>CM060952.1:27204120-27389120 GCA_030765055.1 Mantis religiosa
CGTAATGGAAAGAGTAAAATTATTTCATAGTTTGCCCCATAATCTACCTAATCTCTATTTCATATAATCTTGCTCCGCTGACATGTATCACTCCGCGTGTAACTACCTTCCCCCTCATACTAATTGCTAATGCTTTCGCGCCATAAGCCATATGCGGTGCCTTCCCGTCACATTTAAATCTGCAGTAAACGTCATAATAATTGACAGAAAGATAGATAAAATCATACAAATAAGAATATGAAGGCATGCAAAAATACCAGGTTATAATGAAACTGAGCAAGTTGAAACTGAATGAATGAGCAATGAAACTGAAACAAGTTTATAATGAAAGGCCTTCGGCCTTTTCCACTGGGATTTTTTAAACCAGCACAAATAGCTTGCAAAAATGCTTGTCTTTCAGTCTTAAAGGTCGTCTTACGCCATGCTTGTCGTGTGTCCTTTATTCACCCAAGTCTCGTCAAGGTAGTATATTTTGCGATTTGTATCCCGGTACAGTCTGATTGTCCTTAAATAACGTCTTCGCCACACAACAATATCGCCCCTGGAGTGGTAAGTTTTCCTGTTGTCTCAATTTCATGTCGCGGTGTTTCTACGCATCTAACACTCACGCCTGTAAGTTCAGAGAACAGCTGTTCGACTTCTCTCACTGACAAAGATGGATTCTTCTCTGTGAGTGCATTAAACACATTCACCACAACTCTTTTTTGTGCCGGTCTGTAAATGTTTTCCCTTGCGATGCTTCAGCGAAAAACTGGCGCTAGACTCTGCCATTATACATATAAGTACAAGCGCAATAAACGATCAATAAAATAATTTAGCTCTCGCACTCGGCATAGCACACCGTAGAATGGCAATATATGACTAATCAGTTCAAAACAAGGTCAGTGATAGAAGTCATATAAACAAATAAGTCATCACTACCGCTAAATCACGTGATATCGTGTCATGTGCTTGAGAGCAAAGGAACCACCTCTTTACTTCGTTTAAGAATTAACATGTATTTCAGATAAATCTACTCTGTAGCGTAATATATTTAATTCAAACAGTTAATAAAATATAAATTTTACAATTCTCTGCAAAATATAAAGTGATATCACCATGTTAAATAACGAACTATTTTTTACCGCACAACAGTCTATACTACAATAGCAGCCAATGAGAGCTGATAAGATCACGTTACCGTTAAGAGATACGGGGCAATCTTATGTGAACCAAGGATTATTATCTATTTCATGTTTATTCTCTCGTTCTCTCTTTTTCTCCCTTTTTCTGTTATTTAATGTCCTTTTAACCTGTTTAGGTCGTGTCGGAGAATGAACAAATGAAGTTTATGCAGTAATGTTCAAATGAGACCGGACTCCACTGAGTTTAAAGTTACCGTACATTTATCTGCTCATGATAAGGCAGAAACCCCGAAAAAACTTATCCAGGTAACCTACCACAGTGAGATTGAACTCGGGACCTCTTGAAGTGGATGAGGCAGGTTACCACTACAACGTAGATGCGATTTTTATCTTTTGGACTTTTTTACTGCCTACTGCATTTTTAGATTTAAGGCATTACTTTGGATTGTGCTATTAAATATCCAGCTGGGGGACTGAAGGAAAGCCTTCATAACTCGAGAATGCATAAACAAAATACACGCGCATATTTTAGCTTTATTCATTTATTTTTTAAGTAGACGGGCAATATAAAATAGGAGCTAACCAGCCAGTTTCAACCCTCAGTCACTAGTTTAGCAAACTACGGAACGTAAAAGCTTCCTTGTATTTGTTTTAAAATTTGCTGACTCTGTAGAACAATAACTGGAAGTTTAAAGTTTCAGGTTATACACCGTAGGCTATGACTCATGTCTAATTATCATAAACTGCTTAAGACTGTTTACTAAAGGAATTAATGGAAGCAAGGAAGTTAGTGAAGCATATTTCACTTTTGTTTAGCTTTCTTCCATCTTTTCGCCACAATTTGTGCAGTACATTGTTACAGATTGTGACAATATTGAATGGAGGGCAAAGAAACTTGTAGGGAACGAAAATCGTGCAAAAACAAAGCTTTTAGCAAAGTTTGTCTTTCTTCCTGACACAAAACACTTCTTAAAACTCTATGGAACCCTTGAAGGAACTGAAACAAAGACCCTTTACATCCAGCCATTAAACAAAGATGTGTATGTAGGTAATGGAACACGATTTTATATCGTCTCAGGAAAATATAAGAACTGTACTTTTTAACTTTATTGTTCGATGGTATTTAGTTTAACTTTGTTAATATAAGAGGCGTCTAGAAAGCTAGTTTTGTTGCAATTTATCTCCGCTGTAGCGCTGCGATCGCAGATCCGCACATGCGCGGTAGACGCTCTGAATCCAGGAGAAGAAACGTGCGCCATTGTGAGATCGCTGTCAGCCACGTACGCTTTGCTGTGCTTGTTCACAATGTCGGGGTTTACTGAACATGCCGCCGCTTGTGAAATCAGATCTGTGATTCGTTTTCTGAATGCTAGGAAGGTGAAACCAATTGAAATTTATCGGCAAATTTGCGATGTCAAAACGTGTTGTGTTTCTTCACAACAACGCACGACCACACACTGCAAATGCGACGAAAAGCATCCTACAGGGATTTGGCTGGCACCACTGCCCGTACAGCCCTGACCTCTCTCCTAGCGACTTTCATCTGTTTTTGCATCTCAAATCTTTACTTGACGGTCAACACCTCAACAATGACGAGGAGGTGCAAGAAAATGTTTTCAACTGGTTGAAGACACAGGCGGCAAACTTCTATGAAGAAGGTATAGAGAAACGTGTGCCTCACTATTACAAATTCCTGCAAAATTCCGGCAGTTATGTGCAAAAGTAGTTTAAGAGTTGTAGAATTTTGTGCAGTAAATAATTTTTCTGTGTTTGTACACAATTTAATTTTACTACCAAACACAACTTACTTTCTGGACGTACCTCGTATCAAACCAGTAGAAAAAATATATATTTATTTTATATTTTTAGACCTAGCTCTGTTTAGTCCAGCACCTAAGGTAAACAAAAGAAAGGACGGCTCCATCGACATTTAACTGTAGACATTATTCGCGAGGTACTGGGTTGAACAATCTGACAAACGTTCATCGTGGTTTCCTTCAGGCGCCAAAATAAATACTTGATTAGACCTATTTTATTTTTACCTCCACAATTTATACAGAGAGTAGATTTTAAGTCGCAAGCAAGCACAATGAAATACTCAACTGCATATTCAGTGCCACGACCCAAATTCCACCTGATATTAATAACAGTAGTAGAAATGAAAATAAGTAATGATGGCCAATGGCCAATGCTGCCATCTATCCACAGGAGGTAGTAGCTCGACAAAGCAATGATACTTTATACAGAGTGATTTGTATAGTACTGACATGTATCTTTATATAATTATTCCGTTGGAAAGTTTCGATTCCTTGTCACTAGATGTGCAGATGTTTATGTTTTATTCCTAATTGCTATTGTTGGCAGCTGTTTTCTATATTTTGTTATAGTCAGACAATGCATACACATTAAATCAACGACTCTTCCCTGTGAACTGGATTACGAATTCAATTACAGCTACTTAAAGTACATACCAGAGAGAATTTGGTTTTCCCAATCCTCCCAAAAGAAACACAATACTGGGACTGGTAAATAAATTGGAAACAACTGGATCTCTAGTAAGGGAAAAAGGCAAGCACCATTCATCTAGGCTTCGCAAGGTTATTGTTGTCGTAAGAGCAGGAGTGAAGCAGTCACCCAAAATAGCATTAAGACGGAAATTAATTGTTCTTACACACTTGAAGTGTGTAGGCTAAAGTATGGAAAGATAGAGACAGACTGAAAAATTCAATGCCATAGCCGGGATATGAACGACGGATCTTCTGGTTGCCGTCCAGCCGCTCTAACCATTGAGCTACTATGTCCACCGTGCCAATATGACATTAAATTCTCCAACTGACTCGTGTCTTTCCCGATAAACCACTTAGGAGTTCTCATAAACATATGAAACAACTACCCTTAATGGTGACTTACAACATGTAAGTGCTTTAAGACACGGGCACGTTGGCAATGGTAGATTCAACCAGAAGATCCGTGGTTCAAATCCCGGCTATGACATTGAATTTTTCAGTTTGGCTCTATCTTTCCATACTTTAACTTACACAAGGCCAGTATGAAACAACGATTAATTTCCATTAATTGTACCTGATAGTGGTCCGAGCTATAAAGCCCGGGCCTTAAAGTACTTACAGCATAGTAAGTCGTCATTAAGGTAGTTGTCTCATGTGTTTATGGGAACTCCTAGTGGTTAACCGGGAAAATACGAGACAGTTGGACAATTTAATGTCATGTCGGCACGTTGGCCATTGTATCTCAATAGTTTAGAGTGACTGGACGGAGACCAGAATATCCGTGGTTCAAATCCCGGCTGTGGCATTGAATTCTTAAGTCTGGCTATATCTTTTCATATCATTAAGACGTTTCTCGCAGGAGACAGGGTACACCTACTCAGTTTGTCAGAAAGCTGCAAAAAGTGCAGGCCTAAAGCGATATAGGTTTACGATTGTTCATTATACAGGAACCAGATTTAGGATAGAAAAAGTAATTATTGTCGCTGGTTTCAGACGTTCAATGTGCAAAATCCTGCCATATTTTCCATAGATGAAGCGTGGTTCCATTTATCCGGTTATGTGAACTCAAAGTCATCGAGCCATGGAAAGTTCACATGTTATCCACGAAGCACCTATGCAGCCGTTTAAAATCGGAATTTGGTTCGCAATATCTGCACAGAAAACAGTGGGGCCATTTTTTAAACCACACTGTGAACACTGCAGAGTATCAACTTATTTTCATGGAGTTTGTTGAGCAAATGGACGATTAAGAGCTGAGTCACGGATATTTTCAGCAAGATGGTGCTGTATGTCATACATCAAATGAATCCATGGAACTATTGCAAGTTTATCATAATTTCCAGGAACTTGTGTCCACGGAGATCTCCGGATTCAGCATTGTCGGACTTCTTTCTATGGGTTACTCAAAAGAAAGGGTTTTGGCCACACGTCCGCAGACAATGGACGATCTGAAGCAGAACATTGCATAAGAGATTCAAACTGCTGACAACAGTCCTCCAACGAGTGGTCAGTAACATGGAACGTGTAGAGTTGTGCCTTACATAGAATGCAGGACTTTTTCAACTTGTGCCATAGAGGTAAATAATCTCCCAAAATCCCTCTACATTCGTTTTGAAAGAATTAATGAAAGAAGCATGTCAGTTGTATATAATTCACACTGTATATTTTAATTATTCGTTGATATTTTGAAATACATATGCTGTTCTAAATGGTAGTCATTATCTTTGTTGCTTTTGTTTTTTGGTATGTTTTTCTTTCACATCCCCACGCTTGGTAATATCACTTAAGCCCATCATACCAATAGGGAAATCTATACTAATGGCACAAACCGAGATTGTTCAAGAATGCAGAGTAACTTCTAAAACAAAGAGAAAATAACTTTTATAAAATTAATTTGCTTAAGAATGCTCACAGTTAACAATACAAATGTACTATGTTTTCTTTTCTACAATATCATTATATTTACGAAGAGCTAGATGTTGTCTCTACAACGTCTGTAACAAAGAGAAGTCAGTGACAGGAATAAAATAGAAGCGCATCACGAACTCCGGATCCAAGCCGCAAACCGGAACTAGGAGCAGGGGGTGTGTACGTCCAACAAGTGTAAAATGAGCTCCCAGATCACATCCCGCCGTATAATTTGTTTAAAGCTGCGTGCCTGTAATCAAGAGGGGATGTCTCCTACATACAAGCAGAGCGGCACCATGTGCCACGTGCGACATCATTTTAATTACATAACCATATGTCTGCGTTACTCTTCTGTCTAAGATAATGCAAGTATTGCGTCAGCAATTTCATAAAAATGACCGTACCGCGGTTCTTGATACTACAAAGCTTGCATGCTTTATTCATATTTTTCCCATGGCTAAGTAATGAAGTGCATAAAACTTTTGGTCTACTGTATATAGTTCTGCATTAAGCTTTCATTTATGCTATCAAATAAATGATTTATTTTCTCCTCGTTCATATTACCCCACTCCTGCTACCGTTTTATAGGAGGGCTGTTCAATAAACAATGATCATAAATTTTTTACGGCCATAAATTTTCGTTCTAGAATTCAATCTTATTATATTCTGTTAGCTTAATGTGAAACAAACACGCCCTAGTAGTTTAGTGTTGGTACTTCTGGTTGCCCCCTGTGATACCTAGGCAAGTTCAAACATGTTCAGTATCGCCTACCGCTGCAATGGAGGTAATACGTGAGGAACAATATGCGACTTTGAAATTCTGCTTTCGTCTCAACAAATCTTCAGCTGAGGCCTATTCAATGTTACAGGAGGACTGTGTAGAGTCTGTTCTTCCCTATAGCACAGCTCCAAGGTGGTTTAAACTGTTTAAAGAGGGAGACAATCATTTTCAAAGGAAGGTGGACCTCGTGCTCCAGTTGCTGCTCTTACGGAAGAAAACATCAACACTGCTGCTTCCATTGTAAGAGAGGATCGACGAATTACCTTAAAATCACTTTCTGGTATACTGAACATTTCTTTGGGTGCCACCCACACGTTGCTGACAGAAACATTACACATGAGACCTGTTTGAGCGCGATAGCTTCCAAGACTGTTGATTCTCGAACCACAGCACATTCGCATGCAGTTCTGCATGAAGTTAAAGTTGATGTTAGAAGAAGATCCGGAATTTCTTCCATACGTAATCACTGTTGATGAAACTTGGCTACATCATTTTGATCCTGAGAGCAAACAGCAAAGCTCAGTGTGGAAATCTCCTTCAGCCCCAACGCCCCACCCCCCAAAAGTGGTTGCTTCTTCTGGGAATGTTATAGTCATCTCATTCTTTGATATTCGTGGAGTTGTTTTTGTAGCTGCACACACATCAGCAATTGGACAATACTACAGGGATGTCCTGAAAAAATTGCAAGTGCCTAACAGGCAAGACCACATTTACGTGAAGGAGGTTGGATGCTGCACCACAATAATGTGCGGTCGCATATTGCCAATGTTGTTGCTGAATATCTTGCAAAAATCAACGTGAAGTACATCCCTCAACTTACCTAAAGTCCGGATTTAGCCCCATCTGACTTTTTTCTATTCCCTAACTTGAAGAAACGCCTTCTTGGAAGGCATTATCCATCATCAGAGGCAGTGGTGAAGGCTGCGGAGACTATTTTGAAGGATCTCTCAAAAATGGTTTCCAGCGTGTCTTTGAAGACTGGCAGAAACACTGGGAAAAGTGCATCACCTTCAGGGGAGACTATTTTGAGATGGACCATCGAAATTATTAGGATGAGTGAAGGTACGTTGTCAAAAGAAATTGTGATCATTCTTTATTGAACAGCCCTCGTAAGTGCAGAAGGCTCCAACCACACCCTTTCCTGTCTTGTATATGACATACTGTCATCTGGTGTTGCAGGAATGGTAGATATAGAATTGTGTACATTGCAATAATGACATAGTTATCTTAAATATATCGTATTTTAATTAAAATACTCTGAGGAATTTTATACAAATTAAAACACCACTAAAATTTTGACTAGGCAGATTTACACAGAAAAATCCAATGCCATAGCCGGGATTCGAACCACGGATCAGTCTAGTTACTCTTAAATATTTAGCCATACTTTAGCCTACACACGGCTAACATGGATGAACGATTAATTTTCATCGATTAACCTAATAGTGGTTTAACTATACAGCCTGTTACACGAAGCCTATATAACAATAAGAAATTGGAGCCAAAAGACCCTGCGAATGTAACACGTCATGTTTTTTGTTTCTTTAGAGTACACGTGGGTGGGCTATAGAAAATGAGAAGTTATTGGTGAAGTATCGCTTGACAAGCATTGACGTAGTGTGCACTTGAGAAGTGCTTCATCGTATAATACCTGACAGCCTCTTGCTGTTCAAAAGCTGGTAAAAACTGAACGCCTGCAGTTTTGCTGGACCTGTGCCAAACACCAGATGTTTGCTCGATTGCAGAAATACCTTAGCTCTCATCATGTAGCAGTTCACTAAAGTTGGAGTCAAAGTAAGTTTCCTCAATTTTTCTCCCTCTTCACGGAAGTATGTGTGATTGACAACGCGTTATACTTAGAGACGCATTAGTAGCTAGAGAAAAGATTACATTCCACCAAAAAATTGCATTTCAAAATAATTTATTTCCAGACTTTCTGTATAAGATAAAATGAGTTGTTTGAAAAAAGTTTCTTGGGTGTTTATAAGTGTGTTTTATCAGCACAGCTCAGAATTCTAAAGCTGGAGACACACCATATTTAATATTTATCCCAATTAAACTTTAAAATGGATGTATGTTCGTTAACTTTAGTGTCTTACAGCTAGATTCTATTATTTTAATAGAGATCCACTTCATTCAATCGAAAACCACTAATACTGTTGCATGATCGCCAAAAGTTAAGAGATTCGGAAAATTATTTGGTCAAAGATATTTAGATGACGTCCAAAATCGAAATTTGTGATATACAGGAGACCATTGTCTCATAAACAACTCTGACTTTATGCCTCAATATCTATTACATCAGCCAAAGTTAAGTCATATCCGACGATGAATCGAAGGATGTTCAAATGAGACCAGGATTTCTAGAGCTTAGAGCTACCAGACATTCATATTTCAGGATAAGGGAAAACCTTCAACGTTAAGTCTTATCGGAAGATAAATGAAAACAGGTGACATGGAGCTTAGAGTTGCTAGACATTGATCTCTGAAGATAAAGGAAAACCTACAACGTTAAGTCATATCGGACGATAAATGAAAACAGGTTACATAGAGCTTAGAGTTGCTAGACATTGATCTTTCAGGATAAAGGGAAACCTACAACGTTAAGTCATATCGAACGATGAATGAAATGGTTGTCAAATGAGTCCAGGGTCCATAGAGCTTAGAGATATCTGACATTCATCTTTCAGGATAAGGAAAAACCAACACTAAGTCATATCGGACGATAAACGAAAACAGGTTATACGCAACATAGAGTTACTAAACATTGAACTTTGAGGATAAAGGAAAACCTACAACGTTAACTCATATGGGACGATAAATGAGATCAGGTTACATAGATCTTAGAGTCACTAGACATTGATCGTTCAGGATAATGAAAAACCTTCGACGTTAAGTCATATCGGACGATCAATGAAAAAAAGTTACATAGAGCTTAGAGTTACTAGACATTGATCATTCAGGATAAAGGGAAACCTGCAACGTTAACTCATATCGGACGATGAATGAAATGGTTGTCAAATGAGTCCAGGGTCCATAGAGCTTAGAATTACCTGACATTCATTTTTCAGGGTAAGGGAAAACCTCCAACGTTAAGTCATATCGGACGATGAATGAATTGAGGTTCATATGAAGAGTACATAGAGCTTAGAGTTACTATACTTTCATCTTTCAGGATAAAGGAAAACCTCCAACGTTGTCATTTCTTACGATGAATAAAATTATGTTGAAATGAGTCCAGTTTGCATAGAGCTTAGAGTTATCACACAATCATCTTTCAGGATAAAGGAAAGCCTCCAACGTTAAGTCATATTTGACGCTGAATGAGCTGATATTCAAATGAGTCCAGGGTATAAATAAATAAATAAAATAAATAAATAAAATCTGAACATTCTCCGTCCCGGTACCTAATTACTAAAACCGGGACATAATTTCCAAATTTTACATTTATTAAACAAAAAAACAACAAACTATATAATCATTTTTCAGATAATATAAACAGAAAATAAAACAGTTTAAATAAAGGCATCATAGAAAGACTACAAATTTCAAATTAACTACAAAATTACTGGAATCCAGTAAATAATTTCACTGACAGCCAGCTAAATATCTACAACTACACAAAAAGAAAAAATATACCGGCATCAGTTATTAAATACTGGTACCCAGTATTAAATATCACAAAATAATTTACAATTAAAACTACAAAGTAACTTCAAAACTCATTTAAATCAAAACTTTATAACATCAAATTAAATAACTTATTTCAATCATCTCATTCATAAAATTTTAAAAGTTTTCTAACAAAATTCATATCATATAATTTCTCTACACATTCTATATATATTCACATTAACTTATTATCATATTCATACTTCAACAAAATAAAAATATTCTATACTATTAATTTAAACTAAAATAACATTTACTTCTTCTTGGCAATTATTCATCTCATATCATCTAATCATCGAAATTATCCAATATACTTTACATAAATACTTCAACCAAAATTAATTTAATCAACATAAAGTCCAGGATATATAGATCTTAGAATTACCTGAAGATATTTATCATTCAGGATAAGGGAAAACTTCGGAAAAAACAAACCTTATCCAAATAACTCATGTTAATTGAGATTAGAACTCGGAACCTCTTGAATGTACAATAGACACGCTACCACATTCGGTATACAAGCACGCCTGACTTATTCCGCTTAGCGCCCTCGTATGGGCGGTCAGATGCTTGTGGGGGAGCAGACGGGCTCTGAATCAGAGACAAAATGCTGAAGGAGTGATCAACCAAAGCCTGGTGTGAAAGTAAAGAAGGAGCTGCTGCCATGGATGAAAGGAAAATTTATTATGGACTTAGTGAAATAAATGGTATGGGAAACTGGAAATCCAGAGAAAATCCGTTCAAGGTTCCCTTCACATAAGATTCCCTGGGACCAAATCTCAAACTCGGTGAGAGGTGAGTGGTTTACCCAGACAAAACCCAAACTAACATCGTTAGTAGTAGTTTAATAGAAGTTTCAGTTGTCTTCTTTGAAAATGTGTTTGAAGTTGCTACTTAGAGCTTCTAGTAGTATGTTGCAAAATCACTATGAAATCTTCACACTGTGACTCTTTTTCGAGGGGAGGGATCTTAGCACCTTCATCAATAGAAGCTTTTGTGCATATGCCGGTAACAGGGTGCTTCTAGGGACGAAGGGATGAGCTTAGAGGAGGTAAGGGTTTCAGACTGAGGAACACGGCAGAAAACAGTTATAGATTTAAACTCGCGGTGTAATCTCGTTCAATAGAACATCTTCCTTCCTGAGGGCCTGGAGACTTCCTAGATCCAAATGACGAGAGTTTATAAATCCAATATGCCGTCTATACTTGAAACCCGAAATAGTCAATTAGTTTGAAAGTGCAGCGAAATGAAGCGACAAAAAGTTCGGGCGCTTGAGCTCTGAAGTAACCCAGTGTACGATGGAGAAAACGTCGGCAGCAAGCAACAAGAGAACGCGACCTTTCACGTAACCACGACGACACAGACCGAATTCAATTAAGCCAAAACTTTGGACGAAAACAAACCAAACAAAACAACGGAGACATTTTGTGGCATGAGATATCCTTTGTCAATTGTTTGAGTTTGTCAACACTTAACTCCTTTAATGTGATGCAGTTACTACTCTTGATTGTTTTGGAAGAGTTAGACATTTCAATAGCCTAAATAGCGCCCCATTTATGAATGTTTCGCTATTCTGTTTATTTAACTGGAGGTTTCATAAGGGATGATGAATAAGATCTTTGCCCAGATAACTTAAGCGAGATGTGGAATTCATATGTCTTGAACATAAACCAGTCTCCCACATTACGGAGCTATTTCTGCTTTATGTAGTTACGTATTTCGTAATGGTTTATTTCAGCCAAATAAAAGGACTAACTTTCGTAGGATTATTTGGTGTACAAATCAGAGAACGACTGAGGGTAACAGTCATGTGAAATCCTTTTACTCATTTTATTCTGATTCAAATGGCCAAATGCTTTTATACTGTCGCGAGGTATTGTTGCGGCGGCGTGGCCTTCGCGAAGTAGAGAAAGAAAGAGACAGATAGATGTCTGGAAGTTTCTTTACTTCTGATGCCGTTTTGATTTTTGATACGATAAACAGAAAGCTTTAGTTTTAAAATTGAGGATGAAAGGGGTAAGTAGAAAATTTATAAAAGAAGTAGAGAATATTGTTGCCCAAACGGCAAGCCCGCGATGCCGAGCAGTGAATGTAGGCCGGCGGAGGGAAGGGAGACAGGAGGGGTGGCTGGGTCTTCGTTTACCCCTCCTCCTACCTCTCGAAGGTGCACAAAACTGCGAGAATGTTTTCCCCCTCCATAAACGGAAGATTCGAGAGGCTTCGGGGCCGATCGAGTCAAGCGAGGCGACAGAGTTTTGTGAGTGTGAGTCGGGCAGTTGAGTTGAGCGAGTCGCGAGTTTTATTTAACTTATTTCTAGATGAGATAATATGCGGATGACTTAATGGTAGGATCTGTAATTGTAGTAGGACTGCAGAAGGCAATAAATGAAATCCAGAAATTCTGTGAAGAGTTGGGCATAAAAATAAACATAAACAATCGAAAGTTATGATCATCAAGAAGGGAGTTAAACTAAAGAAGGATGAAAAATGGCTACTAAGTAACAAAAACGTAGAAGTGGTCAATGAATTTGAATACTTAGGAGTGAGGTTGAATAACAATGGAAAATGGGGAGCACACAGGAGCAAAATGGAAGCAAAACGAAGCGCGGCAATGAATGGATTAAGAATATTATGCAAATATGAGCTACAAATGACAACCAAGGAGTTAGAAAGAATGTATGAAGCACTAGTTGAATCCAAAATGTTAGATGCAGTAGAGATTTGGGGGGGGGGCAGAGGTAAACAAAACGGTGGAGCAAAACTACAGAAGGTTTTGTAAAGAGCTACTAGGCTTACCAAGATCAGCACCTAGGGAAGTAGCTTTAGTAGAATTAGGAAAGACATGAAGAAATGTTATAATAATGGAAAGAATAATAAAATTTTGGTATACGTGTTTGGCCAAAGAAGAAGGGAAAATTATGAAATTCTGCATGAGACAGTAAAAAGATTAGAGAACACAAATAGTTGGTGGACAGAGATTGGAGGAATTATGGAAAAAATAGGAATGCAGATATATGGAGATTAGTGTAAAGAAATACAAGCGATGTGTGTAAATTGGTAAAATAGAGAATAGAAGATATAGAAAGACAGGAAATATGGTGAAGTCTAGAGAATATGAAATCATTACAATTTTACAAGCAAATAAAACAAATTGGGGACGAGAAGCATACGTAGATTACTGCAAAAGGTAAGAGAGAGAAGGGTTAGCATCGACGAGAACAGGAACAATATTTCTAAAAGGGAAGGAGGTAGGGAAAAGGGAATTTGTGAATTGTGTGGGGGATAAGAAAGTATAGAACACTGTGTAACAGAATGCAAGGAGGTTGTAATGTGGAGAAGAAAGGTTTGGGAGGAAAAATGGGAGAAAATAGAGAAGAGGATAGTAGCTATATAAATGTTAACGGGAAAGGAGGAAAAGAAGGTAAGAAGTATTGGTGAGTATTGCAGAAAGTAAAAGAAAATTGGGCATGAAATGTAAAGAATATAAGAAAGGAAGATGATGGGGAAGAAAGGAGCTAAATAAGTAACAAGGAGGCATGGAGGTTAAAAGCTACCTGGCAGAACAGAAGACCAGAGTGTCCTGTAAGCCAAGGTAGCAACAAGGTAAAGGTAAATAAAGTTACAGAGATTTCCAGTAATTTCTGGATCTATGAGTGGAGGTATAAAAGAAGGTGCGACTTGCCAGTGTTAATGGACTTATGTGCGTACAGCTTTGCAGTGAATTCTTTTGTTTCTGGACGTGTAGAGAAGCCGTGAGTGTCTGTGTCCATGTATGCTACCTAATTCTGCTGCTGGTAGGGTTGTACAACGTGTGTTTTTACTTGAAATAAAGATAATTTTGAATTTCTAGAAACTTGAATTTTAGTTCTACGAAACCGGGAGGTCACAACATGGTCTCAAAAGCCACGGAAAAATTCAATCTGGGGAAGAAAATATGATGGGATAAGGGGAAACGGCAACTGGCAGTAGAGCAGAGCAAGACAGCTTCGAGAATTGTGACATATTTCAGCCTGGAGCGAGGCCTGCAGTGCGTGTGATGTCAGGCAAGAGCCGTGTAGTACCAAGTTGTCTATATAAATGGCGCTGTGAGTACAGAATCTGAGAGGTCAGTCAGGTGTAGCACACTCGATGACAGCAATGTATCTGTCACGTGCTTAATGGAACTGTTAAACTTACAATGTGACGATTTATTGAAGGACAAATATACACAGAAGAAAGACCTGACTGATTTTTACAAGAATGTCCCCCAAACCAGATTTCCGATTCACTTGCCCCACGGACATTGTTTATGTTTGGCTCGACATATGTGTGCGAACAATTTTTTTTTCTGTTATGAAATTAGCTAAGTCCAAACCCCAAAGTAGCTTGCCGGATCACAATCTAACATGCAGTCATCGATAACAAATTTCCCAGATATTACGTCCTGACACTGATAAGCTAGTTAAAGAAAAACGAAACATGAATGGTCGAAAATTTCCACGTATGTGGATCTCCTCTAATTTGCAGAGAAAATTACTTTAGTTTTATTTTATAACATGCCTGACCTTCAGATAAACTACGAGATGAAATTTTATATAATTTCTCATAACACAGAGCCAAAATGTAATTGTTTATGAACTGTGACCAATTATGTAATTGAAGCAGTCAGCATTAATATTACAACACTCAAGATGTAAGTTGTACATATTATTAATAGAATCTACCTCGGCAGATCCTCACGGAGTGAAGACCTCTCCGATGACCAGGGAGTTACCGAGCTGTGCCGAAAGGGCGCCCGGCGCACTCCGTGGGGCTTTCCATAGTGCAAGACCTAGAGACTAACAAGCCCCTCCATCTGGTCCTGTGGACACCAGACGGGATGGAAGTGGATATGCCACTTAAGAGCGCCAACTCAAAAATAGCGCGGGGACCACCTGGTGATCTAGCTCACCTACTAGTTATGCAGGCTAGTACGCGGGAATATATGGCTTCCTTCAACCCCGTTCGAACACGTACCCGATCTCCCACGGGTTTCGGGTACCACTGCCCACTCGAGTCCAACCCAATCCGAATAACTCCCAATGAGAGATGGGCTCGAATTTTCGGCCCGAGGTTCCTATAGTAACGTCAGAGGTATCATACTATTAATACCCGATACGTTTCCTGTCTTTCCTGCGCTGTCGCAACCGCAACTCATCAAACTATTTCCTTCCTCTTGGGCAGCAGAAATCAGCTAACCAGCCTTTTGTTAAGGAGCATATTTGGCGGTTAGAGTTGTCGAACCTGACGTCACACCACCACTACCTGTCTTCCTCTGGAGTACAAGATAGAAGGGTGACTATGCTACTCAGCAGGGCTAAAAGGCCTGGGAGCCAAGCAGGCTGAGCTAACAAGCTTAATAAAGGAAACGGCACCTTAATTGATACAACTAGATTAAGGAATATGTATCTCTTGTAGATAAATATTATAAATGGTAAGTTGTATAAATAAATAAATTCACATTCATATAATATTAAACGTTCAAATTATGATTCAACTCATGCAGAGCCACGCTTCTGTTACTGCGGAAGGTTGCCCTGGCGACAAAACCCTCGGCATTTGTTACTGCTTGTGAATTTCATAACACAATTTCAACGCAGTATTACTGTTTCACTGAGCACAACCGCTACTCCTGTTGAAATTTTCGAAATGAGAATTCCGTTCCTACTGCAAGCTGTGGGTAAATGAGGAAGTACACATGAATAAAATTTCGTTAACTTCCATTCCTGTTCTTTCGGTTTTACAGACGAATTCTTTCAACTGGAACATTTAAAACATCGGGGAGCCTTTGTGCTGGTTTGGCTCGTGTGCTTCATGAACATTGCTTTCGGAGCTAAATAAGGTTTGATATAGCTTCTTTCATTAATGTTTTTACCACCTTAGCTTTTATATTTTCATGAAAATCGATCAGGTGCTTGAAAGAAAATCTATGCTTCGGTTAGTGCGAAGTTTATTTCCAAAACGTCTATAGTCCAAACTACCAAAAATATTATATTTCATATATAAATTTTCACTTTATGTTTAAGGAAAACGGAAGGGAACTTCTTTACAATCTGGTGTAACTAGCACCATCTAATATCAAAAGAAGGAATCACAGTAGCAACCATAGAGACACATAGAAATATTGTAAAAGCAAACCGGCCAAAATACTTCATGTGCTCTACATCGACTACGAAACTAGAAATCATCTCAGTGGAGTTTTCATGAAAATCGATCAGGTGCTTGAAGGAAAATCTATACTTCGGTTAATGCGAAGTTTATTTCCAAAACGTCTATAGTCCAAACTACCAAAAATAATATTAAATTTCATATATAAATCTTCACTTTATGTTTAAGGAAAACGGAAGGGAACTTCTTATGACGTTTACAATCTGGTGTAACTAGCACCATCTAATATCAAAAGAAGGAATCACAGTAGCAACCATAGAGTCACATAGAAATAGTGTAAGAGCAAACCGGCCAACATACTTCATGTGCTCTACATCGACTACGAAACTAGAACTCCTCTCAGTGGAGGTTCTTTGGTTGCGATTAATACCGGGACAGGTAAAATACTGTCCCGGTTCCAAAAATTATTGCAGAATCTACACCCATTCGGTGGCCAAACCTAAGTGCAATGGGAAGGCCACACTTATGGGTACTGCAACCATGTCCCTAGTTCTACAAACGCCAGACACGACTCTCCACATTTAAACCTTCCCGCTGTTTCAGTTTTCAGAAAATCGAAACCTATGAAAGAAATACTGGCATTTACGCTGGTTCACTGTGCAGTACAAGAACAGTTGAATCTCTATTTCTAAAACTGACTTTATTTGCTTCGTAGTTATTTATTGCAAATAATTCACTTTCCCAAAATTTACACATGTTCGTAATCTCTTGCAGAATATAACATCTACTGCCATCTGTTGGCGGTCTGCTGCAGCTCACTAAGGTTGGAATACGCATAATGTCCTGGTCTCTATCCCAGTGGATGGCAAAGAGTAAACAAATTTTCAAAAGATTAGCTTGTAAATGTTGCTACAGAATTATCAATTTTCATCGAATCGCATTACCAGTTTAGTATCATTCTGGTATAATAGTGCGTGGTGAACAATATTTCATCGTTTTTGTGCATTTGACTGTGTTATTCACGCAAATTAGTGTTATTTTGTGCAAATGACCTTTGATGGCTCAGTGCCGTATTTTTAGTGAATCTAAGTGAAGCTTTAGGATTCCCTATTAATTAAAATATCGTGTGAAGTATGGTTGGTGCGCCCTTGTGCAGGAAGGGCCAGCGTGCACGCATACATACCTACAGTAGGATATTGTATTGGGCAAAATTATTGGACGGTACTACTGCCAGTTTTTTGCTCTCTTTCGTACATCATGTCCTCATGTAATATGGACTTCACAACAGCCTCCACTTCAGACGACGATGTTCGCACCACAGCTCTGTCCTATTACGTTAATGGTGGTAACAGCAGCTGTTTCATGGCTCGGGCACTTAAAGTTGATCCAAAGTTTCCCGTGCATCCTGATCATGTAACCATTCTTCAACTGGAGATGGCAGCCCGGTTGCAGTATGTTCAGTTTGCTGAGCAACATATCCCTCATCTCCTTGCAGCGGGCTCTGAGGGTAACAACTCCCAAGTTGCAGCAGAAGATTTCCATAAAATGGTTCTGCACCGTGCTCGTATGGAGGTCATCACTACCTACCTCACCAAGCAAGAACATTCGACAACATCTGAATGACAACAGGTCCCAAAAAAGAGGAGAGGCCATCCATCTCAGTAAAACATCACTGAGCACACACCTACGTCAAATAAATTCTCTCCCCTTGCAACCGCAGCCTCCTTCTCAGTCGTAGAAGCCCCTCCTCGCACCGCTCCAGTTAAACGTACTCGCAGTGCTACACAGAACTTGCCCACTTCAGTGACAAACTCTGACTCTGCTCCATCAGTCACCCTTATCCCCATGGTGACGAAACCCCCTCCCATTTTCCTTCGTCAGCCAGAAGACGGCAGAAAACTGCACACCTTCGCTGGGTACGTCAAAAATATTACCCTGTGTAATATGCGCAACACAGTTGCCATCATACCTGAAGACCCCACAGCACATCGTGAAGTCCGTCGCTGGCTGGAGGATAATCAAGTCCCGTTTATCGCTACTCTCCTGCCTGAAGAAGCGGCTTCAGGTAACCATCAAAGATCTCCCTCAATATATCACTGAGGATGAGGTCAAGGACGAACTCCTTGGTCAAGGACTTCCCATAATCAGTGTCAACCTGCTCCGCACTATCCATGGACCCACTCCAGGCCCTCTTCCACATTTCAGAGTATCTTTAGAGAAATCCAGCAAGGCCGAAAATATCTACAAGGTGAACAGGATGTTCTCTGCTGCCGTCACCGTCGAGGCATAGAAACCGTCTTTCCGACCTCAGCAGTGTTTAAACTGCCAGCAGTTTTTCCATGGGGCGGAAGCCTGCAGACTACCATCTGTTTGTTCTCACAGGCCATCTTCATAATGCTTGTAGCAAGCTCACCATTACCAAACCCAGCTGTGCTAACTGTGGAGCTGAGCACTCATGTCGATACGCCAAATGCCCTGTTTGGCAGAACGCACGATATGAACTGGAAAGCACCAAGAAGGGAGCCCGAAGGATTCCAGTTCATGCTCCTCCCCGTGTACCCAAACTCCATGGGCTACCTAAGGAGGCTTTTTACGGTGCTCGTTTCCCAGGTCTCCCAGCTAGGTCCCCAGTGCAATACCCATCCTACGCAGCAGCCGTCAGGAACGCTTCTGTGTCACCCTCTACCCAACCACAAAAATGTCAGCTCTCTTCTACTCACCATACAATACCTCTACCAACCTCATCTCCTGTGTCTACACCTCCCAGTTCTCCTCATCCACAATTATACAACACTATTCAACATCGACTCAAACAGGCCATGCCTGAACAACTCCCACCAAGAAGGTCGGTATCCTCTAAACCTGCCACTCCACCTCAATTGTCATCTACTAACGATCATTCAAATCGACAGAGGATTGCACACATTGCAGCCTTTAGCGAGGTAACCGATCGTATTCCTCCGCACTTGCAGATTATATTTGCAGCTGCTCTGATGGAAGCTCTGCTCACAAGATCTCCACAAACGTCACCAGAAATGGTACTTATTCAAACAGTCTTCACTTTCTGCATTTCCAATGGCTACTAGATACCAAGGATACACAACATCTCAAGGACTCAAGATCTGCTTCTGGATTGCCAATGGTCTCCGCAGACTATTGTCGGAAGTTTCAAACTCTTTGTCCATGCAGAAGGTGAATATCTTAATGGTGCAGGAAACCCATTTATCACTTCATTTACAACGTGGCATCCCAGGAGTGTGTTCCTATAGTACTGATCGAGCCGACGGCAGAAGAGGTACTGCCATATACATTGACCGTGCCATTCAACACCATCAAATATTTATCCCCGCAACCAATAATCTGGAGATCACCGGCATCCCAGTCGACACCAGCAATGGTCCCCTGCACTTATACTCAGTGTACGCGCCAACGATTCGCACCTACTTCCTTCTGAATTGGATCATCTCTTCCGCTCCCCAGTTGCCACGATTGCTGCGGGAGACTTCAATGCCAAGCACTGCAACACCTACAATTCACTATGGAGACAGGAGACTACCTGACTGGCTTGATCTCGCCCTGGTCCGCAATGTGCGGCAGCACCTTACTCTCTTCACAGTTCCTGCTCTATCCTCAGATCATTACCCCATCCTCCTATCCTTCCCTGGTACGCCCAACTGCAAAGCTCCTCGAGAATTCCCACTTCCACGAAAGACCAATTGGGAGGAGTTTTCGATGCGATTGGAACAAACCAGCCCCCGCAGCACCCTGTAAAACTTCAAAAGAGGTAGACACCATGGTTGATCTTTTCACCTCCCAACTGACTACTGCTATCATGAGCTCTTTCCCAAAATCAAAACCTAGCAGATTGAATATCGATCGTTTACCTCAGGCTATCCGTGAGGCGATTAAACAAAAGAACAGGATGCGGCGGCTTTTTTACATAGTCGCTGCCCAGCTGATCGTCGTCCGTTTCGCCGACTTCAGAAATTGGTCAAACTTCAAATCCAAGAATTTAGCAACGAGTGCTGGAAAAGTAAGATCTCCTCTCTTCGTGTAGAGGACAACTCCTTTTAGAGCATGACCAAATCCTTACTTCAAATCCCTCGCAAAGATCCATTGCTGCACCACGGACAGGCAGTCGCTCAGTCTGCAAGGGAAAAACCTGAACTACATGCAACCTTCCTGGAAATGACCTTTATGGCCTCTGATACCCCGGATGTAGATCATATCCACGCAGTCACTCAGGAAGTTCAGGTGTACCTTTCCCAACCCCATGATGATCTACCACCTCCCTCCATCTCCGTAGCTGAAGTGCAATGCCACATCACCAGCCTACGGCCATTCAAGACGCCCGGCTTTGACAACAAAGCGAACGCGGCCCTAAAGGTTCTACGATTCTCTTGGGTGAAAGCGTTAACCTTTCTCTTTAATGCAATCCTCAAACTTTGCTACTTTCTAAAGGCCTGGAAGCACGCAACGGTCATCACTATCTGCAAAACTGGGACAGACGGAACGTCCCCGGAGGGCTACAGACCCATCAGTTTGCTTCCAACACTGAGTAAACTGATGGAAAAACTTATTCTAAGTCGACTAAGGACTATCCTGAATCGACACAATATTGTCAGAGCGGAGCGTTTCTCAACAAAAGACTGCAGTAAATTAAATGCCAGGTCAGGAGATGGCGTGAACATCGAAAATTAATTGGGTGAAAAAAACGTAATTACATAACTAGATGTTCAAACAGTATAGATCTGTGCTTCTTAAACCGACTGTTTTATAGTGTAATGCCACTTCCCAAGAGGAGTTATACTGAAATCCAGCAATACGATTAAGCTTGCTCCTCTCGGAGGAAATGACCAAAGCCTCCTTAGCTCTCCGCTCCCAGTAACTGCTGCATTTTGCCAAGATGGTCGTCTCCCATATGTTGGCACTATGGTCGTTATCAAACAATGCTCTGCCAGCCCAGACTTCTCAGGCTGCATTAAACGAGTGCTCCGTTCTTGTTCGTTTATTCTGGTAGCAAAGGTCCTTCCGGTTAGTCCTATATACGGTGTCCCACATTCACAGAGAATGCGGTACACTCCCGGGATTTGGAAGTCCAGTTTGTCTTTCGCTGGTCTCAACAGATGTTTAATCTTCGGATGTGGCTTGTAGATGGTCGTGAATTTGTATTTGGTGAGAATTCTGCTGATTCTGCCGGATAGATTGCCGGTAAACGGGATGCAGGCTGTAGCGGTAGGCATATCTGACGCTTGCTGTATTACAGGTTTCCCTTTCCAAACTCTGTTGATGGAGGGTTCTACGTCATATTCGGAGTAGCCATTTTGACGGAAAGTGAGTCTCAGGTGCTGTAATTCCTGTTCTAATCGTCTCTTCACCTGGCAGTTTTCCCGAGAAGGTCTCGAACAAATTCGTCGTCAGGAAAGCTTCATGACTTATTTGGATATCTTACTTCGGGGCACCATCTGCACCAGCTTTTCTTTGGTGTCCTCTGTAGTTGTTTGGTCTAGGTTTAATATACTATGCTCTTGTTCATAGTGTCACATACATAAGATTTTTAAATTATATAATTTTATTAATTAAATTATTAATTTAACTACTGATCGGCAAACAGCGGTGGAAGAGTTCTGTATGAACCGCCGCTAGAATCTAGAACACGGTGTATAGTAACTGGCATAGTGTTTATTAGCAGAGCGTGAAGTCAGGATTTTGGGATGACTCAGTAGAAAACGGACGTGTGGTAAGGCGACGCCTTCGCGTTTAGTGGAGAATCAAAGTTGGAGCAATGTATTCTTAAGGTGATTGTTTTCTGATTGTGAATTGAAAACTAAGGTTGGATTACGCGCTGTGGTGAAATAAAGGAGAATATATGTGTGTGAGGAAGCGGCGAGTATTTTTAACTTAAATTTGTTGTGAACTGAAGTCCTGAGTACCTCTTGCGTTTCGTCCCTTGCTGTTGTTTAGTAAATGTCCTAATATTTTAAAATTATACTCCAGTGTAACTAGTGGAAGATTACACGTGGTCACTGGTTCAAAACCAGTGGAGGGGTCTCGATTTTTCAGGCGTAAAAATCCATACCCTGGCTTTCTTCGGAAGGGAAGTGAAGCCGGTGGTTCCGTGTCACTGATTTCGGCAGAGGAAATAACTTCAAGCTTAATAAAGAGGCATGTTAGCTACTTTAAATTGTTTTCCAAGCCCTGTACATAGTGGGAAGCTGAGGAACATATCAATTAAAGACTCTCCATAATAAAAGGTCAATTTTAATGACCGAATTAGGTATTTAACATCGTTTTCATTTTTGAGCTATGCTCTTTACAATACACATAGCAGCTTTGTTCTTAAAAAAAAGCTCTTTTTAATGCCGGAAATCTCAAAGCGGGAATACAATTACTTCTGCTTACTGTAGGTAGGTAGTTTAGATAGTAACAAGTAGTGTGCTTGCCACAAAGTACGAAACGTGGCAACCTAAGCCTGCCCCGTACATCAAACAGAAATTCTCAAGCAGTAACCTTGGCTCAAATTGTGATATAAAGTAATACAAATAAATGACAATCTTCTATATAAGTATGTGGAATAATATATTAGCATAGTATTGACACCCAACTATGGGAAAGCCCGACCAACGACAGCTGAGAAGGGACCAGAGGCCGGGCCACACCCACCCATTAATCTCGGTCACTAACTGAGGGGATGATTAGGGAAGTGTCACTTGTCGCTGGCCGCCTCTTTCCCCTTCCCCTGCCGTCTGGAACCTTCGCGGTGATTCACTGAAACGAGAGACTTCTGGAAAACAGTGATATTCCTATAAAAAGGGCTGCAATCAGTGAGTTTAGTCAGTCCTTGGCGAGCTGTGAGGAGCGCCCAGTGAGTGAACGGACTGCGTACGTGCGTCGGAGGAGCTTACGTAATTGCGAGTGCAAGTGGAACTGTAACGGACGAACTGGTGGATCGTAATTGTGTGCATTACGTAATTCTGTGTAATTGGAAAGTGTTCAATTATAAGTCGGTGGATATAAAGAACATTTTTGAGTGGTGCAATTGGGCTTTTCATTTCACGAACCCACAAAGTCACAGTATATTCATTGTTTCTGTAGCTGTAACTGTAAAACCTTCGGTTCTGTAGACGTTAGGTAAGTCTGGCCTTTGACCACTGCTGTGAAGTGGGTGACAAATCCGTGGAACTCAAGGTACACGCGCGATTTCTTATGCGCTTCGTTGGTTTCAGGTAAGATTCATATAACTTTGCCCCATCTCTTAACTGTCACATGCACCAGCAATCTCTAATTGGCTGCCAGCGTGGAATAGCTTGTTGTGTGAGGCAACTTCTTACCTAACATGATGATTTATCTTAATACAGTAGAACCTCGTTTACCCGGATCAATAGGGACAAATTACCGAACATCCAGATTATCCAACGAATGATGTAAAAATAAAAATGACGTACAACATCACTGAAATATTTCTAATGGAGTTTATAAATTACTATAGGTACACTTTCACGTAAAAGTCACATACTCTCTGCGTGTAGTATTAGCCTGTGTAAGTATTTTGCACTCTATACAATATAGCTACAATCTAGTAGGTAGTAAAAAGGAAGTGAGCTATGCTGTCTCAGTTTAGTTTAGTGTATCACTTACGAACAGCCTGATCCTGCATTCGCTTTAATATAAATTAATTTGCCAATATTTCAGTTTGACTCTCAAAAGAAAAACATCAATTTCTCTATGTTTGTTACTGCTTATACGTACGTCATAACCACAGCTGGTTCATCAACATTGTCTAAATCAGAATACTCTTCATTTTCATTTTCATTAACACTTAATGAACAATAATGTCTTCCTCTGTAATCGGTTCATAACGTCCATCATTGTCAATGCCTTCTTCATGAACATCGGAACAGCAATTTGATATGTTCAAAAATCTCTATCACATCATGTCCCACACTTATTCTGTCTTCCTCTTAAATATTTTTTTCTCTCAAGTCACATTCACTGAGCTACAACTTCATCAAAGTTTCTCTTCCAACCTCGTCCCTAGCAGATCACTTTCCCCAGTATCTATAACAGAAATGGCAGTAAGTAAATATCCACAAATGTTTTCTCCATTAACATAAAGTTGGTAGAGGAATGGATGTTAAAAAAGGAGGTTTTCCAAGTGTAGAAAAAGTGATGAGAGTTTGAAGAGACCCCAGTTCGAATCTCGGTCACGGTGAGTTATATGAATAAGGTTTTTCCGAGGTTTTCCCATATCCTGGAACACGAATGTTGGTTAACTCTACTCTCCATGTATGCTGAGCTAATTTTAACATCATTTCATTTATCGTGCGATATGACTTAACGTTGGAGGTTTTCCCTTATCCTGAAAGATGAATGTCTGGTAACCCTAAGATGTATGTACTCTGTACTAATTTGAACATCATTTCATTCATCCTCCGATATGACTTAACGTTGGAGGTTTTCTCCTATCCTGAAAAGATGAATGTAAAACATCTCCAAGCTCTATGTTCCCTGGACTCACTTAAACATCACTTCATTCATCGTCCGATATAACTTAACGTTGGAGGTTTTCCCTTATCCTGAAACAATGTGAGGCATCTCTAAGCTCTATGTACCCTGGACTCATTTTAACATCACTTCATTCATCACCCGATAAGATTTAACGTTGGCGGTTTTCCCTTATCCTGAAAGATGGATGTCTGATAGCTCTAAGCTTTATGTACCCTGTACTCATTTGAAGATCACTTCATTCATCGTCCGGTATGATTTAACGTTGGAGGTTTCCCCTTATCCTGAAAGATGAATGTGATATATCTCTAAGCTCAATGTACCCTGTACTAATTTGAACATCATTTCATTCATCGTCCGATATGACTTAACGTTGCAGATTTTCTCTTATCCTGAAAGATGAATGTGACATATCTCTAGGCTCTAGCTACACTGTACTCATTTAAACATCACTTCATTCATCGTCTGATATGACTTAACGTAGGAGGTTTTCCATTATTCTGAAAGCTGAGTTTATGATAACTCTAAGCTCTATGTACACTGTACTCATTTGAAAATGACTTCATTCATTGTCCGATATGACTTAACGTTGGAGGTTTTCCCTTATCCTGAAAGATGAATGTCTGGTAACTCTAAGCTCTACGGACCCTGTACTTATTTGAGATTCATTTCTATCATCGTCCGATATGACTTAACGTTTGAGGTTTTCCATTATTCTGAAAGCTGAGTTTATGATAACAATAAGCTCTATGTACACTGTACTCATTTGAACATCATTTCATTCATAGTCCGATATGACTTAACGTTGGAGGTTTTCCCTTATCCTGAAAGATGAATGTCTGGTAACTCTAAGCTCTATGTACCCTGTACTCATTTGAACATCATTTCATTCATCGTCCGATATGACTTAACGTTGGAGGTTTTCCCTTATCCTTAAAGATGAATGTCTGGTAACTCTAAGCTCTATGTACCCTGTTCTCAATGGAACATCATTTCATTCATAGTCCGAGATGACTTAACGTTGGAGGTTTTCCCTTATCCTGAAAGATGAATGTCTGATAGCTCTAAGCTCTATGTACCCTGTACTCATTTGAACATCACTTCATTCATCGTCGGATATGACTTAACGTTGGAGGTTTTCTCTTAACCTGAAAGATGGATGTCTGGTAACTTTAAGCTCTATGGACCGTGGACTCAACTGAGCCTCGTTTCAACTATTTCATTCCTCCTCCAATGAGACTTAAGGATTCAGGTCGCAATTTAAAAAGCAAACGGTCATGATAATGTGTACATAAGACTTATTTTTTACTAAAATGAGTGTATGTGGCTTATTTCGGTTTCAGTTTGGAGGCACTTAATTTGTTACTTCCGGAAACCGTTCATTGTTGATTTGATCTGTCAACTGGTTTTTGTTGTAACTTTTGGTCCCTTTTTGGAATGTGTGATGCAAACGTGATCTGTTATATTTTATTATGTAAATCTAATGCTTTGTGGATTGGAAATGCAATTGCCAGTGGGTAAAGGTTACGCCTAGGCGTGGCATAAACCATTTTCAGAATGCTCGGTGTTTATAAAGGACTAGTGACGATTTTCGATTTATGAAGACGTCACTGTAATGTATGAGAACGTTGAGATTGGATTAAAAAATGATTTCCAGGAGGGAATGCTTGCAGATGTGGAAAAAGTATGTCGTTATGGAAGTGAACTAGTTTAAAAGAAAGGATGAATAAGTTTACCAATTTACCAATTTATATACTAATTGAAATTGCGGGATTTTCTCAATCCTAGTGGTGTGCTAATACAGATATGCTGAAAAGCCTAATATTAGAGTTGCCATTGGTCGTTGGACAAATGCTAAGCTGAGTCTCCAAGGAAATCTGTTAGAGAAGTTAAATAATGAGAATCACTTTTATATGTTGACGACAAAGATCAGATAGAAGAAAGGTACTTTAAGGAATTGTTTCGCCATCCTTTTCTCAGTTGAGAGCCAAGACGGCTATTAGGTTCAAGTCTGAGAACAGATGGGAGAGGCGTGACATCCCACAATCCATCCTGAACAAGAGCACTGCTGTACAACCCATATAACTGTTTCTGGCAGCCGTACAAATTGCTTTGAGTTCCACGGCGGATTAATGCCCCAACTTCCCCTCCGATGGACAACTGAGCTTTTCCAGATATCATTACTATCCTTACACTCTCCACCATGATCATCTCTATTAGAATTTGTAGCAAAATTCACCCACAGAGTTCCGTCTGATAGTAAGGATTTGGTCGAATAAAGTCAATGGAGGCATTAATGTATCAGGAGCTAAATTGAAAACTATGTTGTATGCAGATGATCAAATAATAATGGCCACAAATGAAGATGACCTGCAGAAAATGCTGTATAGTGTAGATAAAATTGCTACAGAATAGGGAATGAAAATATCAGCAAATAAATCCAAAACCATGGCATTTAAAGGAATTAATACAATAAGATCAAAAATAGTGTTAGATAACATAATAATTAGGCAGAAATCACACTTTAAGTATTTAGGATGTAATGTCTCGTACCACGGGGAATCTAATATAACAGAGAAAATAAATAAATTTAACTATATAACAGGCACAATAAGATATACATTAAAATAAAGCAAGAAAGGACTCTATAATAAAATTATACAAAGCAATGGCAATACCAACTCTGATGTATGAATCAGAAGATGAAGAAGAAGAACAAGAAGAAAAATACGAAGAAGACGAAGAGGAAGAGGAGGAAGAAGAGGAGGAGGTGGAGGAGGAGAAAGAAGAGGAAGAGGAGGAGGAAGAGGAAGAAGAGGAGGGGGAAGAGGAGGAAATGTGTAGTGTTTAACGCCCGCTTTTACTACATACGGCACTGTAGGCGGTGACACTGATGATACATGAGATGAAGATGGAGCACCGGTGGAATGAGATGACGGGGGAAACCGGAGGTCCCGGAGAAAACCCGCCCCAACGCCGTGTTGTCCAGCACAAATCTCACTTTGCGGTCGCCTGGGTTCGAACCCGGTCCGCCTTTGTGAGAGCCAAGTTGTCTAACCACTGATCCACGGTGGAAGACGAGCAAGAAGAGGAGGTGGAGGAGGTGGAGGAGGAGGAAGAAGAAGAGGAGGAGGTGGAGGAAGAGGAAGAGGGGGAGGAAGAGGAAGAAGAGGAGGAGGAAGAGGAAGAATAGGAGGTGGAAGAGGAGGAAATGTGTAGTGTTTAACGCCCGCTTTTACTAGATACGGCACCGCAGGCGGTGACAGTTTAGCCCAGAGGTTCTACTCCCATTAGTCCTGAACCCGTAGGAACTGGACCCGGGCCTCCTTCAACCAGGGAGTATCCGAGCTGTCCCAAAGGGCGCTCGGCGTCCTCCGAGGTGCTTTCCATAGGGCAAGACCTAGAGACTAACAAGCCCCCCCCATCTGGTCCTATGTACTCAAGACGGGATGGAAGTGGATACGCCACTTACGCGCGTCAACTCTCAAGGTGAAGACTACCGAAAAACCTCGGTGGGGCCGCCTCGCAGGCGGTGACACTGATGATACATGAGATGAAGATGGAGCACCGGTGGAATGGGATGGCGGGGGAAACCGGAGGTCCCGGAGAAAACTCGCCCAAATCTCACTTTGCGGTCGCCTGGGATTGAACCCGGGCCGCCTTGGTGAGAGCCAAGCGGTCTAACTACTGAACCACGGCGGAAGAGGAGGAAGAAGAGGAGGAAGAGGATGAGGAAGAGGAAGAGGAAGAAGAAAGGTTCTGTCTGTGCCTTTTTTCCGCCTCATTGACTTAACAGTGTGAGTACTGCAGCCTGGCAGAACCATTTCTGCACGTAGAAGTGGAATAGCCTGCATAAAATTCAATTCCAGCAAAACTAAACTAAAAAAGTTGTTTAAGATAAACCACACGATGTAACACCACAGTGTTTGAAGAAGGCTTTCTGCTTAGGTAAACAAAGTGTGGCAGCAAATTTCATATTTCGTTTCTGTATCACATATACAGGAAAGTTGGTAGTATAAGTCATACAGAAAAAAAACCGGTTAAATTCCAAACTTGGCACTTGAGTTGAGGATCTCATAAGGCTGTCACATAATATTTTCAAGGAAGTTCTTCCAAGGCAGACATAAAATGGTTCTAGAAATGAAAAAGGTTAGCTTTTATTTGTTAACATTCTTTATCGTTGTGATTGTCAGCATCCCCTTTAATTAACTGATTTACAAAGCAGTGTAAATCGTGGCGTTATGTGTAGGACTGTAAATTGAGTGGTTTTACCTCAGGTTTACCGTTAGGTAAGCAAGTATGCAAAGTTTGCATAACACATTCTTTATATGCCTGACTGTAAAGTGCTGAAGTATGTTGCCCATGTAGCGTCATTGTGCCACAGTTCAGGCTGTGAGAGGTGCAAACTTTAGGAAAGTGAATGAACCAACCAGAGCAGAAATAAACAGTGAGAAATATACATTTTTGACGAGAGATTTGGAGTTTATTACTGGTAAATGCTGCTTGCATTTATACGCATCTATCAAGTATGCTATCTTACATGTTACTTTTGCTGTGCTTTTCACATGGTGGGTGACCACCTAATGTTGAAGCTACCTAAAATCTGATGGGCAACAGTCCCTAATTAGTCTTTTAAAAAGGCTTATATATTTCACGTTAATCAAAATAGGCATATGTCTTGTCTGGCTAACTGAGGCTCAAGCTTCCGGGTTGTACTCGTAACTTTGGAAAAATCAATGATGTTTAAGCGTGCTTAAATATGACAGCCCTGTCTCTTTATATTTACTGGGAATGGTGAAATACAGTAGGCTTAATCAGTATTCAGGTAATTTAAGTAAGCAATAAGAAATTACCATTTGAAAAATGTTTAAGTATTACAAAATCCGTGACGTTTATCTGGGGATAACGTGCTTGCTTCACATTAAAAATCCGCGATTGCGAATATTGGTTACGGATATACTCGGATAATGCTTTACCCAGAGTTTGCCCTCATCTTAAGATATGAACTTCGGGTAATTACAAGCTCTGTGAACACCGGATTCATTTGAGCATCATTTCAAACATCTCAGTCATTTTTGCAGTTAAAGCACGTTAATCAGTAAAAACGTAAGGTTGGAAAATATAAGGAAGGAATATATAAGGAATATTTGAATTAAAAATGTATTTAACACTGATTGTGTTTTAACAAGGTCGCTTTATTTGTACATTAATACTCTTTCTCTTTTGGTTAGAATGAAGAAAATTCTTGAAGAAATTCCTATGAAATTCATATGCCATGAGAATATCTCAAATCTGTGGTATAGGAATCAAGTAGCTTGGCATTTACGTGAAAACAACTGCCAGTAAGGGGTAATTGTGGTAGAGTGCTTTCTTGAAAACCTTACTATCGCATCCTAAGAAAACACTGAAACAAGTTGGTAGTTAATCCATGTTAATTTTGAGGTTATGGTTTTCATTTGTATACACACGTGCACACATGGTGCTGTTGCTAAATTGTTTTCCTGACTTTTCTGTATCTACGAGGGCAGAACAAATACAAACGGGAATTTTTAATATATGCTGCTGTTGGTAATAATATTGAACAGAGAGTTTGTTAGTATGTTGGGGGGGTATCTCGAGAGGAGGTATTTCGCCCGCTATGTCAGTACGCCACGAGTGAGCAAGAGGTGCAGACGTCTGCTGCGCAACGCATCGTAATCAGATTTCTTGCAAAGCACCAAACCTTTGGAAAATTTGAGACAGCTCCACCCAAAGTTTGGGGAAGAAACACTTTCGAAGACTGGAGTGTATCGGTGAGCTAACATTTTTGTGGCAGGAAGAGAAATGTAGAAAGAACCTCATAGGAGGAGATCGCCGAGAAGCATTTCTGCAGACAACAATGCTGCCATTCTTGTCGTTATTGAGGATTATCGACGCATAAAAATATCCGAAATTGTTTTCTCCATAGGAATAAGTTAGGGAAGTGATCAAACAATCATCCGAGTTGAACTCCATTATAAAACATTATCTGCCAGTTAGGTTCCTCGTCCCTCAACCAGGAACAAAAAACGTTACGCCAGGAAGTTTGTCAGAGACACCTGCATCACTACTAGGAGGAGGCAGATTATGTCGTGAATCGCATTGTGATTTGTGATGAAACTTGGGTGCATTATTACACCTCAGAGTCAAAGCAAGTATGGAGTGGCGGCGAGGAGACGAAGCAGGTCCGATCAAGTTCAGAATACGCCCATGTGATGGAAGGGTGTTTGCAACCGCTTTATGGGACTCTGCGGGGGTTTTGCTGGTGGATTTTCTTCACTAACAAAGCACAATTAATGCAGCCTATTACTGTCACATTTTGGATTCAGCAAAAGCCGCACACCGCAACAAGCGACGCCGACAACCGATCTGAAACACCATTCCTCTCCATCACAATGCGAGGCCACATACTGTCAATTTAACGTGGGATAAACTGGAGAAACTGTACTGGACACCTCTGGAACACATTCCTTACAGTTCAGATATATCGTCTTGTGACTATCATTTGTTTGGACTACTCAAACAAGACCTAGGAGGACAGCCGTTTGATGATGACGCAAGTGTAGAAGCGTTCCTGCACAACAGGCCCCGCACACGTCGTTCTTTCTCTAACGATGGCACCTAAAACTTGTCAATTCAACGGAGAAAATGTATATCGAAGGCAGGACGCTGTGAAGAGAAGTAATCTGCATATGGGCATTTTTATTGATAAAATTAATTTAAAAAATAATTCCCGTTTATATTTAATCTACTCTTGTACTATGTAAGTGTGTGTTAAAGAAAGTAGAAATTCAAATTGTATTCACACAACTTTGTTCACTTCTTCTAAAAACTACGTTTACAAAAATGCTTTAATCTACCTTTTACTTATTGAGATAAACTTTCATTAAATATCTTCTTGTAGCTTTTAGCAGGGTAAAGTTGTAGATTTATAAAAGGGTGGTTTGGCTAGAACTCACGGCTGCGTTGTACAAATGTTTGTTTAAACAAGGTAAAGCGAATAAAACGCAGCAACTTCTCAGCATAAAGCTCTTAGCTTAGTCAAATGCAGGTGAATAAACAAATAGTAATATTATATGGTGATATCTAACCCAATAATAGGGGTAACCCAAAAACCTGGAGATGTTTTAACTATAGGTGATTAAAACTATTATTTTTTTCTTATTAATATCAAATGTGCGGGGAAGAAAGGTCTTAGTAGAAGCCATACAACAATAAGCAATATGTATTCAGAAAGCCTGAAAAAAATTCTTACAGTCATTTGTTTGACGTTTATTTTGTTTAAATGCCAATGCTTTTACATGTCATATACAAACAAAAATTTAAGTTCAGAAAAATTATGACCTTTTCGTGTACATTTCTATAATTTGCGTTGGTTTCTCATATTCAGTTGGTTCTTTGAGTAGAACTTAATAAAATTTTGTTTCTAATCCATAAACGATAGTGTTTAGGGTACAGGTTGAGACCAACCCAATCCGAACAACTCCCTATCAGGGAGGGGCTCGAATGTTCGGCCCTAGGTACTTCTAGTAAAGTCAGAGGTACCACGAGTACTAAGGGTCCGCAGCGCCCGCACCACCGCAGCTGAAGGGGACGGATCCCCTCCCCTACGGGTAGTGTTTAGGGTACAACAGAATAAGCTCATGGCTCAGAAGCAACATATCCAATTCAAGCAAAGTATGTTCTTTAATAAACGTGTCTCACATAACCAAAAAGCCGGAATTATTTATACATCTATAAACCCAACAATTAAAGAAGTGTAATACCAGCAAATTTATTACTTCGTTATAGAATTTCAGGTGGAAAGAGGCATGCTGATGGTAAAAATAACAAAATTGGTGTAATAAATCTTGTATCTGAACAGAGGGAAAAAGAAAAATGTATATATCTAGAATCAGGCTTTTCCTGACGTAATCGCTTTATTAGAGAGGCTATAAATCATTGCGGGGTGAAAAGTGAGAGCGTTGGCTCTCTCTTAGCAAAAATAGAATGAAGGGATATTCTGTCCCGTCGTGTGAGCTGAGACACAGCTCGGAATTCAAGCTCAGCAGGCGAAGACAGAGCTATAGGCGAGATTACACATATACCGACACCTGGAGGGTACTTCTGTATTCACAACTAGCAGTCAAGTCGTGCTGGTATGACCCCACACCTGCTTCAACAGCGAGGTTTCACTATCAGAATACACCTTATCTTCTTTAAGCAATAACACAGCTTACACTTACTACTAAAACGGATCAAGGGTCTAGGATGCTAGGGATGGGTCGATTCTAGCTTTACTCGATATCATATACGATATTTCCACGATACCGGAGACTTCGATACTCTATATCGTCACTTTGACTTGACGTTTCAGTACAAAATACAATGTTGGGATAGTGATGTAATGCCAGTGAACTTGATTAGGTGCACATATTTATGAGACAAAATTTAAAAGCATAAATATACTGATATATAAACTCTAAGTTAGACACATGAAAGTAAAATGTGTTTTTGAGGAGTTCAAAAGATTAGGTATTGTTAAAATTTGCTGGCATTCTCCCTCATTCGAGGTGAAGTATACTTCTTTCTCTGTCATATTCGAGGGCGGTCTGAAATGTTACCAACATGAAGTAAATAACATTTCGTTGCTCATCTGTTTACAGTTACTCATCAAAGTTTGGGCCATTTTGGACGCTCAGTTGTTATGTGACAGTCCTTTGAGTGAGTTGATGTGTATGTTTTTAAGAAAATGGACAAAATCGAGTATCGAGCTGTTAATACATAGTTATTTTTAAAGGTAATACGCCTATGCAAATCGAAGATGAGTTGGATTCTGTGTATGGGGACTCTACCATCATTTACCACAATGAACTTTTGGGCAGCTGAATTTAAACGTGGCCGTAAGAGCTTGGGAGACGATGAACGTTTGAGACGTCCAAAACTGCAACTACCTTCGGAAACATCGCGAAAGTTCACCTAATGGTACGACCACTGAATTAAAGTGAGAGACTTAGCAGAGGCTATGAACATGTCAAAAAACGCGTTTGTCACATATTAAATCAACATTTAGACATGAGAAAGCTGTCCACGCGTTGGATGCCGCGTTTGCTCACGTTAGACCAAAAACGTGTTTGAATCATTTCCAAAGCTCTGTTGGCGCAGTTTAGGTGCAATAAACCCTAGTTTTGGCGCCGATTAATTACTGTACATGAAACTTTAATAGACTACTATACAAGTGAATGAAAAATACAGTCCAAACAGTGGACTGCAAAGGGGAAACCGGTTCCAAGAGAAGCAAAAGCTGTTCTTTTATGGCTGGGAAACAGATGGCAACTATTTTTGGGATAGCTATGGAGTTACTTTAATTATCTTTAAAACGGAACAACCATTACAGGAACATACTACGCATCATTACTTGACAAGCTGAAGGAAAAACTTGCGGAAAAACGGGCATATTTGCAGAAAAAGAAAATCCTGTGCCATCAGCTTGAAACAGTACACTAATTTTACTACCATTCACTAACCACTCTGATTCCGTCGGCCTTCCATAGGTTTTTGTTATCTGCTGGGTGCGAATAATCCCAACTTTCTGGAATTGGAAGCCTTTGGAATTGCAGTCACGAAATATCTTTTTGCTTTGTATAATATGACTCGTTTCTTGATGACAGCTGACCTTGAATGCCTGTTTATTTCTTACGACAGACTTGCGCGAGTTTCCATGAGGCAATATTTAAGAGAAATGAACTTAAGGTGGTGAAACAATGTGAATAAAACCGAGAATATGCGGCAAAAGAACAACGAGCTATAAAACAAATACAGAAAATGTGAACTTTTGTATTACATATACAACAGGATGTTAAACATAACACGAATTGCGGCTATAAAGAATAAAGGAAAGGAAACGCTGAAAACTGCAGGTCACAGATCACATAGATTCGCCGAGTTCCTTAACATTTGCAGACACGAAGCTCCGTTACAAAATTGCAGCTTACCAGAGAAGGCGATGTGCGTTCCTACTGGTGTTTATTGGGGGTACTATTTACTTTGTGCAAGCATCCATGTCATTTATCCAGCACTCCCATACGTTATACAACCAACAAGCACAATTGAAACATGAAAAGGAAGTGGAAAGATAGAGAAACGATCGAAATGACCTTAGTATTTGGCTATTATACAGAGAAAATCACAAAAGCACCCTAGATCTATAAGTGGGCTTGATAGAAATCGAACCAGAGACTCCCAGAATGAAAGGAGACAGGTTACAAGCTCTGCAGTCCTCCAGCATGTCTATAAATCACTAAGTAACAAGTTTAGTTACAGTTGTTAAGCTATTTGAATGGGTGACAGGAGAGGCACTCTAATTGGAGAGCCACGCGCTGTGAATTGAAGTAGTTAAGGCAGCAATTGGCACTTCTTGCAGAGTTAATGGGCCAGTGTAGGAGAGTTAATATGACCAGCATCGGAACCTGGAGAACTGCAGGGAGAGACGAGAAGTTTCCGAGGGGGACCAATTGCTTTCAGAATGCGCTAACTTTCCACTTGCTGAAAAACACCTTTTGTTCAGAAGGGGCGGTTGTGAAATGATATGCGTATAATACGAGCAGGCGTACTGAATGTCAACACCGGAAATTGTTGGTAGATATGTTATTTATAAACATATCTAATTGTTGCATATGGCTCAGCGGTAGCGTCTGACGTCGTACAGTTCTCCGTGTTGTTCTAGGAGTAACAGGCTAATCTCTGTTCCCGAGGTTGTGGGTTCAAATCCGACGTAAGCTCTCTTGACATAGATTCATTTGGAAGGGAAGTAATCCTGGTAATCCCTTCTTGTACAGGTCTTACAGCAAAATTTACGGGTTCTTTATGCCCATTATAGAAAGCAACACAGAAACACAGCTGCTTCAGAGTATCGTAAATAAAAACGTTTCCAAATTAGGGATGGCGTGCGTTATATTCCCGGTGGCTGACTTTCTTGACCCTCGGGTTGCTTTGATGTTTTTGTGGGGTCTCAAGCTGAATGATACAGAGAATAATTACTCATCCAAACCTTAGCCTACACACGTCAAGTGTGGAAGAAATGACTATTTGTATTAATTTACATATGAAGCCTGGGAATTAAGTAAAGATGTATTATTTTATCTTGACAGGAATCCTGCGCGGTAGGGATGAGTAGCAACTGTGGTGGGGATAGTGCACCTATCGCCACAATGCGTCACACGCGTAAGATTACGAGAGGGGAGGGCAGTGCATAAGGTGTCTAAAAACAAATTTCATTCTCGAAGCCAGTTTTGCAGCTCTTATAAACTAAGCTGTAATTCTTACTATGGTAGTAATCTCCACGCTTTTGTTGGATCTTAAATAGTACATAGGTATTTGGAACAAAACCCTGTTCTCCTCCAGCAGGCATGATAAACAACTGTCAGCCTTTCAATATCGCTGCAGAGTCCCTGTAACGTATTTCACTCCAGGCATATGGTCTAGTATGTGCTGTATTTATAGAAGTTTCATCCATATAAACTATATAAACTTCACTTCGATATCTCCGAATATTTCGTAAATACTTAAGCATTTTTGCACGTATAGTGCGATGTTCGATTAAATTTTTTCTGTCACGCTTAGTGTTTTTTTCCCAAATAGTCTTAGTTTCAAAAGAACTCTTCTTAATGTTCAGACACGACTTTGAAAGTCAGTAGAATTTTTAAGCTTCATAAGCACTTTCTTCAAAGTTGGTCTTCGTTTTTCTGTGTTTTAAAAATTATTCACGGTTCGCCTAACTATTTCTGAATTAAAACATCCAAAAATATTAAAAGCAGAAGCATTATTAACAGTGAAGTATTCTTTATATTTAAGTTTGATTTATGAGTCACTATGTTTACACTCAACTTCACTTACTTGTTGTTGTATAATTGAAACGTTTTCAAGATCATTCGATCTCATCCTCAGCTGTTTGATGACTAAATGAACCTTCCTCTTCTTCCAGTACTACGGAGCTCCGATCATTCTGCCATCTGGTGTTAGGGGCACTAAGCTTCAATACTTCATTTAATGCTGGGATTTCAAAATTTATAACTTTATCACGGTTTTTGTTTATGAATATTTTTTCCCAAATATCCAATTCTATGGGTGTACTTAAAGATTTTAACAGTTTAATGTTGTGGCCAATGTTGTGGTTTTCTGTCCAAAAATGGTGTGAAACTGCAGATTTTTCTCTTTGTTTCAACTTAATGTTCCTCTGGTGTTCTTTTTGATTGGTTAACAAAAACTGTGAAAAATTAGGAAAAACTAAGAGAAACTTGTTAACCAGGCACAAAAACACCAGAGGAGCATTAAGTTGAAACAAAGAGAAAAATCTGCAGTTTCACACCATTTTTGGACAGAAAACCACAACATTGGCCACAAAATTAAACTGTTAAAATCTTGAAGAACACCCATAGAATTGGATATTTGGGAAAAAAATATTCATAAACAAAAACGGTGATAAAGTTATAAATTTTGAAATCCCGGCATTAAATGAAGTATTAAAACTTAGTGCCCCTAACACCAGATGGCAGAGTGATCGGAGCTCCGTAGTAGTGGAAGAAGAGGAAGGTTCATTTAGTCATCAAACAGCTGAGGATGAGATCGAATGATCTTGAAAACGTTTCAATTATATAACAACAAGTAAGTGAAGTTGAGTGAAAACATAGTGACTCATAAATCAAACTTAAATATAAAACATCAAAATTAGATTTTGTGCATGTTCTTAATCTTTGTTTACTGGGAATAGAGAAGGACTTTGCTGCACTATCACCAATGGCTTTTCTTTCCTTAATAACTCACATAAACTGCTTTCAGACACAACTGTTGCCTCAGATACCCTTCCCCCGATTTTTGTAGCTGACTCAGACCATTGTTACTTTTTTATAAATCTATGTATATTGGTTATTACCGCTCGTGTTTTTGAATGTAGCACTTTATTTCCTAATGTGCTGCTAGGAGGCGTCAATTTTAAATGCTCTCTTGGAACCAGGATAAAAACAGATTTTGAAACAAGCTGTAGAATTAAAGAGTAGCACTGCACGTGTTTACTTGCTCGCAGCTGGTACACAACTGACCTGTCCTCCCCTCCAGTTGCAATTGTCCTGAGGTGGACTCGTCCAGATACCACTGCTCATCGCTCTGCACTTTTCAAGATAAAAAACCACATCTGTACTTGCAGCATAGTAAGACGCCACAAAAGGTGTGTGTCTCACTGCATATCAGAACCCCTAGTGATATATCGGGAAACATACGAGTCAGTTGGAGAGTTTTATGTCATGTCGGCATGTTGGCCATAGTAGCTCAGTGGTTTAGAGCAACCGCACGCAGAGCAGGAAATCTGTGGTTCAAATCCCGGCTATGGCATTGAATTTTTTAGTCTGACTCTACTAGTGTGGAAGAAATGGTTATTTCACCGAGTTGGATGGCTCAGGCGGTTTCGTCTGTGGCCGGCATTCGGGAGGCCCGGGTTCGATTCCTGTGGCCGATCTACCTGACCCATGGGCTTTTGGGGAGTTTTCTCGGATCACTAGGCGAATGTTGGGTAGGTTAATTACATCCCCCGAATATCCTGTCCCTCCATTTCATTTCCATTATTTCATATCATCTGCCATCTGGTGGTCTATTTCAGGGTAGAAGTGTCGGCAGGTGTTTCGGCGGTGCATGGCAGGATGATATGCTCTGAGGAAAACTACTTCCTCCTCCGGTAGTCGGTTGTCGGGCTCAGCTGCTCTGCTGGGACTATTTCGGGACCGCCAGCCAGGGAACTTTGGGACTCGGATCGCCTGGGTGGGACTATTAGGGCTAGGCTACTGCGCTCCTATCGTCCCGCTGCAGGGGAGCATTTGTTGTTATTTACGTCCTCCAACGTTAAGTCATATCGGACGATGAATGGAATGGGAGAAATGATGCTCAAATGAGCTCAGGTTCCATAGAGCTTAGAGCTATATGCTTATTCGTCTATTAGGATAAGGGAAAACGCCGGAAAACTTTATCCAGGTAACTCACCCTGACCGAGATTCGAACTCGGGACCTGTTGTACGTGAGGCAGACACGCTGCCACCACGCTACCGAGAAAGCTCTTTTCCTGGCCTGTCGGGGGAAGTCTCTATCCAAGTAAACTGTATGGACCCTGCCCTCTGTATTGTCGTTGCTCCTTAGTTCGGCCTCCCTCCGTCACCTTCACCTCATGCTTCCTCCTGGTGGTGCCCCCACCTGGGGACATAGCATCAATGGACCCAGCATTGTGGTCTACGTACCGAATCCCCTCCTCAATGAAATCCCAATCCCAATGGTTAGCAACTTTCTCCAAATTTCCTCTCACTCATTTTCAGCCTTCGCCCTGATTGGTGGTTTCAATGGCTCTAACAGTTACGGCGTTGCATGGCAAGGTATGTTCTCTCCGAATCTTGTTCCTCCAGAGTGGGTAAAATCTGATGTGTGCCCTCGGGGCCGCAGAGTTTACGTACTGCTACTGGGGAATTTCAAAGTATAGATGTTAGGGATCCTGATCTCTGCTATGTCTCTCTCCTCAGGTCCTAGCGCCCTAAGCATTCTCTCAAGTCGCCGCTCCCTCCCTGTTAAAAAAACAGCCGAAAAAGTTGTCCTTGAGTCGATGTACTAAGTGCCCTGTAATATACTAACACGGCCACGTGGCATTCTCTAATCATTCCTTTCCAAACATTCTTACAAAAGTATATTCTTCTATCTGCTGTTTCTTAAACGTGATGTCTTCATTACACGTTTATGCATTTTACTGTAGACATAAGAAAAGTGGAGTAGGCTAAACCATGGTCCGATTTTAAAAGGTTGTTTGCAATATGATGCCTTTGAATTGCAATGCAAATTACCAGAAAAAAAATAGCAGCTGCCTTTTTGACAAACGTAGACGCATTTTAAAATTCAAACATGTAACAAATATTTCCGAAATCTTTCACGCTAAAAGCAGTTTAATGGACATAAATTGTGTAATTTAACCATACCTACTTCTACTGTGTAACTTTTGTTTGTGTCTTAACGTTTTACAGAATAACGTGAACTTCACAGGTCTCTTGCAAAAAGGACATAAGAAAAGTGGAGTAGGCTAAAGCATAATCCGATTTTGAAAGTGTTGTTTGCATATGGTTGATTTAAATTGCCATGCAAATCACCAGGAAAAAAACAAATAGCAGCTCCCTTCTTGAAAAACGTATGACTTTCAAAAGTCAAAACGATGTCAAAGAATATTTCGGAAATCTTTCACGCTGAAAGCAATTCTGATGGACAATTGTGTAATGTAATCATACTTACTTCTTAACGTTTCTCAGAATAACGTGAACTTCACAGGCCTTACGCCAAAAATTCAAGAAGTGTAATCTATTTGCTATACAAAGGTATAGAACTTATGCTATTGTAATAAAATAACTTTGCAGTCTTTTTAGTGACAATGCATTTTTGGGGAGGTGTTATAATAACTTTTTAATTTCTCTAGTACGCCTGGGCACTTCACCAAAAATTATATATTAGGATTTCATAACAAATACATATTTTGGAATACCCTAAGTCTAAAACAAGTATTATAAAGGCGCGTGTGTTTTGTATGAACGAGGAAAGTTCCAACATGGAACTCACAATTTAGTTTTCGGTATGAAATCACAAAAAATAATGATACTGCTATCGCTAAATGAATTGGATCGTTTAATCATCAATAACTGATCATATGTAAGTCTAGCTGAGAATATTCGAAGCATCCTTAAGAAGGTAATATGCTGTTGTTTCTGTATTCTTATAGACCCCACTGCCCCTAGCTGCATAGGCAACTTCTCCGTCCGTATTGTTTGAGGGATTGCATGCGATTTCAGGCGATGATCACTGAGTTGTGTTTTTTAGGCGATACTTACATACTTATTTCGTGCTTTCTTATCTTTTTATCAAACTCAGGTTATGTAAATGCTATGTTGTCTAAGGGAAAGATCAGATTGAAACATTCCGTACCATAGCAGGGATATAAACCACGTGTCGGCAGGTGGAGTCAAGTCAATTTACCTAAGTTTAGGTGTAATATTCTTAGAAGTTTCGCAAATTAATTACCTAATATTTTCAAAATATTACTGTCTCAAAAAAGTTCTCCCGTAGGGGAGGGGATCCGTCCCCTTCAGCTGCCGTGGTGCGGGCGCTGCGGATTCTTATCACTCGTGGTACTTCTGACGTTACAAGAGGAACCTCGGGCCGAACATCTGAGCCGCTCCTTCGGGAGTTGTTCGGATTGGGATGGTCTCAAGGGGGCAGTGGTTCCCGATACCCGTGGGAATCGGGTACGTCTAAGGAGTTGAGGGGTTGAGGGAAGCCATTAATTCCCCCGGGTACTAGCCTGCAAAGCTAGTAGAAAGCGTGCTAGATCGCCAGGCGGCTCCACCGAGGTCATATCGGTAGTCTTCACCTTTGGTGTTGGCGCGCGTAAGTGGCGTGTCCACTTCCATCCCGGTTGTGTCCTTAGACCAGATGGGGGGGCCTTGTTTGTTACCCAGGTCTTGTCCTATGGAAAGCCCCACGGAGGACGCCCAGTGCCGTTTGGGTCAGCTCGGATAACTCCCTGGTTGAGAGTGTCCCGGGTCTTCTTCCTACGGGTTCAGGACTAATGGGAGTAGAACCTCTGGACTCAAACTGTCTCAAGAAAGTAAGAGGAATTTATCATATAAAAATCTCGTATAAGAGGGCATTCAAAATTATTGATCTTGCTAAGTTGGTACAGTTTTCCTCTAAGCCCACGCGGAGTTCACTTGTCATTTGTCATCTAGATTGTATACAGTCTGTCATTTTCTAAGGGCATCTCAAAGGTGTGTTGCGATTTTACTTAGCAACGACAATAATTTCAAATCCCCTCTTATAGGAGAGTTTTATTATTAATTCCTGGAACTTTTTGACAGAATGTATTTATCTAAAATGTATTCAAATTAAGATCTATAAAATGATACATTTATGTTTGACAAACGTTTTCTGTCCATTATCGTATTCTAGCCTGAAATGCCACAATTAAATTTTTAGTCTGTTTTCATCACTTGGTCTGTAATAGTTTTATTTCAAATTGAAGAGTGGTCTATCTCTCATAATCATTATGTAGTGAGGTTTCCGTCAGTCCATTATTCTAGTATAAAATAAATGATTAGGTTTTATTGAATCAGGAATTATTAACAAGTATGTAAACTGTTATATCCACAGCAAGTATCTATGATTTTATAATATTTGTATCAAGGTATCACATATATAAATGTTGTATAATATGTTGTAAACCTCGAAAATAATCACTAATAAAATACATAATAAGCGTAGTTTCCCGGGTATGTCTGCTGGATTTCGGGGCAAGTAACGGGACAGCTTCCGCTGTAGCTACTCCTTGCGTGGCCATAACGGTTATTGGCCTTCCGTTTTGCTTAGCCACAGAAAGTGATTTACCGTTTCTGGGGAGTTTAGAAAACGACAGTGTTGGAGTAGAATCGAGGGAGTCTGGCGAAGTCTAGGTTAGGAAGAAGTGTTGTGCCGTAGAAGCATCAAGCAACGTTAAGAAATTTGCATCCAGTGAAGCGCGAGGTGCATCCGCCAATATATGAATTATTTTCAAAGACGAAGGTCTATCCGCGGCGGAGTCCCCGAAGTTTCTGTGTTCTCCCCGACGCTCTACAGCGTCTACGTGGCTGACCTTCCCACTGAACAGCACGTCAACGTAGCGCAATATGCTGACGACGTGCTACTATTTTCAACAAACAGACATCCACGCAGAACCTTCAACCCCATCCTACGCTACCTAATCCTCCTCCAGGATTGGTGCACGCTTTGGCGATTGTCCATTAATACGGAGAAAAGCCAAGCGATATTGTTCACCAAGCGCCGCTTTCCCGCCAATTTCCCCACATTTACCTACTTCGGGCAAGGGATCAGGTGGGAGAATTCAGTCAAATACTTGGGAGTCAAGCTGGACAAGGGCCTAACTTTTCGGGAGCACATCCAGGAGCAAGCTCATCGGTCGTGTGGTGCCGTGGTTTCACTATACCCTGTGCTTCGGTCTGCGATGTCTGTTTGCCTAAAGTTGCACCTCTTTATAGCTCTGGTCCTCCCTGCCATGCACTATGCGTGCGAAGTCTGGGGTATGGCCGCAGGCTCACACCTGATTCTGCTCCAACGTGCACAGAATAAATGTCTTCGGATTATCTATTTTGTTTGCGCAAGGTTCCCCGTGAGACTACTTCACGAGGCTTCATCCCTCCGATATGTGGAGGATGAAATTAGGCGCCGGGCGACAAAATTCTTCGAGGTGTTCCTCTAACATCAGAGCGCCCTCGTCAGATCCCTTGGGGATTATGTACCTCGTGAGCGTCGCTTAAAGAGATACCGGTTACCCCGCATGTCTTGCGGTCATTATCGGTAACCACATGATCTCCATTCCAGCCTAACTAAATTTCAGCTAATCCAAAAATTTATTCTGGAAAATTCAAAATTATACATACCTTCCTCCTAGTTTATTAACTAATCCACCAGCGGTGCACGCTGTCTGTAGCACCCGGTTCACCATTCCCTGATGAGCAACAAGCTACCTCCCTACACTACCCCCACTTAATCTCACCCGTCATTCTGCAACACCCACATCCCGCCACTACGTGGTTAAGCTCTTCCCAGAGCAGGTACACGATTTGACCACCCTTCGGGCTGTTCCAAACAGCCCGCCAGCATGGAGTTGAGTTGAGTTGAGATAAATCTTTTAAAGCTTCGAGCATATATAGTTAAGGGTACATTCGGCGAGTGCCGCCTAAATTATTGAAACCTGCAAACATCCGAGTAACTCGACGCCGACACAAAACTGTTAGAGTTTTTTCTTGTTCAAGAATTCTCAGAAAAGCTCAAATTTCCACTCCAACCACATCACCTACTCCATAGTTCAGTAGTGAAATAGATACTCATCAAGGCGGACCTGAGATAATTGCGTCTCCTCAGCCACAACTGCTACGAGTGCAATGAAGTCAACAGATCGTCGCTTCGATGCCTGGACCTTCGAGATAACGCGACAACTAACAGAATATTATGTTTAATAATAAATTTCAATCAGTAGCAAAAACCGTGGAAACTGTCTAAGGTCTCCAAAAAATTATGCGTGGATACTAATAAATTAAACTGTTTTCAGAAGTAACTACGCTTTATATCTAGGTAGTTACTTCAAGGTAATCTAAACTAGTTATGAATAAAATGATTCAAGTATAAAATAAATAACTAAATATGAAGGCTATGATCAAATATTTTCATTTGTAAAATAATTACTTTCATAATAGGTGAAACTAAAATTATATTTCATTTTTGTAATAAAAATAAACACTAAATTTTCAGGAGGTGTTATGTTGAACTTCTCAGAAAGGTTCGCCTGAATTTAGGTAAATTAATATTGTGTGTAACTAATACCTACTTCCCTTACTATGTTAATTATGGTGTAAATTCCACCGAACATTATAGAAACAATCATATATATATATATTAAAAGACTTATGGAGAGTAACACTCCAAATTATAAACGTCTTTTAATTATTATTGTGAAATTGAATGTGATTAAAAGTAATGGTAGCGTCCCTGTTAGGCGTAACATTAACATAACGACCTCGAAAGTCATATTAAATAGATATTTCTTGGCGGATAAATATCACGCTATGAATTAAGCTAAATTATAACAAATATAAGGGATAGTGATCTAATATATGGGTGCAGAAACTAAACTGGCAAGCCCAATACATATATTTTATCGCAAACACGTGAAACTAACGAGTAAAGAAAGCCGTGAAAATGAGCACTTACCTCACAAAAATGTTTCTTGTGTTGAGCCAACAAAGGGGTACTGTTCGAATACCGCCCAAGGCTAGACCCAAGCTTCAACTTGTCGCCCGTCTTAGCTTTGATTTGCACATGATACATGATGTAGAGAAAAGACACCGGGATTTAAGCTACGCTTTTGCAAGCATGATTCCGCATTAACTACAGATATACTTTTTTATCTTGAAAAGTTCAGAGCGATGCATAGTGGTATCTGGACGAGTCCACCTCAGAACGGTTGCAAATGGAGGTGAGGGTAGCTCAGTTGCGTACCAGCTGCGAGCAACTAAACACGTGCAGAGCTACTCGGTAACACTACAGCTTGTTTCAAAATGTGCTTGTCTCCTGGTTCCAAGAGAGCATTTATAAATGACGCCTCCTAGCAGCACATTAGGAAATAAAGTGCTACATTTAAAAACACGAGAAGTAATAACCAATATCCATAGATTTATAAAACACGAACAATGGTCTAGGTCAGCTATAAAATCTGGGGAAGGGTATCTGAGGCAACAGTTGTGTCTGAAAGCAGTTTAGGGGAGTTATTAAGGAAATAAGAGCCATTGGTGCTAGTGCAACAACGTCCTTCTCCATGCCCAGTAAACAAAGATTAAGAACATGCACAAAATTTAATTTGGATGTTTTAATTCAGAAGTAGTTACGCGAACTATGAATAATTTTTAAAGCACAGAAAAACAAATTCCAACTTTGAAGAAAGTGCTTATGAAAATTAAAAATTCTACTGACTTCCAAGGCAATGTCTGAACATTAAGAAGAGTTCTTTTGAAGCTAGGATTATTTGAAAAAAAAAAAAAAAAACTAAGCGTGACAGACAAATTTTAGTCGAACATCGCACCATATGTACAAAAAGGCTTAAGTATTTACGAAATATTCGTAGACATCGAAGTGAAGTTTATATAGTTTATATGGATGAAATTTATATAAATACAGCACATACTGAACCATATGCCTGGAGTGAAATACGTTACAGGGACTCTGCAGCGATATTGAAAGACCGACAGTTTATCATGCCTGCTGGAGGAGAACAGGGTTTTGTTCCAAATACCTATGTACTATTTAAGATCCAACAAAAGCGTGGAGACTACTTCCATAGTAAGAATTACAACTTAGTTTATAAGAGCTGCAAAACTGGCTTCCAGAATGAAATTTGTTTTTAGACACCTTATGCACCGCCCTCCCCTCTCGTAATCTTACGCGTGTGACGCACTGTGGCGATAGGGGCACTATCCCCAGCACATTTACTACTCATCCCTACCGCGCAGGATTCCTGTCAAGATAAAATAATACATGTGTACTTAGACTGTGTATAACATTAATTTGCATGGAATACATGCCTCGGAAACTAAAAATTGCGGTGCAATTTAAGAGTAGAATTTAGGAAGGAACAACGGAACACATGACCCTTAAAGTTTCCAAAACTCGGCGAAAGGAAGGGAAAATTTTTGCAATGGTGGCATTCGGTATTTGCTAGGAAATACTGAAAGTTCATCAAAGTTCGTTTTCCGAATGGACGGAGCAACACACTTTAGGTGGTTATAGATCACTCTGCGTTGGCGAGTGAGAGAAATACCACACATTACAATATCATCAAGATTCTACCAAACTCCGTTTTTGTATAATCCTCCGAAATACTCTAGTGTGCGAAGTAATGCTCTGGACGTCCAGAAACGACAAGGCGTACACGGCCTCACATCACTCGGCACGTCCTATAAATTTACAAGTTAACTCGCGACTGTGATTTAAACTAGCCGTCATGTCACGTGCACAGCAACGGGCAAATCCTAAGTCTCGCGTCTAATCTTCAGGAGTTTTTCGGATTGGGATGGTCTCGAGGGGGCAGTGGTTCCCGATACCTGTGGGAATAGGGTACGTCTAAGGACGGGGTTGAGGGAAGCCATTAATTCTCCCGGGTACTAGCCTGCAAAGCTAGTAAAAGGTATGCTAGATCGCCAGGCGGCCCCACCGAGGTCATATCGGTAGCCTTCACCTTTGGAGTTGGCGCCCGTAAGTGGCGTATCCAATTCCATCCCGTCTTGTGTCCTTGGATCAGATGGGGGGGCTTATTAGTAACCCAGGTCTTGTCCTATGGAAAGCCCCACGGAGGACACCGAGCCCCCTTTGGGACAGCTCGGATAACTCCCTGGTTGAAAGAGGCCCGGGTCTTGTTCCTACGGGTTCAAGACTAATGGGAGTAGAACTTCTGGACTCAACTCAACTCAACTCAACTGTCTCGCGCCTAATGTGCGAGTTACACCAGCACAACACTGACGAGTGGAGAGGGTGACTTGTATAAATAAACTTGCCATTCAACGGTCGTGTTGCCTTCTGTGTAATAATACCTCTACATGGTCATGACGTACCCACTCCCTGAAACCCAAAAGAGAGAATCCATGCAGGTATACCCTGATAAAAACCCCGACTCTGGTAAACCTCCCATCCGTAGACCTCACCCGTCACATATCCTATCATATGAGATGTTGAGTGCCGGGAAGGTATAACGAGGTACTTAAAGGGCAAGTACCGCCTCAGTAGCAGAAGCCATATCTTACTAGGATCATATCTTACTGGCAGCCTTATACCATATTCTCGTCCTGTAGAGGCCGCGCCGTGGCTCAGTGGTTAGACCGCTTGGCTCTCACCAAGGCGGTCCGGGTTCGATCCCAGGTGCCCGCAAAGTGAGATTTGTGGTGGACAACACGGCGCTGGGGCGGGTTTTCTCCGGGACCTCCGGTTTCCCCCGCCATCTCATTCCACCGCTGCTCCATCTTCATCCCATTTATCATCAGTGTCATCGCCTGCGTTGGCATATGTAGTAAAAGCGGGCGTTAAACACTACGCATTTTTCCCGTCCTGTAGAAGTGTACTACTGACTTGAAGTTGACGCTTGTAAGCTAACTTAAGGACAAATATAGGTATGTTTCTGGGATTAGCAGACCAGTAACTAATCAGCAGACTCAACCAGACCGACAAGATCAATGACAACAAGTACCGAGAGACTGACTTTTCAACTTCAAACAGTCCAAAATGATACACAGATTACGTGTTAATGACACTAATTCGAGTTTCATCACATTAAGTTGCTAACTAGCTCTCTTGCGATACATGCATTTTACACTACGATAAAATGTGTAAAAGTTAATTGAAATTTATTGCAATTACAAGAAAAAGAAACAATAATAAACCTGAGCAAGGACAGTTTGGACCATTTACCTAAATACAACCGAAACTTATGGGCATTGCTTTATACATAATTTTTGGAGTGTTCCTTTTTGACTTGCATCCCAAGTGACCACCCGGCTAGGAGCAGTGTGTGCTGTCTTTTGCCTTCTGTATTCCTATATTTGTTCTGTCTCTTCTTAGGATTAAAGTCTGTCAGCTGAAAGTCTCTACAGACTTCTTGTCCACTTACATTTCACGTAACTGACGGTGACAGTTACGTCCTCTCATCTTTCTTTTCTTTCCATCAGCTTCTTTTTAATATATCTGGGGAAGTTTCTATACTCCATGTGGTGCAAATTCGTTCAGTGTTGATTTAAAGGAGAATATACTCTAGTGTGACAACGTGTAAATGTTCAACAAATGCATTAGTTCATTACTTTTGCTTATCAGAATATTCTAATAATGATGATGATAAGAATTCAAAGAATGCAGCAAAAACTAATGAAATATACTATAGCAAATTACCGCTCACAGCAACAAAACAAACCCTTCGGAAATCAACAAAAAACAAATGGCAGCAGAAATGGGAACAGAGTACAAAAGGAACAATCACAAAGGAATTCTTCCCAACAGTGGAAAGCAGACTCACAAACAAGTTCTACCTAACACCAAATATAGCAACAATATTTACAGGACACGGAAATATCAACACACATCTCCACAGATTCAAGACCGTTAGCAGTCCTGAGTGTTCATGCAGGAGAGGACCGCAGACGGTGGATCACATAATATTCGAGTGCAGTGTGGTGAATAGTGCAAGAGAAACTCTAAAACATAGTGTTCTTAGAACTGATAACTGGCCAACACACAAGTAAATACTAATTAAAATACATTTAAAATCATTTACAACATTTGTAAACTTTATAGACTTTAAAGTACTAAAAGGAACTAATGTGTAATACAAGCATAATACTAACAGGCTCAAATCAAAACTGTAAAAAGGTAAAATAAGAGTATTGAGAATGCAAAAAAGGAAACTACACAACCAATGTATACAAAAATAACAAAAAGAGTTAAAGGCATGTAGTACTACTTAAGTAGTGGAGCATGTAGAGATCAGATATGTAATAAATAAATAAATAAATAAATAAATAAATAAATAAATAAATAATAAATAAATAAATAAATAAATAAATAAATAAATAAATAAATAAATAAATAATCATAATGATAACGATAATAAAGGAGGAAGAAGAATACTAATAATGTTCTCCTTTGGAACACGTTGAAGGTGTTAACTCGTAATCGTTGGATTTTAATCATTATATCACACACACATTCACACTCTCATTCATACTTCCAGACTCCGGGGAAGATGAGGAATTATCTTGGAGGTAGAAAAATCCCCACCCCACCGCCGGGAATCGAACCCGGGACCCCTAGCACGGCAGGCAGGTACTCTACAGACTGAGCTACGGGACCAGCCAATTTTGTAATTTATTTACCTAACTCAAACGTATATTTCAAATATTTTATTGGTCTTTGGTCAGGTCCTAAAGCCAGTTAGACAGTCGCCTGTTGAGAAAACAAAATTTGTATCATAGCAGAATCAGCATTTGAGATTAACACTGTATGCTAGTAAAATGTAGTCATGAAAGATTAAATTAACCAAAACCGCATCCGCCTAAGTCTATTCCAGGGGTTAAGACCAAGACTTCCTGACTTCCTGACTTCCTTACCGAGACACCACCTTTACAAATGAATTCTAAATATATTATAACTAAATTAAAAATGTTTTACAAATGTTTAAGTCAAGCTAATGGTTTATCTGAAAATTCCTGTACATTATTCCCTTTGGTACAGAAGGCAAGCAGCTTTTGCAGCTGTGTGAGTTTTCATTAGGTCAGCATTTCCTATCTACCTAGCTAGCAGTTGTACCATTAGTATGTATGTTGGAACATAGTTGAGACTAATGGTTCCTTATCCCTTTTCATCGATGGATCAGTTTATTCATAAAGCTTCAGTGTAAGTACAGTTGCCCTCAAAATTATTTCACTTTATAAAACACGTACTTTGTAACATATTACACCTAAATTAATCGTTTTAATCAGTTTATTTACGCAAATGGTTCCCGAAAAATATTTCCGTTTCCACGTTAGGCAGTTTTCCGGTTTAAAGTGTAACCTTATATGGGAAATAGCTCATTCCGAAATTCATGTACCATTTTTCCAGGTTTCCGGCATATTAGAAGTCGTTTTAGGCAGTTTTTACTGTAGATACACAGAGTTAAACTCTACAGTTAAATTTGTATAAGGTAACGAGTTAACTGTAACGTGCCCGCCTCGGTAGCGTAGATGGTAGCGTGTCTGCATCATATTCAAGAAGTCCCGAGTTCGAATCTCGGTCAGGGTGAGTTACCTGGATAAGGTTTTTCCGGGGTTTTCCCTTATCCTGAAAGACGAATGTCAGATACCCCTAAGCTCCATGGACCCTGGACACATTTAAGCATCATTTCACCCATTTCATTTGCCATCCGAGTTGACTTAAGGTTGGAGGACATAAATGACAAAACAAAACAAAAACGTAACGTAAGACACGTAACCAAAACTGAAGCACCTCGCTCACTGAGGACCATGTAAGGTCTATTGTGCCTATCACCTCCAGGAGAATAGATGAAGTAAAGACACTACAGAAGGGCTATAGATCACGGAGATTCGCTGAAAAGTCAATCATTTCCAAGTTCCATATCACCTTTACTGCTTGCCTCAAGTTGTAGACGTTGTGAGTTCGAACCTCGGTCAGGGTGAGTTACCTGGGTAAGGTTCATTCCGGGGTTTTCCATTATCCTGAAAAGATGAATATTGTGTAGCTCTAAGCTCCATGGACCAATGTCGAAGAACATAAATTACAAAAAAAAAAAAAAAAAAAAAAAAAAAAAAAAAAAAAAAGTTTTACTACTGGAGCTGTCTAGAGATTGCGGTAAATAACCCGTCCAAGTAAAACTCTCAGTACTTTTAGGTATGAGCAAGCAGCGGTGTCACCTGTCAAACATCGCCACGCACCACGAAACCTACAGAATATCTCAACGAAAAATAGAAAAGAAAATGGAAACGTAGAATCTGACTGAAAAATTCAATGCCATTGCCGGGATTTAAACCACGGATCTTCTGGTTTCCGTCCAGCTGCTCTACCATTGAGCTATTATGGCCAACTTGCCGACAGGACGTTAAATTCTCCAACTGACTCGTATCTTCATGGTAAACCACTTAGCAGTTCTCATAAACACATGTCGCCTTAATGGTGACTTACAACGTGTAAGTACTTTAGGGCCCGGGCTTTATAGTTAACCACTATTAGGTTAATTAATGGAAGTTAATTGTTGTTTCACAATGACCATGTGTAGGCTAAAGTATTGAAAGGTAGAGTCAGACTGAAAAATTCAATGCCATAGCCGGGATTTGAACCACGGATCACTTACACGTTGTAAATCGCCATTAAGGTAGTTGTCTCATGTTTTTATGAGAACTGCTAAGTGGTTTACCGGGAAAATACGAGTCAGTTGGAGAATTTAATGTCATATCGGCACGTTGGCCATAGTAGCTCAATGGTAGAGCAGCTGGACGGAAATCAGAAGATCCGTGGTTCAAATCCCGGCTATGGCATAGAATTTTTCAGTCTGACACGTTTCCACAATTTAGCCTACACACGGCCACTGTGAAAGAACAATTAACTTCCATGAAAAGAAAATGTTATTAAGAAAAAACGTGACATTTGAATTGCCTTTTTTCGAGCTTTTTATTTTAATTGGTAAATTTCTTTACATCCATTGAGATAGATAGCTTATTTGGTGCTGAATTACGAAAATTATTTCATGGTGCATAAAACGAAAGCTGGGACTCTAAACGTAGCGCTACTGCAAAATCACACGAATAGCAACTTTGCAGAGAAACGAAAGGAAATGAGCGTATATTTCTGCTAGGAACAAAGAACGCTGTTGGAACGGTGCGCCACACGGACGGAAAAACAAACCACAGTCCAAAAGGAATGGGAAAAGTTGGGAGTATAGGAAAGTAATATTTCCCGCAGCATTTTCCACTGTAACTGCAATAAAACTGTCTCGGAGAAGGCGCCTAATAAGTTCCATGTCCCCTAGCTGACTTTTAATTTTCATCAGATAGTTGCACCAGATGGTAGTTAAAACCTGAGCAGTGCGCTACCAAACCTATTAGCTTGAAATATTAACGTATTTTAAAGAGAAAGGGACATACTTCATATTCAGCAGAAATTAGCTAAAAGGGAAATACAATCTCAGCGTCAACGCCGTCAGTTCCTTGCGAGGCTAAATGCAAAACTTGTTCAGCAACTTTTGCTGCTTGTGTGTACAACTAAATAGAAATCCTTGTAAATATTTGAGATGAGCACTTTGAGTATAAAATTTGTGAAGAGGGAAATACAAAATTACGTCACCCATTTCCGGTCAAACTAAATTATTCTTTGCGTAATAACAGAGCAAGGAAAGAAAAAAGACAATACAGCTTACTACAGATATACGAGTATTATAAGACCTGAAGGTTTCCTGGGGACGCATATGTTCAAGTTCTTCTCCGGAAGCAAGCCAGGAGAAAAGACGATTAGAAATTGACGTTTCGGAAGCGTGCACCTCTCCCATCTTCAGGACATTTATTAAATGTTATAACCACAAATAAATTACTGGATATAACGCAAATACACACACACACACACACACACACACACACACACACACACACACACACACACACCGATCTCTATCTGAACGCTCATAGTATTCATCATAAGTCTCATCGACTTGGAGTTCTCAATACACTGAATTGTTGTTTATGGAAACCAAACGGAACTAACTCACTCCATGTTTAAATTGTCACCTGAATGTTCTGTATTCCAGTCGGAGCTCTTAGCAATTAAAGAAGCTATAAAATGGTGTACTGTTAATGGGAACAGTGCCCGTATTCTTAGTGATTCACAATCAGCTCTACTCGCTATTAATGATAAATGCAATTTAAATTCATTAGCACATAAAATCAGAACCTTGCTTCAAAACCATCCAGGACATATTTGCATGGGATGGCTTAAAGGACACAGTGGAATTTTAGGTAACGAGAGAGCTGATTGCTTGGCTAAGAAGGCTGCAAAATCCAATCTTCCTGTGACAGACACTTTATGTCCTATTTCTACTGTAAGGAGAATAATACATCAACATATTGTTGAAGAATAGAACCAAAAATGGCTAACAACTCCAAATGGAAGTTTAACAAAAACATTATTTTTCCCTAGTGTATATGACAGAGGAAAATGTGAAACTCTTGTACCAAATTTTGTTCTGACACAATTTTTAAGTGGTCATGTTAAATTTGGTGAATACTTATCACGCTTTCACTTAACATCCAACCGCGAGTGCATGTGTGGTGAAGAATTTCAAACTGTGGTTCATCTCCTTTTCTGTTGTCCCATTTTCTGGAGAGAAAGACAAGAATTAATATTCAAGCTAGACTGTCTAGGAACTGAATTTTCTGCTCCGCTCACATCTTTGCTAGTGAAGCCACAACAGTATAAGTACTTCATGATATTTATAAACTCAGTGTTTAAGCGTCTAAAATAGTTTAAATTAATATGCCTCAGATTAAAACATAATTTCTTCCTTCTAATATTTAAACTATTTTTGTTAAAATTGTATATTTTTATGTATCAGCTCTAACTCTAATATACCACTGTGTAAAATAGGGTTCAGTAAATGTGGATAAAAAAATACACTGCCCTCAGAGCTTATTCTATCTCTCATCTCAGCCACTTAAAACAGGAATTACAGCACCTGAGACTCACTTTCCGTCAAAACGACTACTCCGAATATGACATTGAAGCCTCCATCGCCAAAGCTAGAAAAGGGATACCTGTAATACAGCAAGCGTCAGATAAGCCTACCGCTTCAGCCTGCATCCCGCTTACCGGCAATCTATCCGGCATAATCAGCAGAATTCTCGCCAAGTACGACATGAGGACCATCCACAAGCCACCTCCGAAGACTAAACATCTGTTGAGACCAGTGAAAGACAAACTGAACTTCCAGATTCCGGTAGTGTACCGCATTACCTGTAAATGTGGGACACCATATATAGGACAAACCGGAAGAACCATCGCTACTACAATAAACGAACATGAACGGAGCATTCGTTTAATGCAAACTGACAAGTCGGGACTGGCAGAGCATTGTTTTGATAACGATCTTAGAGCCAATTTTCGGGAAACGACCATCTTGGCAAAATGTTACAGCTACTGGGAGCAGAGAGTTAAGGAGGCTTTGGCCATTCCTAAGAGAACCACCCTTAAGCGTAATGCTGGATTTCAGTTCAGCTCCTCTTGGAAAGCGACCTTAAAAATGTAAATCCGTTCACTTAAGAAGAAAAGATCAATACAACTTGATATTCAAGTTAAGTAGTTACGTTTCTTTGACCCAATTAGTTTGCTATACTCACACCATCTCCTGACCTGACATTTAATTTACTGAAAACAGTCTATTGTTCAGTAATGCGAATTTTGATAGTGTTTTGTATTTGTTTATACTTGTGTTATATCCAGTGATTCATTTGTGGTTATAAAATTTAATAAATATCTTGATGATGGGAGGGATGCACTCTCCCGGAACTTCGATTTCTAATCGTCTTTTTACCTGGCTTGTTTCCCCAGAACAACTTGATCAGATATACGAATATCTTTGGTAAAGTGTTACTATAAATGTTTATTCTGCTGTCTACCTCATTTTAATTGAGTTAGCACATCTATAGAAACTGCCTTATTTCGTGCTTCCTTTTACGTACAATGGCAATAGGGCAATAAAATCCTTATTCAGATAACCCATTCTGATCGATACAAACTTCATACCTCTTGAACGTGAGGAAGACTTTCACACCACAGAGAATAACATTGTCAATAAATGTACGAGGGTAGTCTGAAAAGTTTCCGAAATAAACATGAAAGTAGCACCACTCGTAAATAAATGCTAGTGAATTTCGTTAATATTGTTTACAATTACCAAAGTTTCAGACATTTTAGACGCTCAGTTGTTATGTAGTAGTCGTTCTAGTGAGTTGATTTGATTTTTTGTATGAAAATCACAAAAACGAGCATCGAGCTGTCGTTAAATATTTGTTTTTGAAAGACAATACGCCTGAGCAAATGAAAGATGAGTTGGATTCTGTGTATGGTGACTCTGCATCATCATTTACCACCGTGAAATTTTGGGCAGTTGAATTTAAACGTAGCAATAAGGGCTTGGGAGGCAATGAACGTTTGGGACGTCCAAAAACTGCAACTAACGACGCAAACATCGCCAAAGTTCACCAAACGGTGCTAGACGACTGCCGAATTAAAGTGAGAGAGATAACAGAGGCTATGAACATTTAAAAAGAATGGGTTTGTCACATACTAGATCAACATTTAGACATGAGAAAGCTGTCCGCGCATTGGGTGCCCCGTTTACTCACGTTACACCAAAAACGTGTCAGAATGAACATTTCCAACGCTCTGTTGGCGCAGTTTTGTTCACAGTGAATCCGTGTTTTGGCACCGATTAATTACTGTAGATGAAACCTGGATACACCATTATAAGCCCGAAACAAAAATAAAGTCCAAACAGTGGACAACAAAGAGGCAGTTGGCTGAAAAAGAAAACAAAAAAAACTGTTCTCTTTCGGCTGAGAAAGTGATCGCACCTGTTTTTTGGGATAGTAATGGAGTAATTTTAAGCGATTATCTTCAAAAAGGAAAACCCATTACAGGAATATACTACGCATCATTACTTGACAACCTGAAGGCAGACGTTGCAGAAAAACAGCCACATTTGCAGAAAAAGGGAATCCCGTTTCACCAAGACAACGCACCGTGTCAAACCTCAGCGGTTGCAATGGCAAAAATCCACGAATTACGGTTCTAACTGCTTGACCACCCATCAGATCTACCCCCAGAGGACTTCTTTTCGTTTCCTCATCCGAAAATTGCATTCAGAGGACAGACATTTTCGTCAAATGAAGAGGCAATCACCTTAGTGAACAATTATTTTGCTGAGAAAAACGCCGAGTACTATTTGGACGCGTTACAGAGATGGAACATCGCTGAGAGAAGTGTGTTTGGACGGGTTACAGAGATGGGAACATCGCTGAGAGAAGTGTGTAGAGTTACAAGGAGACTATGCTGAAAACGGCGAGTACTATTTGGACGGGTTACAGAGATGGGAGCATCGCTGGGAGAAGTGTGTAGAGTTACTAGGAGACTATGTTGAAAAACGCCGAGTACTATTTGGACGGGTTACAGAGATGGGAGCATCGCTGGGAAAAGTGTGTAGAGCTACAAAGAGACTATGTTGAAAAAATACCGAGTACTATTTGGACGGGTTACAAAGATGGGAGCATCGCTGGGAGAAGTGTGTAGAGTTACAAGGAGACTATGTTGAAAAACGTCGAGTACTATTTCGACGTATTACAGAGATGGGAGCATCGCTGGGAGAAGTGTGTAGAGTTACAAGGAGACTTTGTTGAAAAACGCCGAGTACTATTTGGACGGATTACAGAGATGAGAACATCGTTGGGAGAAGTGTGTAGAGTTACAAGGAGACTATGTTGAAAAACGTCGAGTACTATTTGGACGTGTTACAGAGATGGGAGCATCGCTGGGAGAAGTGTGTAGAGTTAAAAGGAGACTATGTTGAAAAACGTCGAGTACTATTTGGACGGATGACAGAGATGGGAGCATCGCTGGGAGAAGTGTGTAGAGTTACAAGAAGACTATGTTGAAAGACGTCGACTACTATTTGGACGTGTTACAGAGATGGGAGCATCGCTGGGAGAAGTGTGTAGAGTTACAAGGAGACTATGTTGAAAAACGGCGAATACTATTTGGACGGGTTACAGAGATAGGAGCATCGCTGTGAGAAGTGTGTAGAGTTACAAGAAGACTATATCGAAAAATAAAAAATAAAAAAATAAAATCTGAAAAAAGTCTTGTAACTGTATTAGGTCGAAAACGTTTTTGACCACGTATGTATATTTTCATGTAATTTATAAATCAAGGCAGAAAATTATATATAGTGAATCTGAAGCATTCGACATATCAGTTCCCTAGATGATTTTCCTTTATCTCACCTTATACGTAAATGCAATATTTCTTCCTTTCCTTCTTGTTTGTTTTCGATCTTTCCCTCTTAGTTGGAGTGCTACTTTCATTGTTCAGAACCAAAGAGAAGCTCTAATGTTTACCACAGAAGCAGACAAAGGAAACACCGACTTATTCGACCTATATTCCGTAGCAACGCTCTCGTTTTGTTTATTTTCCATTCACTTGTTTGTTCCCAATGGCACGAAGATTGAAGGCGGCTCGAAATGAAAAAAACGTTGCCGAGCTTCCTGTGTAATGTTCGCCCTAATTAGGTTCTGCTATGCAAACTAGCGACATAAATGCACTTCAAATGCAAAGTTAGTTTCCTTGTGCATGATTTAACCATCACAGGGCAGGAATATAACAAGGAGAATTAAACCAGAGACTTATTGACTGGAAATGCTGATAATTTTGTAAACTAATGAAAGAGAGACACGTATAAATAATTTTCGAGATTTTCTCGGGAAACAAGACAGGTGAAAAGACGATTAGAAATTGTTTTTTCGGGAGCGTACATCTCTGCCACCATCAAGAAATTTAAAATATGTTAGAACCAGAAATGTAGCATTGGATATAACACAAATATAAATAAAGACAAGACACTACCAATATCCAAGTCACTTAACAAAAGACTGTTTTAAGTAAATTAAATGCCAGATCAGGAGATAGCGTGAGTATAGGAAATTAATATGGTCACAAAGACGCAACTGCTTAACTTGATGATCAAGCTGTATAGATCTGTGCTTCTTAATCCGACTGATTTCCATTCTTAAGTTCGGTTTCCAAGAGGAGCTGAACTGAAATTCAACATTACGATTAAGCCTGCTGCTTTCGGAGGAGATGGCCAATGTCCCCTTAATTCTCCGCCCCCATTAATTGTTACATTTTGTTGAGATGGTCGTTTCCCGAAACTTGGCTCTGTGGTCGTTATCAAAACAATGCTCTGGAAGCCCAGACTTTTCAGGTTATATTAAAAGAATGCTCCGTTCATGTTGGTTTATTCTGGTAGCGATGCTCCTTCCGGTTTGTCCTATATTCACAGGGAATGCAGTACACTCCCGGAACTTGGAAGTCCAGTTTGTCTTTCACCCGTCTCAATAGAGGTTTAATTTTGGAGGTGGCTTGTGGATGGTCCTGATGATGTATATGGCGAGAAAGCTACTGATTCTGCCGGATAGATTGCCGGTAAACGGGATGGAGGGCTTATCCTACGCTTGCGGTATTACAGGCTTCCCTTTCCTAGCTGTGGTTATCGAGGCTTCAACATCATATTCGGAAAGTAAGTATAAGGTGCCTTAATTCCTGTTTTAAGTGGCTGGATCAGACTTAGGCAAAGCTCTGTGGGTCAGTGTATTGAGAACTCCCAGTCGTTGAGATTTATGATGAAAACTACAAGCGTTCAGATAGAGATCGGTTTGTGCAGCTTTGTGGTATACAGCATGCCCCAGTGTACCGTTGCTGTTTCTTGAAACAACAATGTCCAAGAATGGAAGAGTTCCATCCTTCTCCACTTTCATGGTAAACTCTATTTGAGGTCCAAGTCTGTTGAGATGCGCAAGATCTTATACGAGTACATCCTCTGCACTCTCTTTCGGAGAATGAGGCTTTACAGAGGGAAAGGGCCCAAACATGCTCCCAGATTTTTCTTTTTTTTTAATTTACGTCCTCCAACATTTAGTCATATCGGACGATGAATGAAGTGGATGCAAATGATGCTCAAATGAGTCCGGCCACCATGGAGCTTAGAGTTACCCGATATTCCTCTTTCAGGATAAGGGAAAACCCCGGAAAAACCCTTTCCCTAGTAACTCACCCTGACCGAGATACAAACTCGGGACCTCTTGAACGTGAGGCAGACACGCTACCATCTACGCTACCGAGGTGGGCTTGCTCCCAGATATTTTTATTTACATCCTCCAGCGTTAAGTCATATTGGACGGCGAAATGGGTGAAATAATACTCAAAAGAGTCCATTATACATAGAGCTTAGAGCTACCAGACATTCATGTTTTAGAATAAAGGAAAACCTTCAACGTGACGTCATATCGAACGATGAATGAAATGATGTTCAAATAAGTACAGGGCACATAGAGCTCAGAGTTACCAGACATTCATATTTTAGAATAAAGGAAAACCTCCAACGTTAAGTCATCGGACGATGAATGAAGTGATGTTCAAATGAGTACAGCGTCCATACAGCTTAGAGTTACCAGACATGCATATTTTAGAATAAAGGAAAACCTCCAACGTTAAGTCATCGGACGATGAATGAAGTGATGTTCAAATGAGTACAGCGTCCATATAGCTTAGAGTTACCGAACATTCATATTTTAGAATAAAGGAAAACCTCCAACGTTACGTTATATCGGACGATGAATGAAATGTTCAAATAAGTACAGCGTCCAAATATCTTAGTTACCGGACATTCATATTTTAGAATAAAGGAAAACCTTCAACGTTAAGTAATGTCGCACGATGAATTAAATGATGTTCAAATAAGTACAGGGCACTTAGAGCTCAGAGTCACCGGACATTCACCTTTCAGGATAAGGGGAAGCCTCCAACGTTAAGTGTTATCGGACAATGAATGCAATGACTCCAGGGTTCATAGAACATAGAGCTACCCGGCATTCATCTTTCACGACAAGGGAAAACTTCCAACGGTACGTCATATCGGACTGTGAATGAAATGATGTTCAAATGAGTTTAGGTCACATAGAGCTTAGAGGTACCGGAGATTCATCTTTCACGATGAGGGAAAACCTCTAAGGTTAATTCTTATCGGACGAAGAATGAAATGTTCAAATAAGTACAAGGGTCATAGAGCTTAGAGTTAACATTTATCTATCAGGATAAGGGAAAACCTCCAACGTTAAGTCTTATTGGACAATGAAGTGATAATCATAGAGCTTAGAGTTACCAGACATTTATCTATCAGCATAAGGGAAAACCTCCAACATTAAGTCTTTTTGGACAATGAATGAAGTCATAATCAAATAACTGCAGGGTTCATAGAGCTTAGAGTTACCAGACATTTATCTATCAGGATAAGGGAAAACCTCCAACGTTAAGTCTTATTGGACAATGAATGAAGTGATAATCAAATAATTGCAGGGTTCATAGAGCTTAGAGTTAAGAGAAATTTATCTATCAGGATAAGGGAAAACCTCCAACGTTAAGTCTTATCGGACAATGAATGAAGTGATAATCAAATAACTGCAGGGCACATAGAGCTTAGAGTTACCAGACATTCGTCTTTCATAATAAGGGAAAAACTCCAACGTTAAGTCTTATCGGACAATGAATGAAGTGATAATCAAATAATTGCAGGGTTCATAGAGCTTAGAGTTACCAGACATTTATCTTTTAGAATAAGGGAAAATGTTAAAAGTTAAATAAGTCATATCAGACGATGAATGAAATTATGTTCAAATGAGTGCAGGGCACATAGAGCTAAGAGTTACCGAACATTCATATTTAATGATAACGAAAACTCCTGGAGAAGCCTTATAGATCGACAACGGAGGTTCGAGCTCGGGAACTCTTGAACCTGAGGCAATCAAGTTATCAGCTATGCTTATCTCTGAAATTGCCTCCAGCACTTGGAATCCTGAAATGGCCAAATAGGATGAAAGCTGAAAGTGAGGTGAAATAGAGAGACCAGAATTTTTGACAAACTGGTTATCTTCCTTGGATTCTCAGGAGATACCCATGAAGAAGCCCATCGGTTAGGAGGGTCGTCTATAACAGCCCGGCCATCTGTCATTAGGCAAATAGGTAATCTCAGGTCTCAGTGATTTACTATTTTAAAAACCTCAAATAGAGGGTAATGGAACTATTAAAATAAGTCACGGAAGTACCCGTGACTTATTATAAGCAATCAAATTAGTACTGGTCTCAATTACAACTGCAAATGTTTTCAAACAGACAAATGACATTCTTAAGGGAAATATCGAAGCGCTGCCGGAAACAACGTTTGGACTGGCGGATTGGCTTCCATCAGTTGCCTGTCGATAATGACATTATACTCTTGACCATGATATATCAGCAGTGTATACAAGATTTAATTATCTGCTGTACGGTCATTCAGTTGGAAAAACACAGGTTTACAGTCTGATGAGCACTGAGGTTTTGTTATTTGTTAAAGCAATATAGCGGCCGAACCACTCATTACAAGTATTTTTGTGCCTTTGTCTCATTGTACACCCAATCATAGGTTTTGATATTGCCTTCCTTTTAAAAATTCCTTCCTATTTCATAGTAACCAAGTATCGGTTTAGGACAAAGTATGATTTGAGCCTATATGTGTTTGTAAATTCAGAATTTTTTAAAAGGAAAGAAAAGGAAGGAAATGCCTCTTTCATTCTTGGAAAAGGATTCCAAAATCCGAATATTCTCAATAATGGCGCTAATAGTTTGATATATTTAGGTATTTTTAGATACTCCAATGTATATGGAATGTATATTGTGAGTTGCCTGGCGATATCTTCACATGTCCTGTTTATTATAGATGACTTTTTACGTAACCGGTAAACCGTATGATCATTCTATCAGTTGTAACAAACACCTTGTTTAACCCTAGCGGAGTTACTTCTTGTTATTGTCTAAATCTTGCAATACTTAGGCATAACCTCCTCAAATGGGATGTTCTTATTTACGTTCTATTCTCTTGGCCATGCAGCACTTCACAGCCGTTGCTCAGATACTGGAATTTTAAAAAATTGACAATCGCTTAAAACTCAAACCGTACACTTGCCTATTATGAAGGGGCTTTCAGTATTTCAACAAGGGCTTACTGTGTGTCTGACCCCAGGAGAAGGGAAAACTGAGAGTAATCTACAGGTGGCAGGAATCTATCATTACAGTCATGGTGAGTTCCTTAGAGTTGTAGGCAGTTTCTTCAGCTCAACTGAGTTCCAGGACGAAACAGCTAGCCAGTTCCAGCTGAACCAACAGCGCTCTCTGAAAAGTTCTCCTCTACTACCAGGCATGTTTTTTAAGTCAGTACCATTTTGGAATTAAAAAAAGACGTGCATAGATATCGCACCTTAAACTATTTTTCTACATAATTGAATATTGAGGCACTTGTCATATCGTGGCACCAGTTTTTGAATACTCTACTCATAAAATTCTGCGGCCTGACGTGTTAACCACTGTATCACAACTGTTTAGACTTCGTTATCGTCTTGAAGACGCTGAACGCCCACATGTTTCTTCAAGTGCAGGAACAAATGGTAGTCGCTGGACGCCAGGTCAGGGCTGTATGGAGGATGATCTAGAGTTTCCCGTTGAAAAGATTTCATGAGATCTTTGTTCCGATTAGCCACATGTGGACGGGCATTTTCATGCAGCAAAACGATACCCTTACTCAACTTGCCACGTCCTTTGTTCTGGATTGCACGGCGCAGATTGTTCAGTATCTCACAAAACGACGCTGCATTGATTGTCTCATTACGAGGCAGAAACTCCACTAGCAATACTCCTTTTCTGTCCCCAAAAAAACTGTGCACATGATTTTCTGGGCAGAAATTGTTTGCTTAAACTTCACTTTTGTGGGTGATGATGAATGTCGCCATTCCATGGATTGTTGTTTCGATTCTGGTGTGACTTAGGCCACCCATATTTCGTCACCAGTAACAATTTGGTCTAAAAATCTTCATCTTCATTGTGGTACCGCTCAAGGAAAGTCGATGCACTGCCTAAACGTTGGGTATTGTGCAAATCCGTCAACATTTTCGGAACCCAACGTGAACACAATTTCCGGTACTTCAAGTTCTCGGTCACAATGCGATACAAAACACTACGAGAATATTGAGGAAAATGGTCGCACAATGATGAAATTGTAAAGTGTCTGTTTTCTCTCCCCTTTTCGTCCACTTTCTGCACCAAATCTTCAGTAACGCAGAAGGACGCCCACTCCGTTCGTCATCATGCACATTTGTGTGGCCATCTTTAAATGCTCTCACCCATTTCCTTAGCATTCCATTACTCATAATGTTTTGTCCGTAAACTTCAGAGATATCACGAGGAATATCGATCGGTTTTACGCCTTTAGCACTAAGAAATCGTAAAACAGCCCGTACTTCACAAAAGGCGGTACTCACGATTGTCGGAGGCATCTTAAACATTCAGTAACCAAAGTATACAATGAAGAATCAGACTGTAATGGCGTCAGTGCGTAGACAAGAGATGTAGGTTACCAGCGAGCATGCGTGGAACGCCGACCGTAGCACTGTGGCGGCGGAATTGCAAAACGGTACTGACTTAAAAAACATGTCTCGTACAATGCCTCCCCTCAGGTATGTATAAAAGGTATGTGATCAATGATCTGAAAAATAGATTCATTATCTCTTGGGTTTGGGACTCTAGTCCCCCTCAAAGTAGCCCTTTGCGCGTTTACAAATTGAGCCCACCGCTCCTTCCATTTCCGAAAACAATTCTGGACAGTTTGCTTTTTGGATGCTGTTAAATTCCACCGTTGCAGGCCTCATTTTCTGTTCTCTGCTCTGAAAACGGATTCTTGCAATGACATCTTCAACCAGAAGTGTCAACGAGCCATGTCCGGAGAGTAGGGAGGTTGGCGTAAGATCGGCATGTTTCGTCCAAACAGTCTGGATCATTTGCGATGAATGTGCTGGAGTTTTTTTTCCTGTTCTTTTTTGTAGTTTACGTCCTCCCAACTTAAAGTCATATCGGACGGTGAATGAAATGATGCTCAATGCGTCCGGGGTCCATGGAGTTTAGAGTTACCCGATATTCGTCATAAAGGATAAGGGAAAACCCCGGAAAAGACCTTATCCGGATAACGCACCATGACCGAGATTCGAACTCGGGACCTCTTGAACGTGCGGCAGACATGCTACCACCACGCTACCGAGGCGGAAAAATTATGGTCGGATACTGTTTAGACAGCCTCGTATTTCCAGATCACAAACAACACAGCAACCCGGCACCACCGCCTACTTCAAAGACCCTTGCTACCTTGAAAGATCGGATGTATACGATGAAATAAGTGAAATAAAAGGAACTGAAATGGGTATGTCAGCATTCGACTAGAGAATACGAAACCCCCAAAAAGTACCCAAGGCCAGAAAGGTCGGCCGCGAGAATAGAACCCGCTGCCTCCCAAATGCCGAACACTGAGGTTGCACCTGAGCAACACTCGGTCACCTTTTCTACCAGATAATAGGCAACACAATGTACATCTCAAATAACAAGTTGTGGGATTTCTAAGAATAGTTTTTAGTGAGGAATTTTCAAAACATCCAGTTCAGATGAAGTTAACTTGCTGTAAGTATGTAACAGAGAAAATAAAAAGAAGTGGCATATTCCATTTGAGAGAAGTTATGACTAATAAAAATGTCTGATCCAAGAATTTTTTAATTAACCATATCCAACGTTAAGTTATATCGGAATGACGATAAATGAAATGAGTGGAGGGATTCTCAAATGTGTTCAGATTCCGTAGAACTTACCGTTACCAGACATTTATCTTTCAGATAAGGAAAATCCCTGGAGAAAGCTTATCTGACTGAGAACTGAACCAGAGACGTCCTGAACATGAGGCAGATATGCCACAGAGGCGGGCTATAATAAAATATGCCTCGAAAGTTACTGCTTAATATAAATTGAATTGTATTGAATTATTTATTTTCATATTCTAAAATTTAAGAATTTAAACTATAACTTTAGGCTACATTTATTTGTCTTTATGTTGTTGCCACCTTGGCATACATGACACCCTGGTCTTCTGCTCTGTCAGGTAGCTGTTAACCTCTATGCCTCCTTGTTACTTAATTAGCCCCTTTCTTCCCCCACATCTTCCTTTCTTATATTATTTACATTTCTTGTCCGTTTTTCTTTTACTTTCTGTAAGAACTCACCAATACTTCTTACCTTCTTTTCCCACCTTTCTGTTAAAATTTTTATAGCTACTTCTTCTCTACTTTCTCCCATTTTTGTCCCAAACCTTTTTTTCTCCACATTGCACCCTCCCTGCATTCTGTTACATAGTGTTCTATGCTTTCTTTTCCCCCACACAATTCACAAATTCCCTTTTCCCTTTATCCCTCTTAGGAATATTGTTCCTGTTCTCATCCAAGCTAATCCTTCTCTCTCTTGCCTATTGCAGAAATCTACATATGCTTCTAGTTCCTAGTTTCTTTTTATTTGCTTGTAAAACTGTAATGATTTCACAGTTTCTAGACTTCCTCATAGTTCCTGTCTTTCTATATTTTCTATTCTGTATTTTACCAACTTATCCACATCGTTTGCATTCCTTTCCTCTAATCTCTATATATCTACATTCCTATTTGTCCATAATACCAACTATTTCAGTTCTCTACTTTTTCTTTGGCCAAACATCTATACCAGAATTTTATTATTCTTTCCATTATTATGCCATTCCTTCTTGTATTTCCTAATTCTCCTAAAGCTACTTCCCTAGGTGCTGATCTTGGAACTTCTACGCTCTAAGCTTAAATATCTATATTTTTGTGTACTAGGTTTTGTGTTTTACCTGTTTTCATAAGAGGACTTCTGACAACATTTCCAGAAAATACATTTATCTAATTAGTAACGATAGTACCTCAAATATGTAGCTAGAAGAATGGTACTACAGAAATATATTTTTAAAATAGAAAGAAAGGAAAATGTTGGACATTTCCAGGCTACTTTGTGCTATAGGAGCTTTGTTAAAAACCCTAGTAGTAACTTGGAGTTTTGCGCTTAACCGACTGTTTCTTTAAGTTATTTCTTTCTCACAGATACATTGTCTTAAAGTCAGGTCCCGAGGAGGCAATGCCATTTAACGATTGGTAGCTTCACCCTACAAGATTTTGGACGTCAGCATCATTGTCGTTACAAGCTCACTTACTATCAGTGTCGAAGTAGCACCATTCCTCATGCTATATCTGCTATGTGTCGCTATAGACATTACGACATGCAACCCCAGTCTGTAATTCACTTCCTCTCCACTGACTGTGTAGGTCGTATGATAGACTGCCCAGTAGCACTATAAAACGGCCCTCTTGTGAGAGGACGATCCCAAGCGGAAATGACGTTATAGCGAAGATGGAGAGACACCATTATGGGGGCTCTCTCACTGCAACCTATCTGGATCTGAGGGAGCTAACTCCAGATTCCATTTGTTTCATGATAATGGCTTTGAGCTGCTTTATCTGGCAGCTAAGACACTAGACAAATCATAAGTAATCTCTCGTGTAATATTATACAATTATAAGTTAAGTTATTAGTGATATTTGTTTAGGAAGTGTCGCTTAAGTACTGCTTCTTAACTCAGCAGTTATTATTCCTGTTAGGTCTAGGAATTGTGGAGGGAAAAATTAATCATGTAGCTCATTGAGGCTCTATCTCACCACTGTTAAATTTATTTAATTAATTAACACTTATATCAGAAACTATTTAAGTTATCATGATCAAATTTTTAAAACATACGAGGGGGTGTCCTGAAGTTTTAATTATCACCCTTTTAAAATGTGATAGATACCTTTTGTTGACATGTGCTTATTAGTTCTTCTCTATGAAGTCACCATCCATATTTAAATACCTCTCCCAACGTTTCTTGACCTTCCGCATACCTTGACTATAGAACTCTGCAGAATTCGCTTTAAACCACTCTTCCACTTCATTAATGAAGTCATTTGTGTCGTCAAATCTGCAATCACGTAACGGATTCTTCATTTCCGGGAACAAGAAAAAGTCACTTGGTGCGAGATCGAGTGAATAAGGCAGATGCTGTAAGGTCTCAAATCTACATTCCCTTGTTTTGTCAACTACAACTTGAGATGAATGAGCTGCTGCATTGTCAGACAGAAGACGAACAACTTTGGAGAACGTACCACGTCGTTTCTTAATCAGAGCTGCTCTTAACTTGTCCAGAAGATTGCAGTAGTATCTGCCAGTGATGGTTTGACCCTTGACAAGATAATCCGTAAGTATGACGCCACGACAGTCACAGAAAACTGAAAGCATGACCTTCCCAGCTGACTTTTGTACCTTTGCTTTTTTGGGAGGGGGAATCAGCATGTTTCCATTCCATACTCATGGTCTTTGTGTCTGCATCATACTGATAGATCCAGGATTCATTCATGGTTACTAGACGATTAAAAAGAAAAACATTATGCTGTTCCAACAGCAACATTTTTCTTGAAAGGCCACGCCGTGATTGCTTTTGGAAAGGGGTTAGCAAACGTGAAACCCACCGTATAGACACCTCAGACATGTGCAGTTCGTCATGAATAATTTTCCACAGTAATATGTGTCTCATTCATGATCATTTGGATCGTTGCTCGTCTGTCTTCCAGTATTAAACACTCCACTTTCTTCACTGTGACAGCTGACGGTCTACCAGCTCTTTGCTCATCTGTCATGGACATGTGACCAGTTTGAAAGTTCCTTTTCCACCTCACAGTAGTGTCATCCGATGAGAAATTATTTCCATAAAAAGTCGTCATCTCATCATGGATTTATCGAGCAGTTTTGCCTTTCAAATGCAGGAACTTGATGACACTACGAACCTCAATTTTCTCCATCTTACACCTCAGTCACTTCGGGAACTCACCGTAAAAAGACGTAACAACTCAAATCACTTGAATACGTAGTTTCTGAGGTCGATTATACTTACGTAGAAGTCACAAAATACAAAGTTAAATATTGTTCTTTCACATGAAATTACAAACTAAGGGTTAAATTATCCTTTTCGGCGTACATGAGTTTCGATAGAACGCAGAAAGTACCATCTCCTTCCGTCTATTTTTCTTTCAAACATTGGTAGCCCTTCCTTATTAACACAGCAAAAATTTCCGAGCACCGACCACGGTGCTTGCAGGTCGTCCAATTCATTGTTTTCAAGAAACATATTTGGGTTCAAGCTCCAGGAATAATTTAACATATATGTACTATGCCGTTTTCTAATTTATGCAGTCAACGAGAGGTGTTAGATACTATGCCCATATTGTGCAGCCGTAACATTTGTCAGTAGCAGAATTACGTCACATACACAATTACAATCTTCCAGCTCGCCTGCCACACCCACAAACAAAGAGTTTACTTTCAAAACTGTTGTAGGCACACGAATCAGTTCCGATTATATCTCGCCTCGTTACGACTACTCCTTCGCGAGTCGTGGCTTCTTTTTTATATACCTCTTCATGGTTCCAGAAGATAATTGAATGTTCTGTAAGACCGCACCAGATGAAACACAAACGTTCCAAACGTCTAACTTTATCTGTGCCGGCAGGCTCTTTATCTCCGCGCTATCTTTATCTGTTTCGGCAGGCTCTTTATCTCCGCCGTGCACTAATTTAACCATAAATCTGCTTGTAATTGCCCTTAAGTATCTGCCAGTTAAATTGGCTTTTCCTAGCGTATCTCCCCAATGCCATTTTGTCAGTTCATGTCAGTCTGCTAACTTTTATACAATGCACAAAATTGAGAGGATTTGCACACTCCATTATGGAAGATTGTTAAAAACATATAATTCATGAATAGTTTATTCATGTTGAAATCTAATTAGGAGCAAAGAAAATTATAAACAGAATAAAGAATAAATTATTCGATTCATGTGAGACGATATGGGTGACGCGTGCGCGCGAATAAAACAATACTTTCGTAAAACAATGTAAGTCAAAGAAAATGGAATTGGAAAGAGGGGGGCGTTTGTTTTTGGGATGAGTGGTTCATCAAAATCGAAGAGCTGGTCGATTTAATGCAATCACCGTTTTGTTATGCGAGCCAATCCCTCGCGATGGCAATTAGGAGTCATGCAAGCGTATAGACAGTGTTAGCGAACTGATTATAGCAACCATCTCATATTCAATGTACACAGTGAGTTATACTGACCATTACTTCCTGTAATTATTTGGCTCAAAATTATCTTAATGGTCAGTTTACGACAAATTAAGATGGTACTCTCCAGTTTCGAGATAAGGAAAATAGAAAACTAATTAAGAAGACTAAAAACAGATATCCCAACTTCTCTTTACAGGAAAAGAAACTCTTGAACATTCCACCTAATTCTGAAAAAGAATTGCAGATTAAGTGAATTTCTAATCGAATAATCAAACAAATGAATATACGAATTCATAAATCACTTGACAAATACGTCGTCGATATTATCTAAATTTGTGCAGACATTCATTTTTTTATGTTGTCCATTATGTACAATAGGTTGAACATACACACGTTACCTAGGATAAGTGTGGTAGTATGCATGAAAAAATATCGGACTGTACCCACGGCACCTGAAATTGGCGATTACGGAACATTCGAGAAACCAGAGAGGCCCAAAAATTCTTTTATATGTTCTTTGGGAGCAATTCTAAGATCATAGAGTAATCTGCTATATCACGTTTTTGTGTAATCTCTAGTTGGCTATACATTTTCCGGTAAACCTTTATGTTATTATTTTATATTACAGGATATTTAATATATTGCATTGGCCTTCATTTCCTAGCTATTTGAAGTGTAATGTATTTTTCAGCTCCCTGCACTTATTTTGATCCATACATTTCCTTGGACATGTTTTATAATTTATAGAAGCTTTTTCCAAGTTATAACACCTCCTATTTTTTCAGGCCTGGCAGCAGATAGGAACTTCTGTTTTTTTAATACATATGGACTCTGTGACTGTTTTTGATACTTAAAATGGCGACGTTTTCATTGCAAAAACAGTGTGTAATCATTCATTGTCTCCACTTTCGTGGTGTGACATCTATTGAAATTCAGCACCAGTTGAGTGAGGCATGTGGTGATGGTATCATGAATGTGTCTAATGTGCGTTCCTGGGTGCGACAGTTCAATGAAGGCAGAACATCGTGTGACAACAAACAAAGAGGGTCACGGCCCCGCACCAGCCGATCTGACGACATGATCCAGCGAGTGGAGATCGTTGTTTTGAAGGATCGCCGATTGAGCATTCTTAGATCTACATGCAAGATTGTGTACGCAGATCCCTCCCTACGGGAGGGGATCCGTCCCCTTGAGCTGCCGTGGTGCGAGCGCTACGGATCCTTGGCTCTCGTGGTATCTCTGACTTTACTAGAGGAACCTTGGGCCGAACATTCGAGCCCTTCCCTGAATGGGAGTTGTTGGGATTGGGTTGGATTCGAGGGGACAGTGTGTTCCGGACACTTGCGGGAGATCGGGTACCTCCGGCCAGGCTTCGGCCGCCCAGAAGGGGTAGAGGGTTGCCTTAAAATCCCAGGTACTAGCCTGCAGAATTAGTAGAAGTTGTGCTCGATCACCAGGTGGCCCCACCGAGGTTATTTGGTAGTCTTTCCTGCGGGGATGACGTACGTAAGTAGCGTATCCACTCCTACCCGTCTTGACGTTGTTGTCGATGGGGGAGGAGGGCTTTTCAGACCCAAGGTATTTCCCCAAGGAAAGAACCCCGGAATTTTCGATCGCTCCCGGGCTGATGGAGGCCGGAGTCCTCAGATTTTGGGGTATATCTCGCACCAAAATGTACACAGATCCCTTGGAAATACCAAAATTGGAGGCGATATCTGCAGTTATCTAGGTTTGCTGTCACGCGATGTTCTGCCTTCATTGAACTGTCGCACCCAGGGACGCACATTAGACACACCCATGGTACCATCACCACATGTCTCACTCAACTGGCGATGAATTTCAATGGGTATCACACCACGAAAATGAAAAAAACGAATGATTACACGCTGTTCTTGCAATGAAAACGTCGCCATTTTAAATATCAAAAACAGTCCTAACTCTCATCGCTGCCACTAGAGTGCAGCACTGTACACGGATTCACAAAGAGTCCACGTGTATTTAAAAGCAGCAGAAGGTTTTATCTAGTTCCAATCCTGAGAAAAAATGGTGTTATAACTTGAACGCACTTGATATAATCATTAGCTATGGACTGATTACTCATACCGGATAATGAAAAATCACTTGTTAAATAAATTCCAAAACACGTTTGGGTGGCAGGAGTGAACTATGTAAACATCTACTGGGAGTCCCTTGGGGCGACCTGCCCATGCCACTGGAGTATACTTCAAAAGCTCTCCTGCAGAGAGAGGACAACTTGCAATATACCACCTTCTGCCAGAACTCAGAAGAACTTCCAAAACGGAATACCATCTGTCGAGACACGACCTGAATTAGTCCTGTAAAGTGAAATGGGAGACTAAGGCAGCTACAAAATACGTATGAACATAAGACGGGCCTAGACATGGCTGTTCTATCGCTACTAGCAAATGCGGTACCTGCAACGTTGTACAGTTAAGCACGAATACTGTCTCGCTTTGCATGCGGCTCATTTCTTTGCGCGCTCTAACGATACCAATTAAAGAACTATTTAGTTGTTCCCGTGTTACAGAGCTATTTTTAGGATTACTATCTAAACCCAATGTTTGTAGCACGTCTGGTTTCGGAGATACGGAATGATAAGGCGTCTGACTAGAAAGGAAAGAATTATTAACAGTCAGTGAAGAAAAGCACACACATGCAATGCTGCATGTGCATATTGTACATTGCATTTAGTAAAGAGGTGATCATTTAAGAGCGCACACGTGCTTTTCAAGGTTAGTAAATATACCGCTTAGCAAGTCTAGTACTGGTGCGCCTAGTAGTAACTGCGAAACAACTCATAAGTTTTTACATAAATAGACACAAATACTTTTGTTAATGTGTACTCCTTTTTCAGCAAATGTCAATTAAAGACATTTTCGAAAGTAAAAATTTTGCTCAGAGTCGAGAATTAATGTTACAAACTTGTCACAGGCTGTTACGTGACAATATGCTGACGACGTCCTCATAATGGCGCGTAACAAAAACCTAAGATATTGTAGTCCTCCGCTGCAGCGCCAGCTCCGAGCCATTGGCCATTGGAGTGAGAAGTGGAGGATGGCCATTAGCCCCGAGGCGAGCTCTGCTATTCTCCTGGCTAAGGTCCGAGCTGGGCGACCGGATTGGTCGCTGAGGTTGAGGCAGAGGCAAATCCCTTGGGTTACCACTGCCAAATACCTTGGCGTCCACCTCGATCGCGTTCTCACCTACGCACCTCACGTCCGGATCAAAGCCGGACAAGGGCATGCAGCGTTAACGCAGTTATACCCAATACTCAAATCCACCATGCCAACGCACCTCAAACTACGCCTGTATCGGGCGATTATACTGCCCCTGATTCTGTACGGCTGCGAAGTCTGGGGATCAGCGACTACAACCACTGTTCGCAGACTACAGCGCGTCCAGAACAGGGCACTGCGCATGATCTACGATACCGGGCGTAGATTCCCGTCCCACATCCTCCATACCTACTCCGGGGTCCCGTACATCGTGGACGTGGTGCGGGACAGATCCCGCTAAGCTGGACTCCCATCCAAACATACTGGTGAACACCCTTGGCCGCTACGACCACAGGGCTCCTCGCCGCCGACCGAGCTACCGGTTGCCCAAAGATGCTTTGGGTAACTAGAACTGAACAGGGTCACATTCCCCTCTGTGCTTGGTAAATTCAATACCTAAACACTGTTCCTTTCTCTCTAGCCTGTCAAGCGGACTGTGCTCAGATGCCTCCCAGGCAGGCGGAAGAGCGCAGGCAGCACTGGCGCTTCCCCCCCCCCCCCCCCAAGGGGCGACAGCGCGCACAAGGCTAGATATGTCCACTGCCGAAAACAACCGCCTGAGACAAATGATGACTCTTCTATACTTCCCAGATAAAGACGCAATAAGCGGCTAGGTGCTGGGCAGCAAACACTCCGTCCAGGTAAACCTGGACGACTTGACTCTTCTGCTGGTCTGCTGGTCTGCTGGTCTGTTACGTGAGTGCTCGTTCTGTAACGAACATTGTTAAAGAAGGGAAACAGTTTACCAAACAAGAAGTTTCCATATATAAATCTCTAGGGAAACATCGGGCAGCTATAAACCATGCTACAAAATTAGACAATTTTGAAAAGTGTGTTTCCCGTAGAACATTTTATGACTTATATGACAAGGGTGAATATTTAAGTGCCAAAAGGCTGACCAATTTAATGAGCGGGAAAATACAATATACCAATACTTTATCTTCTATGCATAATTTTCTGAAATCTCTTGGGTCCAAATATAGGAGAAGCAATGATGGTTGCAAATTTCTGCTTTAATCAAGCGATATTGTTGCTGCAAGACTAAAATTTCTGTGCACAATGCATAATATTAGTACATGATATTCATGGTGTAAAAACGCTTCATAAATACACATTCATAGCCTCCGTATTTATTAAGTATTTTAATAAAACAAACATTGGTTAAAAGCTCGTTGCAGGCAGTATACAAATATGGCATAAATAAAATAGAAACTATATTCACAAATCGTTGAAATGCTACTATTTTGTTTCGCTGTAGCAAGCACCTTCTTTCGTAGAACACATAAAATTTGAATCACTTTGTTTTGGGTTCATATGAACGATAGCTATGTAAGCGAACTGTTCTCCAGTTCAAGGTTTTAAGGCCCAGATTGTGCGATAATATTTGTACGAAAGCTGTTCAATAAAGAATGATCACAACTTTTCTTGACAATGTACCCTTACTCATCCTTCTAATTTTGATGATCCTTCTCAAAATAGTCTCCCCTGAATGCGATGCACTTGTCCCAGTGTTTCTGCCAGTCTTCAAAGACATGCTGGAAACCATTTTTGGAGAGATCCTTCAAAATCGCCTGCGTAGCCTTCATCACTGCTTCTGATGATGGATAATACCTCCCACGAAGGCGTTTCTTCAAGTTAGGGAATAGAAAAAGGTCACATGGGGCTAAATCCGGAGTATAGGGAGGGTGAGGGATGCACTTCACGTTGATTTCTGCAAGATATTCAGCAACAACATTGGCAATATGCGGCCGCGCATTATCGTGGTGCAGCATCCGGCCCCCATATCGGAAATGTGGTCTTTTGCGCCTGATATGGACTTGCAATGTTTTCAGGACATCCCTGTAGTATTGTCCAGTTACTGATGTGTGTGCAGGTACAAGATGCTGATAAACCATTCCATGAATGTCACAGAATGAAATGAACATAACGTTCAGCAGAAGCAACCACTTTTGCTTTTTGGGGGGTTGGTGATGAAGATTTCCACACGGTTCTTTGCTGTTTGCTCTCAGGATCAAAATGGTGTAGCCAAGTTTCATCAGCAGTGATTATTACGTTTGAAAGAAACTCCGGATCATACTCCAACTCCAACTTTAACTGTATGTTACCTCCATTGCAGCGGTAGGCGATACTGAACATGTCTGAACTTTTCTGGTTCTCATAACTGGGCCTGTAAGGAGTACCAGCAATGAAACTACTACGGGGTGTTTGTTTCACATTAAGCTAACAGAATGTAATTAGTGCGAAAAATTATGTCTGTAAAAAGTTTTGATCGTTCTTTATTGAACAGCTTTCGTACAAATATCGAAATATTTTTAAAACGTAATCACTGCTGATGAAACTTGGCTACATCATTTTGATCCTGAGAGCAAACAGCAAAGCTCAGTGTGGAAATCTCCTTTATCACCAGCCCCCAAAAAGCAAAAGCGGTTGCTCCTTCTGGGAAAGTTTGGTCATCTCATTCTTTGATATTCATGGAATGGTTTATCAGCATGTTGTACCTGCACACACATCAGTAACTGGGCAATACTACAGGGATGTCCTGAAAACGTTTAAAGTCCATATCAGGCGCAAAATACCATATTACCGTGAAGGAGGCCGGATGCTGCACCATGATAATGCGCGGCCGGATATTGCCAAAGTTGTTGCTAAACATCTTGCAAAAATCAACACGAAGCACATCTCTCACGCACGCTATAGTCGGAGTTAGCCCCATGTGCCTTTTTTCTATTGCCTAACTTGAAGAAACGCCTTCGTGGGAGGCATTATCCATCATCAGAAGCAGTGGTGAAGGCTGAGGAGGCAGTTTTGAAGGATCTCTCCAAAAATTGTTTCCAGAATGTCTTTGAAGACTGGAAGAAACGCTGGGACAAGTGCATCGCATTCAGGGGAGACTATTTTGAGAAGCATCATCAAGATTATGAGGATGAGTAAAGGTGCGTTGTCAAAAAAAAGTTGTGATTATTCTTTATTGAACAGCCCTCGTATATGTTCTCACACATGCTGAAATATTAAATGAACATCTCTTTCAGCAGTGTATCACTGTACATCTCAGTATCTGTATGATACTTGCTAGGTTGAAACAAAGACAGATATATCGTCCATCTCTGTCGCCTGCTAGCCGTAGAACTGGCAATACCAAGACGGTAAGATAACCTTATTGGCTCAACACCTGTTCATTCTTATTTTGTAGCTACTCTAAATGGAAGCTAACGGCAGAGAGGTGAGCACAGTCTCTAGGGTTTGAACCCATGAGTTCCCTAATGAATGTCTTAAATGTTACTGCAGAGCCATTTCGCTTTATTTTAAAAACTGTAAATGAGAAACTTCAGGACACTGCTGTTAGGTGTCCTGTACGCACAACTATTATGTGACTATAACATCGCTTTAAAAATTCAGATGGTTATAAAAACGAATACTTTGAATGCCGCCATTTACCCCTTTGAAGCGTGCAGGTCTTATCTGCAGATAAAACCGCAACCCCGACCAGCGCATTGTGTAACTTGTATCGGCTTTTGGACAGATTTGCGGCGGAATTTAATTGCCTTTGAAAATGCTTATACAGCAAACGATTTAACACGTCATCAAGCAGAAAGACTTTTTGGATTCCGCACTTTGTTCATTTACAACTGTTTCATACAAAGTGTACAGTAACACATAAAAATCTATTGGCCATCCACTGAGTTTCATTTATGAGTGTATTTTAGGTTTGTTTTCATGCTTTATGTAATATTTACAGAGTTATTATTATTAATTATTATTATTATTATTATTATTATTATTATTATTATTATTATTATTATTATTATTATTATTATTATTATTATTATTATTATTATTATTATTATTATTATTATTATTATTATTATTATTATTATTATTATTATTATTATTATTATTATTATTATTATTATTATTATTATTATTATTATTATTATTATTATTATTATTATTATTATTATTATTATTATTATTATTATTATTATTATTATTATTATTATTATTATTATTATTATTATTATTATTATTATTATTATTATTATTATTATTATTATTATTATTATTATTATTATTATTATTATTATTATTATTATTATTATTATTATTATTATTATTATTATTATTATTATTATTATTATTATTATTATTATTATTATTATTATTATTATTATTATTATTATTATTATTATTATTATTATTATTATTATTATTATTATTATTATTATTATTATTATTATTATTATTATTATTATTATTATTATTATTATTATTATTATTATTATTATTATTATTATTATTATTATTATTATTATTATTATTATTATTATTATTATTATTATTATTATTATTATTATTATTATTATTATTATTATTATTATTATTATTATTATTATTATTATTATTATTATTATTATTATTATTATTATTATTATTATTATTATTATTATTATTATTATTATTATTATTATTATTATTATTATTATTATTATTATTATTATTATTATTATTATTATTATTATTATTATTATTATTATTATTATTATTATTATTATTATTATTATTATTATTATTATTATTATTATTATTATTATTATTATTATTATTATTATTATTATTATTATTATTATTATTATTATTATTATTATTATTATTATTATTATTATTATTATTATTATTATTATTATTATTATTATTATTATTATTATTATTATTATTATTATTATTATTATTATTATTATTATTATTATTATTATAATTATTATTATTATAATTATTATTATTATTATTATTATTATTATTATTATTATTATTATTATTATTATTATTATTATTATTATTATTATTATTATTATTATTATTATTATTATTATTATTATTATTATTATTATTATTATTATTATTATTATTATTATTATTATTATTATTATTATTATTATTATTATTATTATTATTATTATTATTATTATTATTATTATTATTATTATTATTATTATTATTATTATTATTATTATTATTATTATTATTATTATTATTATTATTATTATTATTATTATTATTATTATTATTATTATTATTATTATTATTATTATTATTATTATTATTATTATTATTATTATTATTATTATTATTATTATTATTATTATTATTATTATTATTATTATTATTATTATTATTATTATTATTATTATTATTATTATTATTATTATTATTATTATTATTATTATTATTATTATTATTATTATTGTTATTATTATCATCATCATCATCATAATCATAATCAACAATCATCATCCAACATCATCATCAGCCCGCCTCGGTAGCGTGGTGGTAGCATGTCTGCCTCACGTTCAAGAGGTCCCGAGTTCGAATCTCGGTCATGGTGAGTTACCTGGATAAGGTTTTTTCAGGGATTTCCCTTATCCTGAAAGACGAATGTCGGGCAACTCTAAGCTCTATGGATCTGGGCTCATTTGAGTATCATTTCACCCATTCTATTCATCGTCCGATATGTTTTAACGTTGGAGGACGTAAATTACAAAAAGAATCATCATTATCGTCATCGTCATTGTTCAGTTTTATTCGTTTTTGCCCTCCGATTGAGCTAGGATGACGCCATATTTGACTGGTGAGTCTATCTTGAAATCATAGTGTCCTCTACGGAGAAGGACCAGTAATTTTTGCGAAACAGTAAGCAAATTAAAGTGCTCTAAGTGTGGCTTTGCTCATAACTAATACAACCAGCTTTCCCTAGATATGAACACAGAGCACCACGCCTTCAAAGTTGAACGCTACTTTCCTACCGGCATTAAAATTGGTGTGACATATAAATATAATTTAAACCGCTGCATAGAGGAGTTTATGCAACGCTATCTAACATTCAGGCAAGTCCCTCGGAGCGTAATGTTGTCAAAATTGTCCAGGTACCGTCAAATTGACATGCTTTTGTTTGTTACATAAACGTCTTACGTTTTATCAGTATGTGATATAAAAGTTATGGCATTCTCACGCTTAATTAAAATGTCTATTAATGTTGGTATCCTTAGTCTTTTAAAACCAATAGGTGCATCAAACATTTCCAAGATAGAGGATCAGTTACTCGTAAAAGGAGAGACACTGGACACTGGTCCCAATCTAGAAGTAATAAATAATGTTATGACAGAAAGGCCTCAAGCATACCTTCTCGCAATACAGACAGTGTTTAAGGGGAAGAGAGAAAGGAAATATAAGAACATGGACACATAAGACTATGTACTAGAGCTATTTTCTTATTTAGACTTGGATAAATGCTTTGTACATATTGTAACACTAATTAATTTTTCATTCCTAGAGCATGTTCTGATAATTTCTGGTTTGTAATGAAGTTACATTGTGAGGAAACTGTGGGTGATAGAAAAGAATTGAGATCAAATTGAAATATTTCTATTTTGTGTGACAGGTTTACAATATGCATATATGTCTACTATAACAGAAAACAGGTGTTCATTTTGAGATAAATGTTCATTGACTCATCATTTCGTATGTTCTTCATGGTATACCTTTATGGCTGCATAAATAGCTTTGCAGTGTATAATTTTTTTAAAAAATAGATACATATCTACACATCAGGCAAAATTAGGTAGCTTTATATTACGCAGACAGATCCAACTTTCAAATAGTATATTTACCTGCCGGTAGAGGGATGGCTCAAAGCTGCTGTCAACACATATAATACTGTGGTAAGCCGCTAGGGGACTCGGATAAAAACTCGCTCCATTTGTGATGCTATTCATGACGTCAAATTTTGCGCAGTAAAATGACAGATAAAACTGAACACCATGTATATATACATCATACAGATGTGCCCCTTCTGTACAAACCATCTCTGTAGCGTATGTATGTGTCACGTTATTAAGGTCTCGAGTTCGAAGTGTGGTTAGGGTGTTTTATCTGGAAGATGTTTTTTCCAGGGTTTTCCCTTATCTTGAAAGATGAATAACTCTTAGCTCTTTATTTGAGCATCATTTGACCCCCAGAATGAAAAAAAAAATGAAATGAAATAAAATGCTGATAATGAAATAAAAACAAATGAAATGCTGCAGAATTTAACACAATTTTTCCAATGCAGCTATCAATTTTACGTAAAAATTTTTAATCCTACTTCTGTTTAATGTTTAAGACAGTTCGTATGTGAAAGTATTAATGTTTACTGGTCAGATATATTCCAAGTATCTGATCTAGATTACCTAATTTTACATGAAACCATGTAGGTTACAGTTACCCGACATTCGTCTTTCAGGATAAGGGAAACCCCCGGAAAAGCTTTTTCAGATAACCCACTGTGACCGAGATTCGAGCTCAGGATCTACTAAACGTGAGGAAGACGCTACCATTTACGAGTTATTTTAGTGAAACCCAGTTGGTGGTACATATTTAGGCTCTCATACGGAATTGTTATACCACCGTTGTCTACAAAACATACAACATTTCTGTTTCCTGGTTTATTATTATAATTAATTGCATTCGCACCCAGGTTATTTTGATTATATTACTGACGGTGGAGCATCCATTTAAGCTTGAACTCTGTTTGTTCATTTACACGGCTTCATTAACATGATTTTCGCATCGCCATGAATATTCACGCCATACTTTATAATGTTCGATATTATTTTGTTATGGGATTTAGAAGGGTGTGGGGGGAGGGAGAGGTAGAGCACCTTCTATCTGATTACTTCTGTGTTACACAGCATCAGAGAACTACAGTCATGCATGTGGTACATTACTTTGATGTCCATATAGTGCTCGCTGTGAAACAAATAAACCTAAAGTTGTTTGGTAGCTTTTTTAATGTCATGCAGGCGGAACAAAATGTGCACATAAATTATTTTTTACAGTTTTATTTCAAGCTCCCCAAATTAACTTGTGTATTGCCGTTTCTACGTTTTTATTTTTGTTTAGTGCTGATTCATAATAAATTCATAAAGGATTCAGAAATGAAATTGGTACCTTATAGCAGTACTGAGCAACGAACTTTTGCGTCACCAAAGCAATGCAGAGTGATGATGATGATATTGATGATGATGATGATGATGATGATGATGATCTATAAATAAGGGCGCTCAACTCCATGTTCATTACCACCCTTTCAAAAACTGTATTTTACTTTACTATAAATTTCCTTTGACTTTACCTTAACTTTACTTTAACTTTGCTTTGTCTTTGCTCTGCCTTTCCCCTTGCTTTGCTCTGGCTCCGCTTTGGCTTTGCTCTGGCTCTGCTTTGGCTTTGCTTTGACTTTGTTTGGTTTTACTCTGGCTTCCTTCTGGCTTTGCCCTGGCTCCGCTTTAGCTCTGCTTTGGTTTTGCTTTAAATTTGCTTTGGTTTTGCTTTGGCTGTGCTCTAGCTCTGCTTTGACTTTGCTCTGCCTTTGCTCTGCCTTTGCTCTGGCTTTGCTTTGGCTCCGCTTTAGCTCTGCTTTGGCTTTGCTTTGCCTTTACTTTAAATTTGCTTTGGTTTTGCTTTGGCTTCGCTTTGGATTTGCTCTGGCTCTGCTCTGGCTCCGCTTTAGCTCTGCTTTGGCTTTGCTCTGCCTTTGCTCTGGCTCCGCTTTAGCTCTGCTTTGGGTTTGCTTTGGTTTTGCTTTAAATTTGCTTTGGTTTTGCTTTAAATTTGCTTTGGCTTTGCTTTAAATTTGCTTTGGTTTTGCTTTCGCTTTGTTCTGGCTCTGCATTAACTCTGTTCTGCTTTGGCTTTGCTTTAAATTTGCTTTGGTTTTGCTTTGGCTTTTTTCTGGCTCTGCTTTACCTCTGCTTTGCTTTGGCTTTGCTTTAAATTTGCCTTGGCTTTGCTTTGGCTTCGCTTTGGCTTCGCTTTGGCTTTGCTCTGTCCTTGCTCTAGCTCTGCTATAGCTCTGCTTTGGCTTTGCTCTGGCTTTGCTCTGGCTTTGCCCTGCCGTTACTCTGGCTTTCCTCTAGCTCCGCTTTGGCTTTGCTCAAGCTCCGTTTGGCTTTGCTCTGACTCTGCTCTGGTTCTACTCTGGCTTCTCTCCTACTTCACTCTAATCTCACTCTAACTTCACCCTAAATTCACTCTAACATGGTTCTGGCTTAGCTCTGGCTAGGCTCCGGTCCCCGTTCCGGTCTCGTTCTGGCTTCTCTCTGGTTAGGCTCCGGTCACCACTCCGGTCCCGCTCTGACTTAGCTCTGCCTCCGCTCTGGCTTTGCTTTGGCTCTGCTTTGATTTACTTTAATTTCAATTTAATTTAATTTGATTAGGGTCAAACACGGATGTAGACCTTGTTTGGGCGTTTGGCATTAGCTCTCTCACCGCTTCAAGGCACGCAATCGAGGTATTTGGCGCCAATCCCGTACCTACCCAATCCCGTACCTACCGCAAAAGGCCCCTGGGGGTAATGCCGAGAGTGATGCTCTTATCTTCACTGCTATAGTATAAGTGTAGATTATACAACAATTATAACATCGTTATAAGTGGATCTGTTGTAGCTACTACCCCACAGAACTAATGGGTGAAGTAAGATATCATCATACAGGCATTACCCCTTAAAATGTTAGACCACTGCTAGATCTATCTAGAGAGAACGATAAACGACCCGTTCCCCTAAGAAGCCCTCTGAAGTCCACGGAGAGTATTACAGTGAAACCTCTCAAAAAGGAAACGCGATCGTTTGGCATTTATTTTCCGTTTACACAGGTCTCTGTCTTACACAAGTTTGTGTTTTTACACAAAAAATCACGAAGTAGTCGCACAGGTTTGCATGAAGGAGTATAGATTGAAGTGCTAACAATAATAGGCTGATATGTATTACATACTATATTGTCAACTTATACAGGTTGTTTCAAAACGACACCGAACGATCATAGCCGTTCCGTAGTTGATAACTTAGTAGTTCTATTAGATATTATTTTATGTAGCATTGAATTTTAAATAATTTTGTGATTCGGCAGCGCAGGAAGCACTGCTGTGTGAACCTCAAAAGTTGTAATTGGGACGTACCGCCCACGAAAACAAAAACATTACTCCTTGCTCTTTATCAGTGACCCTAGCCTACCTTTCAGGTAATGGGACAAAGGACAGTTATTTGTGAAAAAGTCGACTAATAACTCAGACAGTTGAAGATTTCTCTTCAGTGTTAAACTACACATTCCGTCCTAACAGAGAGGATTTTGCGCGTACTTAGATAGCAAATCCAAGCAATAGGGAGCGCTATACGATCGTCGAAATGACGAATATGGTTTTGATGTATGGAAGAGCTGAAGGGAGTTCAACGAACGCACGATTAATTTAGTTTCATTAAAAATATGAATTGTAAAAATAGTTACATCAATGATAATATTCATTACTATAACTTCAGAGCATTTTGTTATGAACTTAATTGTAGAATAACTACATCCACTTGCTGTATATATCAACGGCTTCCTTTGCAGTTACAAATGCTTTATTTAGTATTATCAAACACGCTCGTCTCATTGTCTAACTCATTCAGTTTAGGTTAATTTATCTACAATTCTTTGATGTTTTTTTCTGTTGATCATTTAATGCTTCCATCGTCAACCTCGTTAAACATTAACTTCTCTCTAAAAGGTATAAGTTGCGTATGCTCACCAGTTTATTTGCCATCATGAACTGATGTAACGGAATTTTGGAACACGTTAAACACTAATAAGCTACTATTAAGCAATAGCTTCTTTATTGCGGTTTCATAAGCCAAAGAAATTCTTAATGTTAGCAAGCTACCGTGCAGTATGTCGGTATGTTTACAAACAGCTACAGCATGTGTCACGACGTGTGTCATATACCTGCGTTCTCCGACAGCGTGAGGCACGCGTCGCTCTCCTGTCACTGCCTAATCCACACTCATTCTGGAGCATTTTATGCGGCTATATTGGCGGTGAAAGCTATCTAAATGTGTCATATAGAAGCTGAGTAACTAATAGAGTTTCTGCCTGACGTTCAAGAGGTCCCGAGTTCGAATCTCGGTCAGGGTGAGTTATCTTGATAAGGTTTTTCCGGGGTTTTCTCTTATCCTGGAACACGAATGTTGGGTAACTCTAAGCTCTATGGTCGGTGGGCTCATTTGAGCATCATTTCGCCCATTCCATTCATCGTCCGATATGACTTAACGTTGGAGGACGTAAAATTACAAATAAAGAAAACTATTTCTACATGTTTCTTCGGTGTCGTTTTGAAACACCCTGTATACAATAATTGTGTTTATGGCCTAGTTTCTCTGTCTGTTTTAAATGTTACCTTTCCAATCAGCAACTGTCTGTATATCAACATTACTTGTTTCATCACACATTCAAAACAATGTTATGGCGATGTACAGCCCTCGTACAGAGCTGCAGAAGTCTGAAAGTCCACGGGGACAGCAGGAAATATCTATATCCATCTCGAAGGCATTCCTGGAATTTAGAACCACGGAGAACTAGACTTCTCTCTGCTCCATGGAATAATAGACCAGCTAATAATTTAATAAATTAATAAATAAACCTTTAATTAAAGAAATAATGAATCTTTCTCTTTACCGTATAGCTATCACACACTGAAAAATTACTGCTTTCTTCTACAGTTTGATATGGAGAAATAATCAGAATACACTTTTGGGACTCATATGTATTTAGTGTGTCTTGTGTTTCACATGCAAATAAGAACCAATGTTACCTTTTAAATGGAATGTACCCATGTTTTAAAGCGTATTTAAATAAAGAAACATTGTACATAAAAGCATCAAACTATATATCCTTGTTCAGAAAATATCAGAATATAGCTGCAATGAAAATGAAAAATTACATTTTGACCGTTTCATACATTATGCTCCCCGAATCCCTTAATTATTTGATTTAGTAGATTTAGTATCTACGAGTGCTGTTCAATAAAGAACGATCATAATTTTTTACGGTCATAATTTCTCGCACTAAAATTCAAACTTATTATATTCTGTTAGCTTAATATGAAGCAAACACGCCGTAGTTGTTTCATTGTTGGTACTCCTGGTCCTCACCTGTGATCACCAGACAAGTTCAGACTTGTTCAGTATCGCCTACCGCTGCAATGGAAGTAACACGCAAGGAACAATATGCGGCTATGAAATTCTGCTTTCGTCTCAACAAATCTTTAGTTGAGGCCTATACAATGTTACGGAGAGTCTGTTCTTCCCTACAGCACAGCTCGAAAGTGGTTTGAAATATTTAACGAGCGGAGACAATTTCAAAGGCAGGTGGACCCGGTGTTCCAGTTACTGCTCTTACAGAAGGAAACTTCAACACTGCTGCTGCCACTGTGAGAGAGGATCTACGAAATACCTTAAGTTCACTTTCTGAAATACTGAACATTTCATTGGGTGCCACCCGCACGTTGGTGACAGAAACATTACACATGAGACGTGTTTGTGCCCGATGGGTTTCAAGACTGTTGATTCCCGAACAAAAGGACATTCGCATGCAGGTCTGCATGCAGTTAAAGTTGATATAATCACTGTTGATGAAACTTGGCTACATCATTTTGATCCTGAGAGCAAACAGGAAAGCTCGGTGTGGAAATCACCTTCACCACCAACCTCCAAAAAAGCAAAAGTGGTTACTTCTGCTGGGAAAGTTATGGTCATCTCATTCTTTGATATCCGTGGAACGGTTTATCAACATGTTGTACCAGCACACACATTAGTAACTGGACAATACTACAGGGAAGGTTCTGAAAACATTGCAAGTCCATATGTGGCGTAAAAGACCACATTTCCGTGAAGGAGGCTGGATGCTGCACCACGATAATTCGCGGCCGCACATTGCCATTGTTGTTGCTGAATATGATGCAAAAATCAACGTGAGGTGCATCCCTCGCCCTCCCTATAGTCCGGATATAGCCCCATGTGACTATTTTCTATTCCCTAACTTGAAGAAACACCTTCGTGGGAGGCATTATCCATCATCAGAAGCATTGATGAAGGCTGCGGAGGCGATTTTGAAGGATCTCTCAGAAAATGGTTTCCAGCATGTCTTTGAAGACTGACAGAAACGCTGTGATTAGTGTTTCGCATTCACGGGAGACTACTTTGAGAAGGACAATAAAAAATTTGAGGATGAGTATGGGTGCGTTGTCAAAAGAAAAAAAATTGTGATCATTCTTTATTGAACAGTTCTCGTATGAAGAAAATGTTTTTCTATCCCTAAATATCCCTTAATTGAAAGATATGATGGTTCTGATAAGAATGAGACAAACAAATGACGACAGAGAACTTTAGCACGTGTTTGCAGGCAGAATGATAGAAGCTGCAAAATTTATATGTGAATTCGCACTTTAAAACTCACTTACCACTTTGTAACACTCAACTAGGATGTAAGGAGAAGTGATAATGGAGAGTAGTGATTGTAAAATTCCGTGAAAGTTATCCTTTCCAACATCGAACCCACAACCTTACTATGCAGACCAGCACTGAGGCATCCCGCCCGCTATAAGCCTAAAATCCATTGTTCACTTAATCCCAATCCATGATAGTGAAACACTGTCACGTATGACGCAGGTTCCCTTGGTGGAGTAACCGTTTGCTTTAGTAACGCCGCTTCAGGGGAGAAGGTACATAATGGCTTCACTTTGACTTACAGCTACAGGCAGTTTAATTAAGGAAAACTGAGCGATGAAATTGTTATAATTTCCGGTTGCGGATGGCGCGTGTTTGTGTCACAAAGAGCTAGCCACTACACACGCAAGCAAACACACTCATCACAGCAAATATCAGGCTGCCCAGAACTAACAACTGAAGCTACATAGAGAAATCTCATGCTGTACAATCTGACTATTGTGCATTAGGTAAAAATAATACAAATAAAACTAAAATTAACTTATCGCTTTAACAATATTCGGATATGCAAAACTTAATATTTTTAAAAGAATATTCCGCAAAAAAGAAAAGAAAAGAATCTATTCTATGAATCCTATTCTATTTTAATTGTACAAGTGGGACATCCACCACAACATTGTTTAGTTCTTTTGGAATTACTTCCCATGGCAACTGCAGTCATCTCTGAATTAAGTGAACATTATAGCATTATATTTTAGTGATTCACCCATTTTGCAGTAGCAGACCAGCAGACTAGCAGAAGATGCGAGTCGCCCAGGTTTACCTGGGCGGAGTGTTTGCTGCCCAGCACTTAACCGCTTAGTGCAGCTTTATCTGGGCAGGATAAAATAATTGTCTTGTGTCGCAGGCGGTTGTCTTGGGCAGCGGTATATCTAGCCTAAAATGGGCGCTAGTGCCCCGTGGGGGATGTGAGCCTAGTGTTTGCTGCACTCTTCCGCCTGCTTGGGAGGCATCTGTGTACAGTCCGCTTGACAGGTTAGAGGGAAAGGAACTAATGTGGAGGTATGGTACTTACCAAGCACATTTCTGGGCTTGGGGGTATAGAGTCAGTGGAAAGTGGCCCTTTTTCGTTCAGGTTACCCATTGCATCTTTGGGCAACCGGTAACTTGGTCAGCGGCGAGGAGTCGTATGGTAGTAACGGCCAAGGGTGTTCACCAGATTATTGGGATGGGCGTCTAGCTTACTTTAGAAGGTACGGGATCTCTCCCGCACCACCTCCGCAATGTATGAGACTGCGGAGTAGGTACGAAGGATATGGGACGGGAATCTACGTCTGGTATCGTAGATAATTCACAGCGCCATTTTCTGGACGCACTGTAGTCTGCGGATAGTGGTCGGAGCCGCTGATCCCCAGACTTCGCAGCCGTACAGAATCAGGGGCGGTATAATCACCCGATACAGGCGTAGTTTGAGGTGCGTTGGCATGGTGGATTTTAAGACAGGGTACTACTGCCTGAGTGCTGCATGCCCTCGTCAGGCTTTGACCCAGACGTGAGGGGCATAGGCGAGGCCACGATCGAGGAGGACGCTAAGGTATTTGGCAGAGGGAACTCAGGGGATTTGCCCCTGCCTCAACCTCAGCGACCAATCCGGACGCCTAGCTCGGACCTTAGCCGCTCTTCCCCGGGCTAATGAGCATCCTACACCTCTCACTCCAGCGGCCGATGGCTCGGAGTTGGCGCTGCAGCGGAAGATGGCAATATCTTAGGTTCTTGTTACGTGTCATTAATTGCGCTATTTTATATACAATCGAGCACATTTATCTGCATATATATTGCACGATGTGATACAATTTCCGGTGTGTCTTTGACTTATGTACATATGACAGTTTAAGACATTCCATCGAAAAATTCTATACTGAAATTTATCCCTGCCCTAAAAAGTATTCTTAGAAAAAAGTTCTTGTGTGGCTGTGAATAGCACAGGATAGGATAACATTTTATGGAGGGGAATCGGCACATCAACTAGAATGAAGTTTTGCACCTATGCCCTAAGTGGGGTATGGCTGAGAGGAAGGTTGAGATGAGAGGAGACAGGACGGCCAACCACAAGTAGTCACGACAGTGTATAGGGTAGAGTCTCTACCATTTACTAACTTGAAACACGCCAGCAGTCCAATACAACTGGCATCTCTCCTGCCTTGGCTCCATAAACAGTCCACCAGGGCGCCTGAGAAACCGGAGGCCGCCATGATAAAACTCGGAAACCTTCCGGCAGGTTTGCCTATTTGGCATCCCTTCTACCGCGGGCCTGAATTGGCCACCTAGGCCAGCTCGAAGACTGTCCCACCACTGGATGGAGGTATTTATCATAGATATCACGAGATGTTTTCAAATAACCGATAAATTCATGAGCAATGGAATAAAACAAATTGTTAAAAGCAATAAATCAAGTAATTTGAGTCCCTAAATCACTTTGGGTCAGATTAGCATATGAATGAAACAATCTCACGGCATGCAACATTAATAGTTCTTACAGACTGTGCAAAGTTAACACTGCTGAAAGCTACTTTGGTCTTAAGGCCGTCAGGAGGCACTGATCAGTTATAAGAACATAATAAAGCAACATAACTTCTGTATACAAATATAACAATGTGTAACTTAAGAATTCACTTGTCTTATAAAAACGATGATAATTCTTATATATTCTCTGGGATCGCGATTTCATGTAAACTTATATGACATTATATGATATGCATTTACTGTGCATACTCCAAAACTTTGCAATTTAAAACTTTTGCCTACGTTTATTTGTCTTTAACTTGTTGATACCTTGGCTTACATGACATCTGCTCTGCCAGGTAGCTTTTAACCTCCATACCTCCTTGATTACTTAATTAGTCCCTTTCTTACATTTTTTTTTTCATTTCTGGCCCATTTTTCTGTAAGAACTCACCAATACTTCTTAACTTCTTTTCCTCCCTGCCCGTTAACATTTTTATAGCTACTATTCTCTTCTCTACTTTTTGCCATTTTTCTTCCCAAAGTTAATTTCTCCATATTGCATCCTCCTCGCATTCTGTTACATAGTGTTTTATGCTTCCTTTTCCCCTGCACAATTCACAAATTCCCTTTTCCCTACCTCTTATCCCTCTTAGAAATATTACTCCTGTTCTCATCCATGCTAACCCTTCTGTCTGTTACCTATTGCAGTAATATACATATGCTTCTTGCCCCCAATTTCTTTTTATTTGCTCGTAAAATTGTAATAATTTCATATTTTCTAGACTTCCCCATATTTCTTGTCTTTCTATATCTCCTATTCTGCGTTTTACTAATTTACCAACATCGCTTGTATTCCTTTCCTCTAATCTCCATGTATCTCCCAGTACTATTTTCCCCACAATTACTCCTATCTCTGCCCCCCAACTATTTGAGTACTATAATCTTTTTTTGCTGTCTCATGCATAATCTCATAATTTCCCCTTCTTCTGTGGCCAAACACCTTATAACAAAATTGTATTATTCTTTCCATTATTATTTCCTTTTCTTCTTGTCTTTCCTAATTCTACTAAAGCTACTTCCCTAAGTGCTGGGCTTGATAAGCCTAGTAGCTCTTTACAAAACCTTCTGTAGTTTTGGTCCACCGTTTTGTTTACCTCTGTGGGCCCCACCCCCAGATCTGCACTGCATATAACATTTTGGATTCACCTAGTGCTTCATACATTCTTTCTAACCACTTGGTTGTCATTTCTAGCTTATATTTGCATATTCTTATCCCATTTATTGTCGCCCTTCCTTTTGCTTCAATTTTTCTCCTGTGTGCTCTCCACTTTCCATTGTTATTCAACCTTACTCCTTCATTTTTTTTTTTTTTTTTAGTTTAACTCCGTTCCTGAAGACCATAACTTTCGACTTATTTAGGTTTATTTTTATTTCCCACTCTTCACAAAATTTCTGGATTTCATTTATTGCCTTCTGCAATCCTATTACCGTTATAGATCCTACCATTAAGTCATCCGCATCACATCGGCATCCAGAAACAAAGCTGTCCCCATCGTTACGAATGCTAGATGTTGATGTGTACTTGTCAGTACTACCAAAACTGCCGGTATTTCAAAATTCATTACGCGATGTTTGTTTTTTAAAATAAATATATTTTCCCAAACCATTAATCCTATCGGACCATTTAACTGCTTTAATCATTTAACTTCTGGATTTATTTCATGGTTAAGTGATCAAAAATGATCTGCTACGGCCGAATTATCAGTTTGTTTATATTTAATGTTACGATAATGAACGTTTTGTCTTTCCAATATTAACTTTATCACAATCAAAATAATTAAACTGATAAATACCAGATTTTTTATTCTTAGGAATTTTATCTTTAATACAGAAATGCAAAAATTTTTGATAACCTCTATATAATAAATTTAAATAACCTCCATTTGCAAACAACAAACTTAATTTACTTTAAACTACAGTGAAGTTGATATTATTTAGGTTAACAATTCATTTAGTACGAGAAAAACAAATGTGATTTAATTATTTAAATTAGGAATTATTAAAGTGGAATGTTACACCCTACAGGAAAGAAGCTTTTGACAACTGAGGGACAATTGTGCATGGTGTACAATTATCGATTTAGAGATCCGTGATTGGTCAGTGTTTGACGAATCCGTACTTGACTGGTCTATACGATTACAGTGACGTACGTGTGAAATAGGAGCATGTCATCTTGTCGTGCAACGCCTAGATACGCTCCGACACTTCTACCCAAAAAGAGACCACGCCCGCCTCGGCATGTCTGCCTCACGTTCAAGAGGTCCAGTGTTCGAATTTCGGTGTGGCTAGGTTTTCTTTATAAGGTTTTTCCCGGGATATTCCTTTATCCTGAAAGACGAATGTCGGGTAACTCTAAGCTCTATGGACCCCGGGCTCATTTGAGCATCATGTCACCCATTCCGTTCTTCGTCCGATATGACTTAACGTTGGAGGACGTAAATTACAAGAGAGGGAGAGAGAGAGAGAGAGAGAGAGAGAGAGAGAGAGAGAGAGAGAGAGAGAGAGAGAGAGAGAGAGAGAGAGAGACCACAAGATATGAGATGATATGAAATTATAATGGAGATGAAATGGAGGAACAGGAAATTCAGGGGATGTAACCAACCAACCCAGCTTTCACCTGACAATGCCATGAGGCGGCCAGGTAGGGCGGCACCTGAGCAATCCCACTTGGTGTAAATAACATAAGTAAAAACCGAAAACTTAATTAATTCCAAACTTTGTATGTAAGTTCAAGACCTTCCAAAGCTGTACCACTTCAGCTACCCTTTACACTGAACATTTTCTCAACTTTCTAATCGGCTTAAAAATGGCCTAACAATTTCATTTAAAATATATTAATTGTAAGCTTATCAGAAAATATAATATATATAATTATCTTTATTTATGGGAATGTGCTCATAAGTATTCTTTCTGGATGCAGAATATAAGTGGTTAAGGGCAAGAAATACACAAAAAACTTCATTTGCACTCAAGAAAGGCAGATCTTCTTAAATTATACAGTTTATCAAATATACTTTTGTGGTATATTGAACTATTTTAGAGATCTTCGCTGTTTTCTCTGAGATGTAAATAGTGTAATACAATCTCCCAGTTGATTATTATATTGTAACTTTGTGGGTTCGTGAAATTATAAGTCCAATCGCACACACTCAAAATGTTGTTCATTTCCACCGAATGATAGTTGGAACACTTGCCGATTACACAGAATTACGTAGCGCACACAATTACAATTCGCCAGTTCGCTGCCACAGGTCCACTCTACACTCACAATGACGTACAACTCCTCTGAATCACGTACACAGTCTTCCAGTCCGTTCAATAGCACGGCGCTCCTCACGGCTGCTCTCCAAGAAGTGAACTCACCTCCAGCCCGGAGCATCGCTTATGTAAGACCAACTGACCTATCTAGACCAGCGACCAGAGACACTTCCCTCACCATCCCCTTCAGTGAACGCCACAAGATAAATGGGTAGGCGTGTCTGAATGCCTCCTGTCCCTCACCCAGCTGCTAGCTGGCTGTGCCTTCCGATAATTAGGTGACAATATTCTCCAAAAGTTACACGTGTTTCCTATTATTGGTTCAAAAGTTATGGTCTATTGAAGTGGTTCAGATTTATATGGATCGCTCTATAGAGAATTTAAAAATTCTCACAAAAGTTTTTTCTCTGAAACAAGCTATTTAGCACAGCAGGACTCACGTGACAGAAAAAAAGTAGAAATGGCACCGAAAGAGTGAAAATGCTAGTATTTTTGAATAAAAATGGACTGTTTCAAAAAGGCATTTTGCTTTTAGATGTCTAATGTATGGTTAAAAACATAGTACACTCTTGGTTTTAAAGTTTGTCTCATTAAAAATGTGCACCTAATTAATTTCACTGGCATTACATTTTATTTTGTATTGAAACTAGAAGTAGAAATGACGGTAACGAGAAAAATTGGTATCGACCCATGCCTATATCAAATTTAAAACTACATAACCTGTTGCTTATTTCAAGGAAACTATTACCTAAGATCCCCAAAGTTCCTGCCCTGATATCTGAGACGTTTTCTCGTATTAAAGTTATTAGAAAACCAACATTTCGTATTTTGAAATAAGGAAGTAATAGAGAGAAGGCATTCCAAAGAGAACTACATATGCTAGGAGCATTTCTGGTGCAAGGGAAGCATGTAGTATTCCAATTGATCCCAGCAAGGTTTGATAGACGTCTGCACCCTCTTCCCGTACACGAAAGGAAAGGGGAGAGGAAATACCAATTGATTGCCTCTGGGAGAAATGTGAGATTGGACACCCTCACTCACTCTAAGGCTTCACAACCTCGGTAATATCGCCTTCGAACCCTTTGGATGAAAGCCAAAGATGTACATACGGAATTGCGAAGGAAATGAAACAGACGCAGATGCGCATAAGCACAAGTAAAATATTTAAACGAAAGAAGGTAGATAAAAGGAGGGAACAGCTTTCTATAACCTTTCAGTTTTTTTTCCTCCCATTGAAATTCGAACTGCGTTTCTTGTTTATTCATCGAAGCACCCGTTATACAAAGAACGGACTTTCCACTTTATATTTGAGTTCAGCAATCCCTTAACCTTTTCGGCTTTATTCGCTCCACACCTAAGTTTTCATCTGGGAGGCCATAAGAAATAAAACCAAGTTGCTAGCAGCTTGTGCTGCATAAGTGTGAGGGGCTTCAACAGATAAACTTTTCTAGAACACGAACCGAAGTCGAGAGCAGAACCAAAGGAATGAAAGGAAAAAGAACAGAGAGTTTAACACGTTTCATTCTGTTACTCCAACGTGTAGACAGCCAAAACTTAAACATGTAGCATTAAATCAACACAAGACAATTACATATAACAACAGTAGCACGTCGTGCTTCTGAAAAAAAAAGTCAAATGTCTTTCTCGCAGAGTATTTCAGTACGTATTCTTCTACAAACAATTTCTGTATGTCCTAACATCTTTTTTGTTAACATCTGATAACTTTTCAATAGACGGTAGCTGTACTAGTGCTCAGATATGGGATGAAATATTGATTTTAAGACAATGATGAAAGATACAAGCTAAGAAATGTAATTTTTAAGGAAAGTAGGAGGTTGGGATAAAGTAACAAATGAGAGTGAACCGAAAGAGCTAAACGAATTCGAGTTAAATGAAAAAATAATAGAGGATAAACAAAATTTGAAAGAACATATTTGGAGCATCGAAAATAGAAGATGCCCACGGATCATACATAATTACAAGTCTAGAAAAAGGAGGAGTATTGGACGCTCCAGGAAGAGGTGGGACTGATTGAATGAGGGCGGTACACGTTTCTAGCCTAATCCTTGGTTGTGTGAAGACTTTCATTAGACTTTTGCAGATTTGTTTGGGATGGGGAAGATAAAACTCTAGCCTGGGTTTCAAACGCGGATCTCTCTATCTCCATCCGGTTGTTCTTAACCATTAAGGTATCCTGTCCAACATGCCAGCATGACGTTAAATTTTTCAACCGACTGTAATTTTCACAGTAAACAACAACTAGGGATTCTCATAAACACATGAGAAAACTACCTTAATGGTGACTTATAAGGCCCAAATACGTAAGTCCCAGACTATAGTCCAACCATGATTAAGTCAATTAATGGACATTAATTGTTCCTTCACACTAGCCGTATGCAGGCCAACGTTTCGAAAGGTAGAGTCCGACTAGAAAGTTCAGTGCCATAGCCGGGATTTGAACTAGAACCTTCCGATCTTCGTCCGGTCGCTCTTAACCATTGAGTTACCATTGCCAATACAACATGAAATTCTCCAAATGACTCCTATTTTTCCCGATAAACCACTTAGGAGTTCTCATAAACACATAAGATAACTATCTTAATGGCGACTTGTTATTCTGTAAGTACTTTAAGGCTCGGGCTTTGTAGTTCACACAACTATTAGATTAATTACTGGAAATTAATCATTCTTTCACACCAGTCGTGTGTACAACAAAGTTTGGAAAAAAAGAAAGATTACAATTTATTTGCTTCTTACTTATTACAATTAATTATTGTAAATAAGAGTGTGTTAAATACATTTTAAATACCACGGTCTTATTTGAACATAATTTCATTCATCATCCGATATGACTTAACTTTGGAGGTTTTATCTTATCCTGAAAGATGTATGTCTGGTAACTCTAAGCTCTATGTACCCTGTACTCATTTGAACATCATTTCATTCATCGTCAATATGACTTCACGTTGTAGATTTTCTCTTATCATGAAAGATGAATGTCTGCTAACTCTAATCTCTATGTACCCTGTACTCATTTGAGTATCACTTCAATCGTCGTCCGATATGACTTAACTTTGGAGGTTTCGCCTTATACTGAAGGATGAATGTCTGTTAACTCTAAACTCTATGTACCCTGTAGGCATTTGAGCATCATTTGATTCATCGTTCCATATGACTTTACGTTGGAGGTTTACCCTTATCCTGAAAGATGTCTGTCCGGTAACTCTAAGCTCTATATACCTGGTACTCATTTGAACACCATTTTATTCATCGTCCGATATGAATTTACGTTGGAGGTTTACCCTTGTCCTGAAAGATGTCTGTCCGGTAACTCTAAGCTCTATATACCGGGTACTCATTTGAACACCATTTTATTCATCGTCCGATATGAATTTACGTTGGAGGTTTACCCTTGTCCTGAAAGATGTCTGTCCGGTAACTCTAAGCTCTATATACCTGGTACTCATTTAACATCATTTTATTCATCGTCCGATATGAATTTACGTTGGAGGTTTACCCTTGTCCTGAAAGATGTCTGTCCGGTAACTCTAAGCTCTATATACCTGGTACTCATTTGAACACCATTTTATTCATCGTCCGATATGAATTTACGTTGGAGGTTTACCCTTGTCCTGAAAGATGTCTGTCCGGTAACTCTAAGCTCTATATACCTGGTATTCATTTGAACACCATTTTATTCATCGTCCGATATGAATTTACGTTGGAGGTTTACCCTTGTCCTGAAAGATGTCTGTCCGGTAACTCTAAGCTCTATATACCTGGTACTCATTTGAACACCATTTTATTCATCGTCCGATATGAATTTACGTTGGAGGTTTACCCTTGTCCTGAAAGATGTATATCTGGTAACTCCGAACGGGGTTGAGGGAAGCCATTAATATTCCCGTGTACTAGCCAGCATGGCTAGTAGGTGTGCTAGGTCACCAGGCGGCTCCAACGAGGTCATATCAGTAGCCTTCCCATGTTGGAGTTGGCGCGCGTAAGTGGCGTATCCACTTCCATTTCGTCTTGAGGACCAGATGGGGGGGGGGGGCTTGTTAGTCTCTAGGTCTTGTCCACGGAGGCGCCGGGCGCAATTTTGGGACAGCTCGGTAGCTCCCTGGTCGAAGGAAGTCCGGGTCCTTGGTCCTACGGGTTCAGGACCAATGGGAGTAGAACCTCTGGCGTAAACGTATCTCTGTAGTATTATCCAGTTACTGATGTATGTGCAGGTACAACATGCTGATAAACCATTCCATGAATATCAAAGAATGGGATGACCACAACTTTCCCAGCAGAAGCAACCATTTTCGCTTTTTGGGGGTTGGTGATGAAGGTGATATCCACTCTGAGCTTTGCTGTTTGCTCTGAGGATCAAAATGATGTAGCTTAGTGTCATCAGCAGTGATTACGTTTGAAAGAAACTCCTTATCTCCCTCTATCATCACCTTTAACTGCATGCAGACCTGCATGCGAATATCCTATTGTTCGGGAATCTACAGTAATCATTTTTCAGTATTTCAGAAAGTGATGTTAAGGTAATTCTTCGATTCTCTCTCACAATGGCAGCAGCAGTGTTGTTGTTTTCTTCAGTAAGAGCAGTAACTGGAGCACCGAGTCCACCTTCCTTTGAAATTGATTGTCTACCCACTTCAAACATTTTAAACCACCTTCGAGCTGTGCTGTAAGGATGAACAGACTCTGCATATGCCTCCTGTAACATTGAATAGGCCTCAACTGAATATTTGTTTAGACGAAAGCAGAATTTCAAAGCCGCATATTGTTCCTCGCATGTTACATCCATTGTAGTGGTAGGCGATACTGAACATGTCTGAACTTGCCTGGTTCTCACAGGCGGAACCAGGAGTACCAACAATGAAACTGCTACGGCGTATTTGTTTCACATTAAGTTAACAGAATATAATAATGAAGGGGGAGAGCCCGGCTGAAAAATTCAACGCCATAGCTGGCATTTGAACCACAGATCTTCTGGTTTCCCGGGCCTTAAATTACTTACAGCATAGTAAGTTGCCATCAAGTTAATTGTCTCATGTGTTTATGAGAACTCCTAAGTGGTTTACCAGGAGAAACACAAGTCAGTTGGAAAATTTAATGACATTGGCATGTTGGCCATACTAGCTCAAATGGTTAGAGCACCTGGAGGGAAACCAGAAGATCCTTGGTTCAAATCCCGACTTTGGCACTGAAATTTTCAGTCTGGCTCTACCCCTTCATAGTGTGTCCTACACACGACTATTGTGAAAGAAAGATAATTTCCAGAATATAATAAGATTGAATTTTAGTGCTAAAAATTATGTCCGTAAAAATTATGATCATTCTTTATTGAACAGTCGTCGTATATTGAAACCAGAAGTACAAATGACGGTGGTATGTTGTAAATAATCGTGTATCGGTATCGACAAATGAATGTCGACAAAAGCCTTATCGAACAACACAAAAATAAATTCGCATGTGCCAAATTATGACAGGTGCTAGGCAAAAAGGAATACTTTTGAACCATCTAAGGATGTCAAAACATGCATGTCGTTTGTGTATCGAATGTTTTGGTCGAATGCGACACTTTCTAATGCAAGCAGCAGGGAAAGTAGTAAAGCTACAATAAAGAGATAAACAGGGTTAATGACACGCTTTATCTGCTTTCTCCAGACACCTTTTAAGAGGTTTTTCCTCTCACAAGGTTTTAGACGTGTTAAATGAAATATCGGGCTGGCGATAGTCCAGTGGGCGGGCGCCGGGAAGGGGGGAGGTGTGTTGTTCGTGTGTGTACCAGCTAGAGTCTCTCATGGAACTCTATTGCGTCGTCCCTACGCCTGTTCATCTCGGTGGTTTTTTCATTGGAAAGCCTTATGGCTGAAGACGTCTAATGGACGACCCACAGAGATTTTTCAACTACGTCTTCTCTCCCATTTCATGAGCCGAAAGTATAAAAAGAGAGTGGGAGATTAAACGTAGCAGCTGAGCCCAAGATCAAGAGGAATCTTGTTTTAATACCGCGCGAAAAGGAGACCCTACTTTAGCTCTTAAGAAACTGTGGCAAAGGAGAGGCTCTAATAAATACGAAAAATGATGAAGTGAAGACATACACGCAACTAAGGAGCTAATTTTGGTTCCGTTCTTCATCATGTCCTCTCAAAGTCCATTTACACATCTGGAGTATCAAAAACTTTTTCTGAAGCCATGAATTTTTAGGAGTATTTATTTAAACTTTAACATCAACTCAGCAGAACACGACATATACTTTTTCTCTGCTCCTGCACTACGCAAATGTAAAACTCTCCTCTGGAACTAAAATGAAGCACCAGAAGTGTTAAAGTTGTTCCGTAACCTTTCTATCTTCGAGGTCAAATGTTATTTACCATTGTTAGTTGCATTATTGTACTATTTACTAAAATTAAATACACAAAATACTGTGTAAAGCTCCAATAATTGCATGTCAAACTCTCACCTGAAAGTGCGATCCATATCATAATGAACCGTTTCAATAGGTCATACCTTTTAAACCAATAATAGGACACACGTGCAACTTTGGGAGAAGATAATACACAATTGGGAGATTACATTACACTATTTACATCTCAGAGAAAATGTTGGAAGTATTCTCCACCAGCATCTATACATGTTTGTACTCGTCTCACCATATTCTCTGAAGTTTTACTGAGAGTATCCTCGCCAATGTTACTTATTTCGTCTCGAATGGAGTCCTTGAGAACATCAATTGTCCATGGCCTATTCTTGCAAATTCTCTCTTGTACAGTTTCTTTGATAATCTAACAATCTGAAAAGATCTGTGGACCCCCAGATCCCCTTACCTATCCTCAACGGATTTTTTCTTGTGGGGGTATCTATTCTCTGACGTTTTACGGAGATTATCCTCGCCAATGTTACTTATTTTGTTTTGAGTGGATTCCTTGTGAACATCAATTGTCCATGGCCTATTCTTGTACACTCTATTTTTTAGATAACCCCTCAAGAAAAAAATCCGGTGAGGTTAGGTCAGGAGATCTAAGGGGGTAGAGACCTTTTGAGGTTATTCGATTATCAAAGAAACTGGTTACAAGTTCCATGGTGTCATTAGATGTATGCCACGTTGCTCCATCTTACTGAAAATAACTTCTTCTTCTTCTTCTTCTTCTTCTTCTTCTTCTTCTTCTTCTTCTTCTTCTTCTTCTTCTTCTTCTTCTTCTTCTTCTTCTTCTTCTTCTTCTTCTTCTTCTTCTTCTTTCTTCTTCTTCTTCCTTCTTCTTCTTCTTCTTCTTCTTCTTCTTCTTCTTCTTCTTCTTCTTCTTCTTCTCTTCTTCTTCTTCTTCTTCTTCTTCTTCTTCTTCTTCTTCTTCTTCTTCTTCTTCTTCTTCTTCTTCTTCTTCTTCTTCTTCTTCTTCTTCTTCTTCTTCTTCTTCTTCTTCTTCTTCTTCTTCTTCTTCTTCTTCTTCTTCTTCTTCTTCTTCTTCTTCTTCTTCTTCTTCTTCTTCTTCTTCTTCTTCTTCTTCTTCTTCTTCTTCTTCTTCTTCTTCTTCTTCTTCTTCTTCTTCTTCTTCTTCTTCTTCTTCTTCTTCTTCTTCTTCTTCTTCTTCTTCTTCTTCTTCTTCTTCTTCTTCTTCTTCTTTCTTCTTCTTCTTCTTCTTCTTCTTCTTCTTCTTCTTCTTCTTCTTCTTCTTCTTCTTCTTCTTCTTCTTCTTCTTCTTCTTCTTCTTCTTCTTCTTCTTCTTCTTCTTCTTCTTCTTCTTCTTCTTCTTCTTCTTCTTCTTCTTCTTCTTCTTCTTCTTCTTCTTCTTCTTCTTCTTCTTCTTCTTCTTCTTCTTCTTCTTCTTCTTCTTCTTCTTCTTCTTCTTCTTCTTCTTCTTCTTCTTCTTCTTCTTCTTCTTCTTCTTCTTCTTCTTCTTCTTCATCTTCTTCTTCTTCTTCTTCTTCTTCTTCTTCTTCTTCTTCTTCTTCTTCTTCTTCTTCTTCTTCTTCTTCTTCTTCTTCTTCTTCTTCTTCTTCTTCTTCTTCTTCTTCTTCTTCTTCTTCTTCTTCTTCTTCTTCTTCTTCTTCTTCTTCTTTTCTTCTTCTTCTTCTTCTTCTTCTTTCGTCTCCTCGTCTTCCTCGTCTTCCTCGTCTTCCTCCTCTTCCTCCTCTTCCTCCTCTTCCTCCTCTTCCTCCTCTTCCTCCTCTTCTCCTCTTCCTCCTCTTCCTCCTCTTCCTCCTCTTCCTCCTCTTCCTCCTCTTCCTCCTCTTCCTCCTCTTCCTCCTCCTCTTCCTCCTCCTCTTCCTCCTCCTCTTCCTCCTCCTCTTCCTCCTCCTCTTCCTCCTCCTCTTCCTCCTCCTCTTCCTCCTCCTCTTCCTCCTCTTCCTCCTCCTCTTCCTCCTCCTCTTCCTCCTCCTCTTCCTCCTCCTCTTCCTCCTCCTCTTCCTCCTCCTCTTCCTCCTCCTCTTCCTCCTCCTCTTCCTCCTCCTCTTCCTCCTCCTCTTCTCCTCTTCTTCTTCTTCTTCTTCTTCTTCTTCTTCTTCTTCTTCTTCTTCTTCTTCTTCTTCCACCTCACGGCTTTGGATTGTTTAACCCGTTCTGGCTACAAATTGGTCTGCCCATCTTTTCTTCCGTCTTACCTTGTTTCTTTTTCCTATAGGTTTATAGTTAAAGGCTATTTTTGGTATTCTGTTATTATTCATACTTTGAACATGTCCTTTCCATTGATTTCTATTTCTTTCAATAGAATGGTTTATTTCTTCTACTTTTAATTCTGTCCTCATATCCTGACTACGTTTTTTAGGAATTTTGGTATATCCAGCTATTGCTCTTATGAATTTCATTTCCGATGACTGTATTCTCGTACTATTTCTTTCTGTTAGTGTCCATGTTTCTGATCCATAGATCAGAGTTGTTATTGCCATTGTTTTGTATAGTTTTATTATAGAGTCCTTTCTTGCTTTATTTTTAATGTTATTTTTATTGTGCCTGTTATATAATTAAATGTATTTATTTTCTCTATTTTATCAGCTTCCCCTTGGTACGAGACATTACATTCTAAATACTTAAAGTGTGATTTCTGCTCAATTATTATGTTATCTAACACTATTTTGATCTTACTGGATTAATTCCTTTAAATGCCATGGCTTTGGATTTATTTGCTGATATTTTCATTCCATATTCTGTAGCAATTTTATCTACACTATACAGCATGTTCTGCAGGTCATCTTCATTTGTGGCTATTATTATTTGATCATCTGCACTCCTGACCAAATCCTTACCATTTCGTCAACATACAGATTAAAAAGTGTTGTTGATAAAGGACAACCTTGCCTTACACTACCATTAATTATTACTGGAAATAATCTTCTCTCAATTCGATATCATCTCCGTAAAACTTCATAGAATATCGTGATACAAGTGCAAACATGTATAGATTCTGGTGGAGGACACTTCCAACATTTTCTCTGAGATGTAAATAGTATAATGTAATCTCCCAATTGTGTATTATATTCTTCCAGTGTTGCACTTGTGTCCTATTATTGGTTCAAAATTATGGTTATTTGAAATGGTTCAGGTTTTTATGGGTCACACTGCAAAACTTTATTGAATAAAGAACAGGTACGTATACCTGACAAAGTTTTTTAAGGTATCCAAGAATGTTTTACCAGATGTTTTATGAAGCAAATATAAATCTACATATGAGGAGGATGCTGTGCTCTGTAATTGGAAAAGATGTTATGGTAACAGAGGTGTGAATGAAACGACTGTGTTTTATTCATACATTGCTTAAAGTGATATGTCATCCAAATTGAAATTAAAGTAGTACTTAAATAGTTTCATTTCTATTCTTAAAGGAGAACTTTACAAGTAACGGGAGCTAAGCTGCTATGGCAAACAGTTCAAAAGAATTATACGAAGAAAAACTTCTGATAAGTATTGAATAAAACAAATTTTTCGTCTTTATTTTGCAGTGGAAAGGGCCTAGATGTGAGCTCTGCAGACCACTAACACTAACATCGTTCGCTTACAGAGGTTGGAGAGTAAATACTTTCATTTATTTAACGCTAATGAAAATCCCCGTTTTGCCCCTCCGTATTTTGTGTTCAGTGTTGCGAACATAAGAGGATCACCGCAGCCATGTAGCACGCGAACTAAACGCCAATACTGCGTCGTTTGTTGACGTCGACTGTAGATAATGTTGGTCAGGGAGGGATTTGTTGTTAATTCATTATTAGAACATGTTGTTGTAGTATTATGGACAAACAGTGTTCGGATAAACAGCAATTATCAACAAATAATTGTATTTCGGTATATACATGCTTGCATATTGTCTTATGAATATGTGATTTATTATGTTATTTACATTATACGTGCAGAATTAGCGAACGAGATAACGCATAGGGCTAAAGAGTTCACTACCATTGATGGCCCTGTCTCACCTTGACCCTTCGCAGTTTTTCCTTGTCGGTTGCTGAATATTGGGGCAATTTTCTCATTTACCACAATTTCCTTTCTATCGTTTCCCTTACAATGGTTATTCTCATGTTTCAGATATTCTAGGTTTTGAGGCGTGTGGTGGTGCTGTAAGGATGGAGCGAATCTTGAGCACTACTTGTGCCACTGTATTTAAACATTACTTTTCTTCTCCGGTGTTTCATATCACTTTATTCCTCCTCATCTCCAGATATTTTGCTTTTATCTTTGTCAATATTTGGGCATCCAATTCTGAGCCATTCTCAACCCCTCCCTCTCTCTTCTAAAGCATATTTTTCTTTACCTTGGGATTCAGCTGATGCATTTATGGCAGTTTACATCTTGTATATGTTACATATTCTACCACACAATTCCTAATCTAAATTTAAAATAAGTCCTGAAACTTTTCTGGCGACGAATACGTTCGAGATATTCTCGGGAAACAAGTCAGGTGAAAAGACGATTAGAAATCGACGTTTTGGGAGTGTACATCTCTCCAATCATCAGGATATTTATTAAATGTTATAACCATAAATGTATCGCTGAATAAAACACAAATATAAGCAAAGACAAAACACTATCAATACTCGCATCATCATAACTTGATCATCAAGTTAAGTACAGTACGCGCAAGATAAGAAGAGCGCTGGATTTACGGGGTAGTGCGGGCAGAGGGGAAGTTGCGAGAGCTAACGCTATTTTGTTTCTGCAGTGTGGTCAACCTTGAAACACACAGTTCAGCAAAATAGTCTGTAAGATAAGCGAAGATACGCGCCGCAAGTGTGAGATCTGTGGACAAACATTAAATTGAACTCGATCCTATAAGCTGTATATTTATATACTTACTATTTATGAAACACATAAAAACAGTAAACAAATATGACAGCCATAAATACTCATTCATTCACTTTGTGATTCTTCGATTTTTGAGTCCACTGCATCAGTTTCATTTCTTGTATCCTCTAATCTGTTGATAATTTCATCAATCGCATTTTCAATTACATCATTATTTCTCCAATATTTCATTTCCAGTTCTTGCAGTATCCTTCCCAATCCGTCGCATTTACAAAAGAGAATGCTTCTATTGCAAGTTTCTGCAGATTTGTGGCTGACATATCACCAGTAACGTCGTGTCCTCTGAAAACGTTCTTTATTTTTGCATACGCCAGTTCAATTGCATTCAGTTCACAGTTACACGGAGGTAAAGGAATAATAGTGTGTCCCCTTTCGAGAACCATAACATCCACAACATAGGCAAGTCTTGCTCCTAGTTTTTTTTTTTTTTTAATTTACGTCATCCAACGTTAAGTCATATCGGACGATGAATGGAATGGAATGGGTGAAATGATGCTCAAATGAGCCCAGGGTCCATAGAGCTTAGAGTTACCTGACATTCGTCTTTCAGGTTAAGGAAAGCCCCCAGAAAATGCCTTATCCAGGAAACTCACCCTGACCGAGTTTCGAACTCGGGACCTCTTGAACGTGAGGCAGACATGCTACCACCACGCTACCGAGGCGGGCCCTAGGTTTGTTGGCCTCTATTAATTACCGGTGTAGCTTTGGTAATGGAGGGAAATAGAAAGCTATGTAGAAATATACAAAGGGCTCAGAGCAAGAGAAAAAGAAGGATATAAGGAAAATGAGGAAGCCAAAAAGGAAAGGATTGAAGGGAAAAGAAGAAAGAAAGAAAACATCACTATTAGTCATTGCCGTACACAGATCACAGCCTTACCGGCCTTTTTTCTGGTGTTTTTTGGAGATTCATTGAGATGAGATGTACAATACGACTGACAGCGCTGACGCTTTTTCCTGTGTAGGCAGCAGCTCGTTCTTTTGATTTGCTGAGTGTAAACATTAACTGGTTGTTATCCTTTTCTATATCGCAGCTTTCGCTATTATTTTGCGGCCATCACTATGCACGACTGTACGTGCATGTTTCCGAGTCGGAGTTCGTTGCTCGGAAGGTACATATGATGATGAGTTTGGTGTGCCCTCAGCCTTAATTACAAACTGGTTAAGCTGTAGTAATTAACCTCAAACTTGCACAAAACGAATGCACACAGAAAACAAAGAGCGCGCGTAAAAGCTTAACATATTAGTCACTAGATGTCAGAGTGTACTAGTTTAGTGTACCAGTATAGCGCATTTCATGTTTCTAAGTTGCCATCTGTGTTTACGGAGTTAGCCGAAACCTACCGAGTGAGGACTTGGGAAACGAAAACTCAAGATAAATTGCGCATACTGTATCTACGTTTCTTTGATCCAATTAATTTTCTATACTCACGCCATCTCCTGACCTGGTTTTTAATTTGCTGAAAACAGTGTTTTGTTCAGTAATGCAAGTATTGATAGTGTTTTTGTTTGTATACATTTGTATTATATCCAGTGATACATTTGTGGTTATAACATTTAATAAAATATCCTGATTACGGGAGAGATCTACACCCCCGAAACGTCGATTTCTAATTATCTTTTCTCCTAGCTTGTTTCCCGAGCATATCTTGGGCATAATCTGAATTTGATCCTTAATTACAATATTCCTCATTTTAAACTAGGTTTGAATGCTCCGCAAGCCTCCCTTAAGAACTGCATTCCCTAGATAATACCTTTGATACTTAGTTTTTATTGCGTTTCCTACTTTTACCACTATTTGTGGTGGTGCCTCTCGCCATTCATTTCTATATTTGCAAATTTATGTCCTTTGGTTATATTTATTTTCCATAAAATATTGTTATTGATTTACCTTTATTAACCTTCTTTATACTATTTCTTTATAGAGTATAATTTTGAAATTCTCCCAGCCTTTTATGAACTCTCCTCATTTTTCATAACGAAATATTAATTATTAGTCCCAAATCGCCGCAATATATTCGAAATGTACTGTTAGGCTCAATTTCTTATAATCTTCTAACAGTTCCTCACCATGACATCTTCAACTCCCTACACAACGCCCACATGGTCGTCCGCAAATAGCCTTGTGTTTATTGATCCATTGCCAACAGGTTTTGCCACTCACGTTTTTCCTTTATCCAATCCAAAATGTCTTTGTAAATATGTGTAGATGTATCTAGAAGGTATAGGTGGCTTTCTGTAGTCGCAGATAGAGTTGCACTGCTGAACTTAGGCATCGTGCTGCACATTCGAACTGAATAAGCAACATTATTGTGGCAGTAATCACGGAATTTGCATCTTTACAGACTACTCACAAATTGATCAAGAGGTAGGCAAAAGTTCTTAAGTGTAGTGGGCCTTCAAGCTTTACAGTTACAGAGATTTCATACAACTCTTCGTTAAAATAGCCGTTTTAAATTAAATAAATGATTGACCGACCGAAGTGCTCCCAAGCTGAAGTGTAGTTTGATTGATGCTGCTGCATGCATAATTTCAGTATTTAAACGCCGAAAGACTTTTATTTTAGTATAATTAGTGATTTTACATGGGAAAGGTTTGGTGAGGTGCCATGTTGCTTCTTTGGGTTCGTGTATCTTTGTACCTTAGTGGTAGTTTTAAATGCCATATAATTTAGATTGTTGGCGATAACATTTTGAGGTCAATTAGCTCTTAACTGATTTAAAGCTGGAGCTTACCTTTTGCTAATGAATTCCGTTAGTATTTCGTATATCCTCCAACTTCTGTTTTTTTTTTTTTTTTTTTTTTTTTTTTTTTTTGTAATTTCCGTCCTCCAACGTTAAGTCATATCGGACGATGGATGTAATTGGTGAAATGATGCTCAAATGAGTCCGGGGTCCATGGAGCTTAGAGTTACCCGACATTCGTCAATGAGGATAAGGGAAAACCCAGGACAAAACCTTATCCAGGTAACTCACCCTAACCGAGATTTGAACTCGGGACCTCTTGTCCAACTTCTGTGGTAACGTATACCCTCTCTACAATAGAAAATCACCAATGACCCTCAGCAACAAACTACTCATCTACACGCAAATTATCCGACTTGCCCTCACATATGTATGCTCAGTCTGGGCAGCTGCAACAAAATCCCACCTCGACAAACTACAAGTCCTATAGAACCGCTACCTTCCGATAGCAAACGATGCCGATAGGTATATCCCAAATGACAACGTACATTCCGAGCTTTCCTTCCCAAAGTTCACTAACTACATCCTTCATATATGCCAAAACTTCTACAGCGAACTCCCTACCAGCTTCAACAACATCATCAGAGGCCTCCAGAAATATGATCTCTACCCAGGGGAAACATATAGTGACGACCTGATCTAAGTTTGTGAATATTAAGGAACACGTGGTCAGGTCGAACCCGGGAGCAAACACTCAGAGCAGAACTACATGCTTTAGCGAGAGGTTTCATTGGTACAAAGGTAGGGTAAGGCCAAACAAATGTGGAATACACTTAATAAGAGTATTTATTACAACAAGCGGATTACAAAGGCGGCCACAACGGCCATTTACCTGTCCAGTAGCCGAGTCGCCTACCCATGTTGCTTTAACAAGGAACAGTTTAAGAGAGAGCCTCTATCGCTTAAAGATTATTCATCTAGTCATAAAGAAGAGGAGAATGAAAACTATTACAGCTAGAGTTGTGTGATTTGTTGCAGATGAAAGACAAACTCTCAAAATTTGTGACACACACTGTGGTACACTTCCATATGTGCACCGTTTTCGCCCTCAAAACATCAAAGCGATGTTCAATTTTCCGCCATACATTTTACAGCATTTCGTGGTTTGTTTTTTGATTTAGGTGAAATGATGCTCATGTGAGTCTGGGGGTACTGCTGGAAGCCGAGCCAAAAATGGAATTTGAGCACTTGTTATTCCAGCTGAAGCTTAGAGTTACCTGACATTCGTATATCAGGATAAGGGAACTCTTCGGAAAAAACCTTATCCAGGTAGCTCACCCTAACCGAGATTCGAACTCGGGACCTGTTGAACGTGCGGCAGACACACTGCCATCTACGCTAACGAGGCGTGCCAGTATTTCGTGTGTGTTGCTTTCAGCAATATCAGTTGTCCTTCCCAAAGTGTTCGTATCTGCTACACGTGTTGCATATGCTGTCCTTTGCATAATTCCAAAGAAAAAAGTCTAGGGGTTATGTCTGAAGATCGTAGCGGCCAAGCTATTGGACCATTGCGTCTAATACATCTGTTAAGAAATAGCTACTCAGCAGCTCTAACGTTTAACCTCCAATGTAAAGGCGCACCATCCTGCTGGAATATCACCGTGAGTTGCAAGTCATTAAGTTGCGGTACAACGTAAAGCTGTAACATGTCCAGGTAAATGTTAGCTATTACTGAGTTCTCAATTAAAATTAACAAAGACTTGTGTTATCTGAACTTGAAAGCATACAGATCAACTCACTTATGTAACACTTTCTGCCCAGTGGACCGTAGAATTTTGAGTTCACAAGATGCACGCGGGTAGACTTGGAAGAGCTTCTTTGAAATATTTGTTGCACAGTCTCATCTCTTGCTTGTCTTACGGTCGGACGTCCTGATAGTGGACGAGATGTTACATTTCCAGACTCCTTAAACTTTGTGTACCAACCAACGATACATTTGTAATCGGGTGTTCATATTCCCTCCTAAATCTCCTCTGAACAGTAAAAGGTGACTTTGACTCATGGTAACATAAAACACATTGGGCTATCTCCCGGTTTGACGGCATGTTATACCAAAACAAACAAAACAAAATAAAGAAACAAGAGTTTAAGGGCTTGTTTGTCATCTGCCATCAACCACACGACTCTACCTGTAATAGTTTTCATTCCATATGAAGCTGTAAGGTTGAAAAGAATTTATGGACATCCTGTACAATAGTTTCTATGAAGGTGAAAGGCTCTAAGTTTCTATCATATCTATATCTATATTTTATGCGACTCTTCATGCTGCCGCATTGTAAAAAAGAAAAACTAAATTGAAACTCTAAGTAATTACCAGTAAACTGTTACATGTTTTACACCAGCATAGCCATTTAAATATTGATTGGGATCGGCTGCGGCACGTTTTATCCTACCATCAGTGTTGACAGAGCAATAATAAAAAACAAGAATGTAAAAGAATATTTAGTAGAAAAACGTACTAATTGGTTTATATCTCTTTTGCAGTTCTGTGTGGCGTGGGAGTCGACATCCTCGTTCACCATCATGTGATGGGCGTCTACGTCATGTAAGTACTACCAACTGCAGCTTCTAATTAAGTATTCACATGTTAAGGTTTTCTTTTAGGTGTTTTTTTTTTTTTTTTTTTTTTTGCTTCATATAGGGGAGAGTTGTGCAGTATCGGCCGGCATGCAATACCGGCCGCTACTGTACTGTTATTTCCCCTTTCGCCTCCATGTGGCAGAAGTTTCCAGGAATTAGATAGATAGTAATTTATTATCTCATATTTCCTTTTGCATCAGCAAATGGAAATACAACATCAAGATTACAATTGTAAAATCCGTACTGAAATATGCCATATATTCCTAAATCCTGAAAATCCTATAATGTCGCCCACCATTGAATAGTAATTCAGTCCCCATACACCTAACCCTACGTTTTTGTTTATTGGAGGTGTAACAGTATTTTTGGGTTCGGAGGAATTATGAATTAATAAAATATATGTAGTTGTGTGATTGGCCGAAGTAGTAGTGGTGTGACGTGGTATGACGTAATGTGGTGACGTGCCATTGGATCGGCCAATCACACAATTAAGTATAAGTAACGATAGTGACAAGAAGTATATCAATAAACTTGAGAAAAGTGATATGTTCTTCAGCCTTGTTTAATTACGATAAGTTAATAATCTTTAAAAGTTATATGTTCTTCAGTTTTGTTAGTTACAAGAAGTAAATAATCTTGAGGAGAGTGATATGTTCTTCAGTCTGGTCGTATAAATATAATAAAGTAAGAAATCATCGAAATAATTTGACTTCTTTATTCCGAACCACGCCTTGAAACACATGTCTCATGACTTATTTAGAATTCGATTGATACTTCAAAATAATCATGGAAGTGAAAGTATGAACATAATTTTGGAGCTGATGTTGGCGTGGATGCCTTGTACAGGAGGATCCAAGAAAGAAATCAGAATTAACATTATCAGACTAAAATTCCGTTACAGAGTCTATCTACTCCATTTTACACTTTCTGCCATTTCACCTATCCCACTCTACATTTTTCTCTTAATTGTTCTTAGCCATCTCTGTTCAACTTTCCCTAAATAATTCCCTATATTTCTCCTGTTCTTTTCCCCTTTTACTGACAACATTTTTCTAATTGCTACTTCACCCCCCAAATTGTCCCATTTACGTAGCCAAGCCTGTTCTCTCCATATCTTTGTTTGACTAAAATTTAATATACAATGGAAATCTGCATTCTCTTCTCCACACAATGGACATTTATCTAGCTCCCTCTCTTGACCTATATCTTTCGAGTTTCTCACTCCTGTTCTTGCCCAAGCAAAACCTTCTCGCCCTAACTTACTACATATATCTATATATCCTTCCCTCCCCCAGGCTGTTTTTATTTCTCTATATAACCTCATTGAGCTTTTGTCACTTGTATTGGCGAAAATGTCTTGTCTGTCAATATCTTCTAATCTTAGCTTAACTTCTTTCTAGAAGCCTCTATACCCATACTCTGCATTTATCCAAGAATGAACCATACCTATCTGCTTCAACAAGTCATACATTTTATGTGCCCAAGACCCACTCCAGTTACTTCTCTTTTGAATATGAAAACATTCTTTAATTATATTGTCATCTTCCAAGTTAGTGATTCTGTATAAATATTTCATTGCCATTGACAAGATTTTAATTTTAGTAGAAAGTTTCCAGTAAGCAGTAGCAAGCTTGTACATCCACGTGCGCTATAGTCGGATATCAGTTTGCTCTGTTCAGTTGTTTGTCTGTTCTGAGTGCTTAATGGTGTTTAGTGTAGCTCTTAGCCCACGGAAGATATTCTGAGGTCTATAGCAGAGCTATATTTGCTATCTCTGTAAACCAGTGAACTGAGCAGAAATAGTGACAATAAGTTCCCATGCTTTTGTATTCTACTATTATTCTATATGTGGTAGTGCAGTGTATCACTGACAATCTATATAAGGCAGTGGCCCATAGTGCAAGACACTTTCTACAAGTCTTATAATTCTAGCTTTTTTACTTTCGATGTAATAAGGTACTATAACTAAAAATAAAAATCATTACATCGTACCATCTATAAAACATGTTCTGAGGTAAGATAATAGTATAGAAAGATTCCGATTAACCACCACAGTTACAGAGTAAAGTAAAAAAATTAACCCGGGCGATACTACAGGACCTTCCCCTACGGGGTGAGTAAAAAGTAAGTAAAAATGCTTGTATCTGTTGTTATAGTTCTCTGAAGTGATATTTTTTTTAGAAAAGCTGTAAGATATCAACATATTTTCATATTAATATGTTTTAGAATAGGGCGTGACTATTTTAATGCACTTTTATATATTGGTCTTCAGGTCTCGGAACATACAGGTAGATACTTTGTAAACCCTACACTTCAAATATCCCCACAAGAAGAAGTCTAAGTGTTTCAGGTCATGTGTGTAGTGTTTACCGCCCGGTGTTACTACATACGGCACCGCAGGTGGTGACACTGATGATGCATGAGATGAAGATGGAGCACCGGTGGAATGAGATGGCGGGGGAAACTCGAGGTCCCGGTGAAAACCCGCCCCAGCGCCACAAATCTCACTTTGCGGTCGCCTGGGATCGAACCCGGGCCGCCTTGGTGAGAGCCAAGTGGACTAACCCCTGAGCCACGGCGCGGCCCGGTTTTAGGTCAGCAGATCTTGGTGATATTCACTTGTCTTTCTGTAACTTGGCCATGACTACTTTCAGGAAGATTTTGCAATGAAGGAATCATGTTATCCTTAATAACTTAGCTTTTGCCTGTATTTGTTCAATCCATTGCCACAAATTGGAGTACCCTACTGTACTGCTCAATTCAAAACTTACTCAATTTGAAGTAATTATGCATTTTCTTTTGCTGAGTACACATAAGTTCAAATTACGGCCTGAAAGGGTATTTGTGTGTACGTTCTGAGTTTTGAAGACTGGAGAAGTGCAGAAAGAGGAGTCAAATGGAGAATTTAATGTCAGGACGGCATGTTGGCCATGGTAGCTCAAAGGTTAAGAGCGACTGGATGGAAACCAGGAGATCCGTGGTTCAAATCCCGGCCATGGCATTGAATTTTTCATGTTACTCTATCTATTAAGAACCTTAGCCTATATACGGCTAGTGTTGAGAGATGATTAATTTCCATCAATTAACTAAAATGTTACATTTTTTTTAAAGAAAAAGGTTCGCACCTTGTATACGTAATCATGATGATGTGAGGGCATGTCTTACAACTTTTCTAAAGAATACCACTTCATAATTTTGCAACAGCACTTTTTACTCACTCAATTGCATACATTCAACTTTTTCTTCTCAGCCTTCAGGTTAATTTATCATGAGTGGTAGTAATATCCACTATAACGACCAATAACCACCAGCTATTATAGTGCATATGTGCTCATTGTCTTGAGTCATTCCTCGCCGTTACGAAATTTTAATTTAATTGCCGTAGTCACCCTGTATATATTCAATTTTAAAAACTTATTAGATATATGAATGGAACACATTTTCTGCGCAAGGAAAGAATATACCGTTGAGAAGACCATGGTCTTCTTTGCTTTACTTACAGATATTTTGCTGGCAGCAACGGCAACCATCATCAGGGGCATTGACGATTAACTCTTTCTAGTCCCTCCGAGCTAAATACCTTATTAGTTATAGCATTACAACACTACAAGACGCAATTGGGTCTCCTTTTTGTTAAGTGAGGAAAACGCCAGTCACTTGGAGAGCTTAAAGTCGTGTTTACACTTTGTTAGGAGGACGGAGACAGGAAGATTCACAATTCAATCACGGCGTTCTGATTCTACCTTTGTAAGTTTGTCCTATACAGAGGGCTGGTGTGAAAGAATTATTAATGACTAGACAACGGAATGGTTCATAACTTATAAAGTTACACAACACGCTCAAACACACCATAAGGGCAATGACCATGAGTAGTATAGAATTGAGAGAATCAGCACAATGTAGATAAGATGTTGAACTCTCCTCTGTGTTAATATATGAGTGATGTAGAATGCTCATTGATTTAGAACTCTCCTATATGAAAATCGAGTTGTAAAAGAAGGGGAGTGTTGGCGTAGTGCCGTTCTCCCCTGTGCAGTGAGATGTTTTTGAGGGTTGGGATGATGATGATGATGAGTGTGTGTGTGTGTGTGTGTGTGTGATGTGTAATGTGTGATGGGTGGGATGGGTAACGGGGGGGGGGTTCCGGGGATGTTTGAATTAAATGTGAATTCTTTTCGATGTGTGTGTGTGCTTGAACTCTCATGTATGAATATCGAAGTCTAGGGTTCGATATTGTGATGGGGCGGGGTGGGTAACGGGGGTTCCGGGGATGTTTGAATTAAATGTATTGATAGTAATTCTTCGATGACTGTGCTTGAACTCTCATGTATGAATATCGAGTCTAGGGTTTGATATCTATTACGTTCAGTGCTTCGATGTCTGTGCTTGAACTCTCATGTATGAATATCGAGTGTAGGGTTTGATATCTATTACGTTTAGTGTATGATATATGATGTAGTATCGTTAATCTTTAGATAAAAGAATATCGAGAGAATGATTAGGTATGTTTACTGGGAGAGATTTATGAAAATAAATGTAATAAGACATTCTGGTAAGGGGTGTTCCCTATGCAGAATCTCTCCTTGAGCTATTGTATCCAAGAGCGATGTAAAGGTTAAGAAAAGGTTAAATTCCATTCCCACATCGAGGTACGAGAAAATATAAATCTATTCCACATTGAAGTATAAGGGTGATGACGTGTTGTCATTCCTCAAGATTTGTGCATATGTGAGTAAATCCGAATTAACAGGTCTCACCCTGTCCCGCCAGCTCGGGAACGAACGTGTCCTCACTTCACACAAACCCTCCGTCCGATAAGTACAATCGACGATAGGTTGGGGAGGGGGGAGACAGGTATGATCACGTTTCATCACCCATCTGCTCACTCGGGAACGAATGCATTCTCACTTCACATCGCAACGTCAAGATGAGTGGAACAACAACACCTATCATTGAAAGTGATACCAGATTCTGGGAGAATCTACGCAATTTCGAAGATTTGCAAAAGCATTTGGTTGAGCACCACGATGAAACGTGTGATGGAAAGATGCATCAAGTGATTTGCAAGAATCCTTCCCATCATGATTCGATCACATCTTATGCTCAATGCGGAAAGAATTGTAAAGTGTACCTCGGGTAAGTAGAATTATAATTGTGTGTTAACGTGAAAGTGTTGTTATGTGTTAGATAACTAATGATAAATATGTTTATTTCAGTAAAGCCCAAAGTGAAGATGTGGCATGCCAGTCCGAACAGGATCAAGGTGAAGATGTGTGCGGCCCGTACAATGATCGTCCGTTTAAGGATATCGGTACATCGAAACCCGAGGAGGAAGTCATAGAAAAGTGAGTATAAAATAATAAGAGTTTTTTTTAACAAGTGTATTAAATATTCACGATGTTGAGACAGTTCGTGTATGTCCGCAGATCCAGTAAGAAAGGAGACAAGAAAAAGAAGAAGACGAACTGCAAACCGAGAATCGTCAAAGCCAAGAAGACGTTCGATCAAGACAGTTTCATCATAATGATGTTCGAACCCTTCACACCCTTCGCAGAAGAAGTAGAGGAGGAAGTTGCGAGTGATGGTAAATAGTGTGTGCATGAACGATAACGACATCTCCATCAGCATTGACTTTCGTGTGAACATAGGATTATACAATGAACTCCCATCACTTTACATTAAAGACACACATGACGATACGTTTGTGTATATTACAAAAGAGGATTGGGAGGTAATAATGTCAAATTTGTGTGTTTTGGATACGTATCTGAAAGATGGTAAGCATCCATGTGCACCGTACATTGAAAATATAATATATGCATTTAATATAATGTTATGCATGAATAAGATGCAAGAAATAACGTTTGTGAATACATGTTTAAATGTGGGCAGTATAAATCTGAATAGTACTGCATTCAATGGACTTAAAAGACTAATTCCATATATTGAAAGAAATTTATATCAGTTGTATGATATTCATAAATCATTATGTTCATATGATGCAAAAAGCAGGAGTGCAAGGAAGAGGATATTGGAGATGTATGTTAAAGTCAATAAAAAGATAATTTGAATTTGTAATGTTTTATTTATTACACCTATATGATAGATTGTACAACATGAGTTAGTGGTTTATAAGTGAATAATTTATCATGAATAATTAAACAGAACAATGAAGTTTGTGCAGGAAAATTTGACGATGCTTGAACTTCCAATCTGACATTCACTGCCCCCGTCACAGTATCCTCAGGTTGATGAGAGCAATCGATGACGAAGAGCGGTGCATATTTCAGAAAGTCATTCCTTTTCAAAAGAGGGTAATTCTCCTTTCCATAGTAGGATGATTGAAATTTGGAATATTGATCATACAGAGATGCAAATTTCGAATTGGCGAAATCCAAATTCATATCGTGATAGGGGTAAGATTCACTGTTGAGATAAAGTTTCAGATTGGTGATATTACAATTATCAAATAGAGAAGCATCCTTAGCGAGATGATTCAATCTATCCACTTGTGCACCGACTATGACGAAACGTGGTTTTTCAAGTTTAGTCGTGGTTGCAATGTTCCATGTGAACGCTTTAGTTTGAGGTACAGCAGGTTGAGTGTGAAGGTCCAAGGTTCGAAATGCGACGTGTAGAGGTTTATCCGATTTGACGAGTTTAAGTTTATCAACTCGTTCAGAATCTGAAAGTCGAAGTACAGGCATCCTCCATTCGAGTCTAGTTAGTTGTATGGTTGTAGGATCGTTTCCAATGATACAATTATTAGAATCCTTAGATCTAATGAGAATAAGTTCAAACTTGCTATTAAGTATGACCTCCTTGTGATCGTCGGCGAAACCCAGCAACATCGAAAGAGGAACGATAGCATTGAAGATACCATTCGATGTATTCACGATGTCTACCACACCTCCAGGATAGATCCATCCAGCATTTAGTAAACGATTCGATTCCAGTTCATTCAGTGCAGCATAGTTACGCATCGTTGATGAAATGCCCGGATTCCTAGTTCTATCAATAGTCGTTCCATTCATATCCAGACGAATCTCATCGAATAGGAATGCCATAGCATTGTTACTCAATTTCGATGTGGCAACGGTGCCGTCGGGTTTAGTGAGAGTCCCCTCAATGTAGAGATAACTTCTACTAGGAAGCGTGTACAAATCTTCAGCTTGACATGGAATTCTAATTTCATCGTTCACATCGAGAGCTGACGTATTGTACGGTAGGAATACGTGTTCTTCCTCCTTACTGATCTTATCATCAAAGGTCGGAATCCCGGTCACGTCCAACACATCCATCATAGAACCTTGAAGCCTAAGTTAGCGAGAAATCTTCGATTAGACGATGTGATTAGCTTGCGGGTCGATGATCGAGTAGAGATCAATCTCGAGAGATGTTTTTTAATATAGCATCGTCTCTTAAAACTTATACCCATTACGACGTATGTGCAATCGTACAGTGATGGTTTCGTTCCTGAAATCTAACTTATCGCCGTTCTGGTCTACCACTCTAATGTCGAGATGATCAATGAGATTCGTATCGATGATTGGTAAATATATAGGACTTGATGGTTCCTGCGAAATATGATAACCTGGAGGTACCGATGGGAAAAATTCATACAGAGAATGACCACTTTTACCATTGATGAAAGATCCCGTTGCAAGACTACACTCGATACGTATGATGCTGACTTTGAATATGTTAACCAAATCATTAGACTCGGTCAGCACGTTTGCCGGTACCCTCTGTTTAGAGGTGAAACCGAGAAGTGAAGCAATAGATCTCTCACGACTAAAGTCGATAATATAGGGAGATTGAATTTCTGATTTCATGGTGTTATTATTAGCACGTAGAATAAAGTCGTCACCGATGTCGAGAGCATCCTTGATCAATCTGGCGATATCATCCAATTCATAAGTACCCGGTGGAATTACTATACGTTCGACTTTTCCATCGCGAACGTAATGGAATAGATTATTACTCTCGTCCACATTCGGAATTGAGTAAAAAGTCTCAAAATTCAATAGAGCTATCTCGTAATGTCCGTTAGGATCCAGATGTAATGGTGGATTTAGAAATGTAGAGAAGCTGGTATCACTACCACTCACGGTGATCGTGTAACTCATCGAGGAGAAACTGAAGGCACAAGTGACCGCAAATCACAGAATCGAATTCTTGAAATCTCGTCGTATTATATAGGAGCTTGACACCCGAAAGGTACGTTTCTATCTCTTCCGGAGGTCTCAGATCGCCGAAACTGTCAAAGTAGTAGGCAACGTCATCATCCTTACGTACAGCAACCCAATGTGTACCAGGGTTATTTGATGTATCCAGATTCACTACTATTCTCTCATAGTATCGAGGATGTGGAGGTAGTTTATCGATCATGTAGACACCTCTAAAATGTGGAATGCTTAGACGTCGTGCATACGAATCGATCTCGTTAGCACTCAGGGCTTTTTCCGGGATAAATATAGGCCTCGCCCCGAGTTTTTTGATCGAAGATATAATCCTCTACCCTTACGACGTCTCTTACGGCGAAGACCTTTGCCCTGAGCCAAAGATTCCATGCGCTCGTTGTGACGTGTTAATTCCGCAAGTTGTTTTGCATCCGAACGTTTCTTATTGACAGCCGTAGCAATCTGAGCAGCACCTCCAGCTAGACCACCTGCTGCACCTAGAGCTGCTAAAAGTGGTAGCAAAGGTAAGAAACCACCTCTCTTGTTGCGACGTTTACGCATGCCAGCGCCCGCTGCCAATTTACCCTTCATAAGTGTAGTCACAAGTCGAGCTGCAAGTCGTTCGCCCAAAGAAGCGTCGGCAGACTTTACACGTCTCCAAGCTTTCTCTACCAACACCTTATCGGCTAGACGACGAGATTCTGTATCAGTACTCTCTGCGTAAGCCCGATCGTGATCGAGACACGCTGAATCTAACCCGTTCACCGGTAAGTCACCTCTCTGCAAGCGTTTATGTAGTTTCGTTCCGGGACCGCAGAAACGATAACCCGGTAAATGTGCCTCAAATGGTAATGAATTAATCAAGGAATTAAGAATTCCCGAACCTTTGCGTGCACGTGTAGAGCGCATGTCTCACTATGAAATAAAAAAGGCAAAACGTGCGCTTTATAAGTATACGATTCCTATGACGATTGGCTAAATCCAGTAAAGACATAGATTGCCCTTATCACGAACGAAATAAAAGACAAAACTTATGCTTTATAAGTATTAGTCGCGATATGGAGATAGTAAAGCAAAAGTGTACGCTACCCATACAGGTGTTAGATTTCGAGGATGACATTCGCAAAGGACGACACGGTACGTTGTTTCCGAGTAACGTTAGAGCGCTCATACTTGGCAGCTCAAATGCTGGAAAAACGAACGTTTTACTCAACCTGCTTATTCACGAGAATGGTCTGAGATTCGAAAACCTCTACATATACTCGAAATCGTTGCAACAACCTAAATATCGATATTTACTCAGCTTACTGAAAACTATACCCGATATAGGTGTATTTACGTTCGATGATGGTGATAAAGTAATTCAAACGTCGGATGCTAGAGAAAATTCGATATTCGTATTTGATGATGTGATAAATGAAAAACAGGGTAAGATAGCTTCATATTACAGTATGGGTAGACATCGTAATGTCGATGCTATATATTTAGCACAATCATATGCTAAAGTACCTAAACATTTAATTAGAGATAATGCAAATATGATTATATTCTTTAGACAGGATAATCTCAATTTAAAACATATATACGAAGATTATGTAAATACCGATATGTCCTATGATGAATTTAAGAATATGTGTAAACATATATGGGAGAGTGATGAACGATCCTTTGTTGTTATAGTACCAGAATATCCACTGAACGAGGGACGCTACCGTCACGGTTTTGATCGCTTTATCAGAATGAATAAATAGAATAATCCATCACTTAAGCAATGAGTATCGACAGGTTCGGATCCCGAAGAATCATACCCTCTAGGGGTGTGTTCAATCGATATATCATAACTAGAGATGGATCGGGAAACTATCGATTCAAGGGAAAGCGGTTGTGCAATATTCACGACCCTGAAGAAGGTGACGATGCATCGACTAAACGTTATGTGGATACGCATACGGCTGACGTCGAGAATCGAATGCAGATCTTCAGCGAGCAGACCTCGTATCAGCGTATGGGCGAGTTTGAAGCTATGCTTAGGGATCACATACAAAAATCGCTCGACATCCAATACAACAATTTAATGGAGTACTTAAGTAAATATGCATTTAAACGTGATTCCGAAAATAATGTCATTATAGATGGTATAAGAATGAAAACGCTGTTGGACCCCCTTCACGAACACGACGTTCCTAATAAAAAATATGTAGATGATAGGATTCCAATTCACGACTCTAATGAAACTCTATCATTTCGAATGAAGAGATTGAAGGATTTAGCCGACCCGATAGATGATAGTGATGCAGTCACCATGAGTTATGTTAATCATTTCTTTATACAGAAACATAATGAATTGCAAACGGGTTTAACTGAGACTATAACAAACATTGTCGATACTATTACACGGAAACAGAATGAATTACAAAGTCAGTTAACTAGAACAATCACCTCCGCTAGCGAGACTAATACTACAGCTGTAGAAAAAGAAGTGAAAGAACTAACCGCACGACAAACGGAACTTGATAATAAACTAATCACTATAAATAATGATATTCATACTATGAAAACACGAATGAGAAATGTTGTAAACACTATGTTACAACAATTGAAAGCACAACTCATAATTTCATTGCAAACACGTCCGTTTCGAGGTCCCTCTTTAAGGTATACGTTAACATCGGGACTCGAATACTATAAAGTTCCTGGAAATGGAAGTGTACTCTCGTGTTCCATCGTATCATCGGTACATCCGCATGCTGTAAATGATACATTGTTTGCAATAAACGGAAGATTAGTTGAAAGATATCCTGTAAGAGTTGAAACTGGCGATATTCTATCGTTTACAGCGCCAGTCGGACGTGCTAAAGATGGTCATATATTAAGTATAGAACTGATAGTTTCATATAAATTAGCAGTAGCTGATTAATTATACATTCATTTCGATATGGATGCTGAAGCTATAAGACTTAAGGAATCCATTGCCCGTCACAGTAGGGCAATAAGAGAAAAGTTACGTTCTCTCAAAGGAATGAAATTCGAAACGCAACGAGTCATGTCTGAAGTTCTTCAACCTGTAACCGAACCATTGAAAGTAATAGCGAAAGCACACCAAGACAACAACGACGACGACGACGACGACGACGACGAAACTACAGATGATGCTAACGGATCTGATCTCGTGTCAAAGTATCTACACAAGGTTCGAACTGCTAGTTCGAGTGACATGGACAATACTTACGGCATACGTTACGAGGATAATGAGTATAAATTGGGTAACAAGACAGTTGTGTTTAAATCTGATGGTGTTCAGATAGGAACAGAAACGTATGAACCCACAGCAGGCTTATATGAATTATTATTTAAACGTTTACCTCGCAAGACATCGTACACAGATGATGATTTAGACGTGTATTCGCAAATCTTACAGAATACTCAAGTTTACAGACACGGTTATTCAAGAGATGGACGTTTAAGAGCAAATCGAGGGTTCAAGTATCGTCATATCATTCGTGACCTTGTTAGTAATCGAACTGGATTTGGTTTACGTTGGAAAGAACATGTACCGCAGAGAAAATTAGATTACGTCTACTGGAACGATCCGAATGAAATAATAAACAGATTAAGATTATTAGTTGCGTCGAGGGATGCAGGTAATTTGAATCACTCACCCGAGATAGAAGAAATTATTACAGAACTTAAAACATCAAAAATTATAGCATGATAAAACGTCGCATTGCAACCGAGTTACATGCACCAGCTAGAAGACGATTTTTACGTCGTAAGATCATAAGCAACGGAATGAACGATTTAGTACAAATAGATCTTATGGACATGTCTAATTATGCAAGAGACAATAGGAATTATAAGTATATTCTTCTTGCATGCAATTTTTATTCCAAGATGGCTTATGCACGACCATTACGTGATAAAAGTGGTATTAACGTTTCGACTGCTATGGAGGAGATATTGAATGAAATGGAATCGTTTCCGAAGAATGTTCAATCTGATAAAGGAAGGGAGTTTTACAATAAACATTTCCGCGAACTAATGAATCGTAATAATATTAATCATTACAGTACATTCACACACGTTAAGGCTGCTGCAGTGGAACGTTTAATAAGAACGATCAAACTGATTTTGCATAAGGAATTTATTGTTCAAGGCTCATATCAATGGATAAACATACTACCTAGAATTATTCATACCTACAATAATACTTACCATCGAACGATTCGTATGAAGCCTGTAGAAGTTCGTGATAATTCTCTCCTGCTCAGCGTCTACAAATATGATAGAAGTCTGCGTGAGAAGCGAAGATCTAGGCTTCATCGTGTTGGTGACTACGTGAGGATTTCTAAGCATAAAGGTGTTATGGAGAAAGGTTATCTACCAAATTGGAGTGTTGAAGTCTTTAGGATACGTACAGTGCAAAGGACACATCCATTGACCTATCTCATCGAGGATCTGGAGGGTAAACTGATTGAAGGAGCATTCTACGGTTATGAATTACAGAAAACTCAATATCCAGACACGTATTTAGTTGAAAGGATCATCAGACGTCGTGGTGATAGGATTCTGGTGAAATGGTTAGGATTTCCTACCCGTGAATGGATTAATGAGGTGGACATTGTATAAATAAAAAAAACACACAACTCAATAAAGAAATATAATTTTAATGATATATTGTGTTTGATTTTTTTTTGTTCACATTGATTCCTGACATCTTCTGTAACTGCTAATTCACATCTCCTTAACTTAAACATGATAATAACATTTTTATACTTTTTTAAAAATCTTCTGTAACTGCTAATTCACATCTCCTTAACTTAAACATGATAATAACATTTTTATACTTTAAAAAAAATCATACATGATTATAGTTGAATTAACATTTAATTGTAGAGATTTTAACATAACGTACATGCTAGTTCACATTGAGTATATATAAATTCACCTACCCTTAACGTAAACATGATAATTACAATTTGAAGTAATTAGTAATATACGTTAAACAAACATCATACATGATTATAGCTGAAATAAGAGCCTTTGTACATGCTAGTTCACATTGATATATATAAATCTCCCCTCACCCCTTAACGGAGACATGATAATAACATTTTGATATAATTAGTAAATATATTTTAATAAAACATCATACATGATTATAGTTGAATTAACATTTCATTGATTTCTGCTATCTAACATTTCAAAACGACATGAATAGGAAAAAATATTCCTTCACCCCTAACATAAACATAAAAAAAGCAACACGTTATCTTTCAAATGAAGTAAATATGTTATTATCATGTAATTAGTAACACACTTTACAAATATACTTGAAACTCAATTATTTCGTTTTTTGAAATACAGTAATATGTTATTATCATGTGCCTAGTAATACCTTTTAACTCAGTTGTAACACACTTTACAATTATACTTGAAACTCAATTATTTTATTTTTTGAAATACAGTAATATGTTATTATTGTGGCCTAGTAATACCTTTTAACTCAGTTGAATCTATGCTTTATTGAGAAAAGAAAAAGAAATTTACACTTGACAATTTTCTATAGCATAATGTCCCCATGCTAATGTTGAAAATGAATTATTGGGAATGTATCGTTTTGTATCGATACCACTTAAAGCTATCTTATTAGATTCAATAGTATGAACATCATGTTTATAACTTCTGAAACATGTCTGCATGCTTCGATGTATAGTGTCAGGATGTGTAATACATGAGAGATATTGTTCAAAGGTTATGAATCTCATCGAATCTTTTGTTACACCTTTTGATTTTTTAATCACTTCAGTATCATATCGATAACTATATAATTTCGATTTCAGCCCTACATATTCAGTCATCACTCTACCGGCTAGCTCATCCTTGAATAATCCTGAAATTTTCTTATTTGCTAACGGAATACCATACACATTATCCATTGGATAATTCGATGTATCGAATAAATGTATATTGGTTTTAATAAATTCATATATATCGCAGCTAGATTCAAAGAGAAAAGCATCCGTGTCCGTATAGATTAAAGTTACATCTTTCAATTTTTTCTTCAGAATTTCATAATAAAAATCATACATTTTATGTTTGGATAGATCCAGGATTGCTTGTCCTATGTATATTGGCTTATTCATCAATATTTCATCTCTGACCAATTCTATACCTATTAAATTTTCATCAAAAATCACGTACCTTATACATGTCTGTCGAGCTAACAATTTACGCGCTCGTTTCCAGCTGGTAGCTAAATGAAATGAATTATAACGTTTTACATTCTCTATAAATTTTCCATAAACACAATTATTCATTAACTTCCATAGATTTTGACCAAATTTCGTCTTATCTTCAATACGTTTACGAACGTTGAGTTCAATGTAAGGATTTATCCAGTTAGATTGTTTGTAACCTATTACTCTATGTATACGCGATGGAATCAAACCAAGTTTAACACATTGTTGAAAATTGAGATAATGTAATACGTATTTATTTTTATCATTCACTGTTGTTAGCAATTTTGTATACTTATCACCTGGCGCGATTTCATTCAAAGGGCATAATGGCAAATCATTTTGTATATCATGAAGTTCCTGTGGATATTTAAAGTCTACTTCCAACACATATCCCACGTCAGAATCACTTGTAATAGACATAAAATCTATTGATTTAATTTCAGCATCAGTTAGCCACCTTATATCAGTGTATGGTAAGCTATTATTTTCCATTGTATAACTATATAGAGAATTGCAGTCAACGTACATTAAATAATTAGTTGGTTGAGTGTTATCATAGCTAGTCATGTATCTGTTATTCGCCTTTGCATGCCGTTTGGACACAGTGCAAATTCCACCTCGTATTCCTTTTTCGAAGAAATCTAGCATAGTCTTATCTGTTAATAATGAAATCTGTACACCAGTCGTTCTTAACATTGCATCATAGGCTAACCCGGGAAGTGTGTAATACTGACACGGGTCGAGTCCGTACAAACCGATACTTAATTCACGGAAGCGTTCAAACACGTCCGTTAGTATTAATGTATCGCACTTAAGATATATATTTAAATATTCACCCAGATTTTTAACATTGAATTCATTCCATACCGTTCTAGCATGACTATAATCCTCATCGCTTACATGATCAAACTGATGTTTGGATGGTAGACTATTCTCGTATAATTTTTCTATAGAATCCACATACGTGTACGGGAAGACACCTTTACGTTTCATCAGTTGTCTATGCAAAGGATTCGTGTACATATTATTGGTATAATGAAAATCATCTGCTTCTAACATATCCGAAAGGTTACTAAGTTTTGAATCCAAAAAACGATAGCTATCCAGAAATCTTAGATATATACTCATTCCATTCGAATTTGTATATCTTTTGCTAAAGGATAAGTAATTTTCAGAAGTTTGTGCAATACAGTTAATAGGTTCCGTATCATAACCTAGTTTCTTTACTATGAAATGAGCATCGTATTTTGACAAGCAATGAAAGAATATTGGTATGAATCCTGGCATTTTCCTATTTAAATTGCAGTGCTTATGAGCTGGGCCAACGTAACTTCCAGTCAAATGACAATGATCACGAACCTTTATACACGAGTTAAGAAATTCACGTTTGCATATGTGACATCGTGTTGCATTTTGATATTCTAGCTCATCCACATCTCTCATACTTATTTCAATTTTATTAGCATATATATTAATGACCTGATTTGCAATTAACTTTAATTCTTTAAGAAAATTTTCAATTGCATATGGACCTTCAAATGATTTGAAACGTGTTAAATTTTTATCATAACTACAGACCAAAGGTAATGCAATTGCATACGCTTCATGTTTATGAATGCTACGTGTCCAGCTTTTACTCGATACATCTTGACACGAATCTACCTTACGTAAGATACATTCTATGTCTGCATAAACCACGAATGGAACTTTTAGACATTTCGAATATGCGTTAAATTCAACGAGATCAGTTTTACCAGCCTCGGGCATTCTGATAATTTGATTCATCATACACCTCTTTTTATGGCTATTTAAACGTGATTCTGATGTGAAATACAAGTTACAATTGTTACATAACCATTTTCGCCCATTATGTTTAGTTAGCTGCTTTCCTAGCAAACGTGACAAGTCTGTTATCAGACAATAATGTCTTTTATACATTAAAAGATTAACATGATGTGATTTTATCTCTCTTGGTTGATATAAGAGAATAATCGATTTATTTTCAACACCGTATATCGTTATTGAAATATTTGAATTTTGATTCTCGAATTTTTCTACATCTTTCAATGATACGGGGAATGTTATATTCTCAAAGTTAAATTCGTTACGAAAATCATATCTTTTATAGGAGGTGGGTCGATTCTTGTTACGTTCTACTGGGTATTTGGATGCTAACAGACAGTATGCAAAGCAATATTTATCAGTATTACGAATGTTAATAACAGCTCTCTTCGATTTTATAAAGTCGGGTAATTCAGTATACATCCCTGCATTCAATGAATCGTATTGTGTCACATATATTGTTAATTTCTCAATACTGTATAAAGCTTTTGAACTGGTACGCGATTCAAAATTATCCATATGATCTAGTATAGGTTGTACAATCTTCTCTTCATACCATATAGATTTATCTGTAGATTGCAATATCACCTCAAGTTTACTGTTAAAGTTAAATGTATGAATATTATCGCTCTCTTGTGATATTATGACATATTGACAGGATAAACAGGATCCTATCTTAAGACCTGATTTATACATGTTTAAGCCCTTATCAATTTCATTCAAAATTAAAGGTTTGCATTCTGCTAAGAATATAACGGGGTCAAGTATATTAACACAGTTGTGAATTTCGTAGGTGGTTAATCGTTTTTTGAAAGCAGACTCACTGTGAATACATCGTAATCGTTCAGCCTGGGTCACGTTCGAACAGGTTTCATCTTGCTGAATCGAGGGTTGTCCAGTGGCAGTATCGGAGCATCTTGTCGTCGTTTCTGAAAAAAGCAATTACAACATTCGATTAACTTTACATACGGGAACATTGATTTACATGTATGTAAGGTGGTAACAGAAATAACATACATGTTAATAACTTTTACATGTATGAATCTCAATTTTACGTAAACTCTATACTTTACGTAGAACGTAACATGCATGTAACTTTTACATATGAAAATAGTTACATAATGATTATGTATTTTACAATTATTGCTATCATCACGTAACTACAATATTCAGATAGTATGTAACTGTTTTACGTAATGCTCTCTCCCTTACATAAATGATAAAAACACACAACGTAAACCATATAGATGTAAAATACCGTAACTGAACTACGATATTCACATGTACGTTTTACACATATAAATTAACGTTCTTTTTTCACCTACAACGTTACTTTTACGTGTAACAAACAAACGTAACTAACATGCATGTGAAATAACGTAACTGAACTACGATATTCACATGTACGTAATTATTACACATGAAAATTAACCCTACAACGTTCACTCTCAATTACTAATACTACATGACGTGCGATAATTAACACTTTAAGTTCTAATACAACATGTACGTACATGCAAGTAACTACATTCAATTACTAATACTACATGACGTGCGATAATTAACACTTTAAGTTCTAATACGACATGTACGATTTCACATTTACATGCAAGTAACTACATTATCACTTTTTTTATGAAATTTTATTCAATAATTGTACTCACCTTTTGACGACATTACGGGCTGCTTAAAAAAGACAATTTATGTCGTTTGAAACCACTTTCTAGTGTTTCCTCGCCATGGTATTGGAGTATGCAGTCACCACGATTTAGTAGATCTTTCTGCGCTGCGGTCATATGTTTGAATCTCTCCGGGAGGAAGACTTGGAAATCTGATGTTTCGACGACGACCCGTTCACCATATCTGGTCTTCACGGTTTTGACGGATCGAATGATGTGTTGAACGGACTGATCTAATTCACGTAGTTTCTTTGTGGGAAGATGTGTTCCACCTTCAGCTAGTTGATTTAGCTGTTGCATCTCATGATCTGAAACATACATATAAGCACACACGAATCAGTATTACTTCAACATTCTTCGTAAACAGAGATAAAAAATGAATTACAATATACAACTTTTCTATCTTACCTGTAGGATCCATATTTCCAGAGAATCGACTGCCTCCTCACTCATCCGTGCCGCGGTATTTATTAACAGTTGCTCCGCCCCCCCTCCGTCCGGGAGAGGTGTTACTGTCTACATATTACGCTATATGTTTAAAGTAGTTGTGACTACGTTATAAGTTAGAAGGTAATACTAGTAACTTTATTATCATAGTTTAAACTTTATATAGATTCATCATTTTTTACACCCCCTCCAACCGTATCTCTCCTTCCCAAACACCATGTTGCGTGCGCACACTAACTGTGATTCGTTCCCTACATCTTGGAGGGGGGGATATAATTACACATTTCTTTACACACACATACTTGTACAAAATATATTTTTCTGAACATTTGATTTTTTTACATTTTGTATACTAACACATTCATAGTATTGTTTCATCATTCATACAAATATATAGATTCATTCGTTTAATTTTAAAATATATTCTTTTTTTTCCTAACGTTATTTGACAAAATTAGACTTCGCTACAGCAATAGGAATGTTTTGATCACCCCTGTCACCAGTCTGGAGAGATTAACTCTTTTTTTCTCTGACCCACATACCAAAAGGGATGACGTTCAGTGGAGTATTCGTAATACTGAGGGGAGATTTTCTAGACAATTTTTTTATATGGAGGGTGATATCTTGCCATGAATAGTTAGGATATCTACACTATAGATCCCTAGTTGCGTATATATATTATCGTATTGATTGATCAGTTTTGTATTACTCATATATACTTAAAGATGAGATACTTTTCTCTCGTTATCTTAATCATTTTTAAATAGATGGTTAGTGCTTTTATTTTATTTTCGATGTTATGTTCCACTTTTATCATGCTTAGAGGGAATATTCTTTTTAGGTTATCGTGCTTAGAGGGAGCGTTCCTTTATCATGAAAACCCTTTCAAACAGATTTACATTTGCATTCTTATACTTTTCTCTCAATTTTTTTTTTATCATTCTTAAAGAGATGGGTAGTGCTTTTATTTTATATACACTTGCTATGTACCACTTTTATCATGCTTAGAGGGGACATTTCTTTGTCATGCGACCCTCTCACATAGATTTACATTTCCATTCTTATACTTCATCAATGTGGAATAGATTTATATTTTCTCGTACCTCGATGTGGGAATGGAATTTAACCTTTTCTTAAACTTTACATCGCTCTTGGATACAATAGCTCAAGGAGAGATTCTGCATAGGGAACACCCCTTACCAGAATGTCTTATTACATTTATTTTCATAAATCTCTCCCAGTAAACATACCTAATCATTCTCTCGATATTCTTTTATCTAAAGATTAACGACACTACATCATATATCATACACTAAACGTAATAGATATCAAACCCTACACTCGATATTCATACATGAGAGTTCAAGCACAGACATCGAAGCACTGAACGTAATAGATATCAAACCCTAGACTCGATATTCATACATGAGAGTTCAAGCACAGTCATCGAAGAATTACTATCAATACATTTAATTCAAACATCCCCGGAACCCCCGTTACCCACCCCGCCCCATCACAATATCGAACCCTAGACTTCGATATTCATACATGAGAGTTCAAGCACACACACACATCGAAAAGAATTCACATTTAATTCAAACATCCCCGGAACCCCCCCCCCCCCCCCCCCCCGTTACCCATCCCACCCATCACACATTACACATCACACACACACAATCATCATCATCATCATCATCATCCCAACCCTCAAAAACATCTCACTGCACAGGGGAGAACGGCACTACGCCAACACTCCCCTTCTTTTACAACTCGATTTTCATATAGGAGAGTTCTAAATCAATGAGCATTCTACATCACTCATATATTAACACAGAGGAGAGTTCAACATCTTATCTACACTGTGCTGATTCTCTCAATTCTATACTACTACAGAGGGCTGGTGTGAAAGAATTATTAATGACTAGACAACGGAATGGTTCATAACTTATAAAGTTACACAACACGCTCAAACACACCATAAGGGCAATGAGCATGAAATCTTCCTTAATATTTTATAGCCCATTTGTTTCAAATACATAGTCTCGATTATCCGACATTAAACTGTCCCTGGATAAGTTCGGGTAACCGAAAATCTCGGATAATACAGAATAAGTTGGAAAACGGAATACTGTATTTTTAAAACTATTGTTGGTTTTTCAGTTTTCACTGAATAATCAAAGCAAAACTACATGCAATATTAAACAAAAATAAGCTCCAAATGTCTTAAAAAAAGAAGTCTGCTTGCCTGCTGAATGACGTTTCCTTGCTGCGAGATTTCAATACTTCAGTTGCACTTGCCTCCGGTTGTTGCTCCAGCTATCTTAATGCCATCTCTAAAACACTTAAACCTTCAGTGTGACTGAACTTTTTTAAAAAAATTTTACGTCCTCCAACGTAAAGTCATATCGGACGATGAATGGAATGGGCGAAATGATGCTCAAATGAGCCCAAGGTCCTTAAAGCTTAGAATTACCCAACAATCGTGTTTCAGGATAAGGGAAAATGCCGATAAAACATTATCCAGGTACTCACCTTGACCGTGATTCGAATTTGGCACCCCTTGAACGTGAGGCAGACACTCTACCACCACACTAACGAGGCGGGCGATCTTCTTTTCGTTTTGTTCATGAATTTTCCGTGCTGCTTCATCTTCATTATCATTACTATTCACGAAATCAACAATATCAGAGTCTGTGAGTTCAAACGGTTGATTTCTTGCACACCAGCTACTCACATCTTGAGTGGTAGCGTCCTCACAACCAGGAATACGGTTCAGTAAGGGAACAATGACACCCATGTTTTCTTGTACTATCTCTTCTTTATTTTCATCACTACCCAGCAGTGTGTTCCAAGATTATTCTAATGACGTTTCGATGTCTTCCCAATTCTGAGCCACCCAGTATGCAACGTCTTTCATGTTGATAGATGTTAACTCTTCCATAATGCCCTTGCCATTGTGCATTTCCTCTTTCAAGGACTAAAGGAGTTATCGCTAATATTCTCTTTACAGTGTTTCCTCCGTGGAAAAAACCACTTTCATCCTTTTATTTGCCATATTATACTCACAGGAAATGAAAACAATATCGTCTGCATCCAAGCTATACTGCACACTCACTGATGCACATCCTGCTGACCAAGCACTGGCGAGAGTATGTCGTATAATACGGAATGTCAGTTTACCGAAGGTCCGATAACCGAGACTCTACTGTAGTAAGTTTCAAGAAATTGTGTTTGTGAAATGCACCTAATGTTTCATAAAGATAATAATTTTCAAATAACGTAATTAACGTGTCATGAAATGACTTCATTTCTTCTCCTTTCTATTTTTGTGCTGTATGATAGTCTCTGTCTCCGTTTGTCTCTCTCTGTCTCTCTTTCTCTCTCTCTCTCTCTCTCTCTCTCTCTCTCTCTCTCTCTCTCTCTCTCTCTCTCTCTCTCTCTCTCTCTCTCTCTCTCTCTCTCTCTCTTTCGTCACTTAACATCAACATGAAAGAATGGGGATTGCAAGATTTGTCACTAGCGTCTAGAGATAATTTTCAAGTTTCCATCAATGAAACTCATTGTCATTAACCTGTTTATAAGCTTTTGTGTACGTTTGGCATTTGTCTTACTGTTCTTTCAGAATTTGCCATAAGTTCTAGAAGTTTTGTAACCTACCCTCTCTACAATTTGATGAGTTTCTTTCAGACGTGTAAAGAGCAATAAATACTTAAGTTTCACCACTAGTAATTACCCGAGTCTTCCTTACATTCTGTTGGTCCCGAGTTCAAAGCTCTGTCAGGGTTAGCTATCTGGATGTGGTTTAAAATGAGTATATGGTAACTATCCCTGTACTCAATCGCTAAACACCTAAAAATGTTATGGTATAATGCCTGCGGTATATAAAACACGTGCACCAAAAATCTGCTGCGGAGTGGAACCAAACGCCCAAAACTGCATCCTGGAAACTGCTGCATGCCACCACTTACATTAGCTGCTGGATATCCCTCGTCAGCTCTTATCTAGGTGTGGGGTACGGCGCTACTTTACATATGACATGTATAGGCCAGTACCCCTTAGGGTTAAACAATCTCTCCCTTGTTTTTATGCCTGTGTGTTCCTACGTATTCCGGTTTTGATTTTCGGGTACTGCCAGCTATACTCTGCACACAGGCTCCACATAGAGAAGAAAAGATGCCATAAAACTCTCAAGCGAAGAGGGATAGTTCCCTTGTGAGCTCTATGGATCCTGAGCTCATTTCAGCATCATTTCACCCATGTTGTTAATCAACGTCATACGTTGGAAGATTTTAAATAATAATACAACATTTAATAAAAAAGATAACCCGCGATTGTTTTTAAGTAATAATTGCGGCAGCAGTTCATGAGAAAGGAGTTGCCGTAAAGGAATGAGCATCAACTAAAGACAGAATTGAAAGCTTTTTCACTACATCTCCATTTCTTTTGAGGCCTGAACAGTAATTATTATGAATTACTTTGAAATGCACTTAACAGGACTTTATTATCCTAAAGTGAGGCATATTGCAGCTTATATTTTGATATTATATACTCTAATTTAAATTTCCGTGTGTAATATGTGCAATTCCTTTGTCCTAGAAGTCGAAATTCATGTCAGCGAGTGCGCTGAGGTGATCCTTGTAATTCACCATACGTAATATAAGACCTGAAGTTTCCTGGCGATGAATATGCTCAATTGTTATTGTGAAGCAAGCCAGGTGAAAAGACAATTAGATATCGACGTTTCAGGAGTTAGCATCTCTCCCATCATCAGGATATTTAATAAATGTTATAACCAAAAATGAATCACTGGATATAACACAAATATAAACAAAGCAAAGCACTATCAAAATTCGTATTACTGAACAAAAGACTGTTTTCAGTAAATTAAATGACAGGTCAGAAGAAGGCGTCAGTATAGAAAATTAATTGGGTCAAAGAAACTTAACTACTTAACTTGATTATCAAGCTATATTTATCTGTCCTTCTTAAGTCGACGGATTTGCATTTTAAGACCAGTTACCAAGAAGAGCTGAACTGAAATCCAGCATCACGATTAAGCGTGCGCCTCGGAGGAAATGGCCAAAGCCTCCTTAACTCTCCGCTCCCAGTAATTGTTGTACTCTGCAAAGATGGTCGTCTACCGAAAATTGGCCCTATGGTCGTTATGAAAAAATGCTCTGCCAGCCCAGACTTCTCAGGTTGCATTAAAAGAATGCTCCGTTCATGTTTGATTATTCTAGTAGCGATGGTCCTTCCGGTTTGTACTATATACTATATACACAGGGAATGCGGTACACTCCCGGAACTTGGAGGTCCAGTTTGTCTTTCAGTGGTCTCAACAGATGTTTAATCTTCGGAGGTGGCTTGTGGATGGAACCTGGTGTTGTATTTGGTGAGAGTTCTGCTAATTCTGCCGGATAGGTTGCCAATAAACGGGATGCAGGCTGTAGCGGTAGCTTTATCTGACGCTTGCTGTATTATAGGTTTCCCTTTCCTAGCTTTGGAGAACAAGGCTTCGGAAAGTGAAGGTGTTGTAATTTCTATTTTATGTGGTAGAAAAAAACTCTTTGGGCCAGTCATTGAGACTTAAGATGAAAACTATGAACGTTCAGATAGAGATACGGTATACAGCGTGCCCCAGTGTACCGTTGCTGTTTTCTGAAACAAGAATGTCCAGGAATGGAAATTAGTTCTATCCATTCGATTTCTAATCGTCTTTTCAGCTGGTTTTCTTCCCGAGAAAAGCTTGACCATACGTAATGTTTTGATTTAGGTTACATGACGACTAGCAAAACCTGAATTCAGCTCGTCACCAGCCACAAACTGCTGAGAGCCCTAATTATTTTCCATGCAGAGGAGTCCTATCATTGGAGCCGGAGATAGTTATATTTCAAAACAAAATCAGTCCGCTCGTTACCTCGTACCCTCAGGGCTACATGTACATATGCCACTTCCCTATCTCATGCAAATGCACAGCTCTGAAGCTCGATTAAACAGGCAGTGGGAAAAATGGATGTATTCCATGCACAGGCTATCCTTATCCTATATAACTGTTCAGTAGGAGTACCAACCATTATTACGTAAGCTTCTATTTCTATCTATTTTGTTTTAATTGAAATGAACCTTTCCCACAATAGCTACGTTAAACATTTCTTTTTGAATACGAGAACGCCGATGCTCAGACGTTTAAGAACTGGACTCGAAATTCTGGATTTAAATTCCGATACACTTCTCATATACTTGCCGGACACAACTTAAATCAACAGAAGTTTAAATATACGCAGTTAATGAATGAAACATATAATTAATAATGTACATATGTGAAATATGGAAAACATTGAATTAAGTGGAATATTTAAATAATTCAACATTTTAAGGAGCTTTTCGTTTAGGGTAAAGGGAGGTATTTCCGTGACATAGGAAATTTCGTGATACTTTTTCGAAGGGATGTCACGAGAAAACAGTTGGTGTTAACTCGTCTTTCACTGTTGGTAGTTGACATATTTGTTCCTAGAGCTCAGGAGCTATCGGCAGCACGTCAGCTGGTTCCTCTGTGACATCGCTTCGAAAAAGTATCACGAAATTTCCTTTGTCAAGAAAATACCTCCCTCTGCCCTATCCCTTAAACTTATAATTTAGGGGTTAAGAGTGGGTTTACTTGATTACTTTTTTAAAATATTGCCTTGGTAATTTTTCCCCTGTTATTAATAACACTTCAAAGGAATATTACAAATTATATGGAGGTTGAAAATATTAATAACTGTAAACATCTAAACTAAGAAATTCGGACAAATAAGTTACCCATTCCTTTGTTCTTTCTTAATACCAGTCACAGTATCTCACCATTTCGGGGAAATAGTAAACCCTCAAGAAGAGAAGGCGATTAATTTCACGCATGACGTCACACTGAGGACATAGTACATTCCACACCTCTAACTTAGAAAGGGTAGTCGAAGTTTTTCAAGACCCGTTTCCTGGAAAGAATTTCCACCCATTCTATGAGTACATACAAGAAACTTGCCCGAACAGAGTATTTGGAGCGCTTCGATTCGTTGCAAACTGAAATTATTATAAAAGCTAATTTTTACTTAGTGAGCCAGTTGGAGAGTTTAGTATATTGTTGGTACGTTGCCATGGTAGTTCAGTGGCTAGAGCAACTGGACGGAGTAATAACTCTCCTACAGTGACCCCTAGATAAGTGTCTGTTATGGACCATACCTGGCATGAAGGACTTATTTACAAACTCCTGGAGCATGAAATACCCCGTCCATACATTTCCTTGGTGGCCGGTTTCCTCGGAAACCGAAGCTTCCGAGTAAAGATGGAGGAGAAGCTGTCTACCGAGCGGCCCATTGGCGCTGGAGTGCCGGAAGGCAGCGTGCTGTCGCTGGCACTCTTTGCAGCTTACATGGCTGACATACCCACGCACCACAATACCCACACCTGTCAATACGCGGACGATCTTATGATCTTCGCAGTCAACAGAAACCCAAGGTATAGCTTTCGGAAGATCCAAACCCAGCTCCGGGCCATTGGCGAATGGAGCGCAAAATGGCGAATGGCAATTAACCCGGAGAAGAGCTCTGCGATTCTCCTGGCGAAAACCAGAGCCAACCGGTTGCAGCAGAACTTCGTTTTACGGCGTCGTGGAATCCCATGGGTTCAAACGGCGAAGTATCTCGGAGTGACGCTGGACCGCAAATTAACTTACGCTCCGCACGTCAAAGGCAAGGTCCAGCTTGGGCACGTCGCGCTCAGGAACCTATATCCCATATTCCGTTCAACCATGCCACTCCGTCTCAAACTCCAGCTGTATCGGGCGATCATCCCGCCCATGATCTTGTACGGCTGTGAGATCTGGGGAACAGTGGCGAATACCACTTTCGTCAGACTCCAGACGCTGCAGAACAGGGCGCTACGGGTCATCTACGATACTGACTGGAGATTTCCCGCTCATATCCTTCATGAACATTCGAACATCCCGTACATTGTCGACGTCATTCGAGAGAGGGCTCGTTCAATGTACGACAAAATTCAAACCCATGGCAACCCTTTGGTGAACTCACTGGGCAGGTATGACCAGAGGGAGCAAAGACGCTTGCAATCATACAAACTCCCTAGAGACGTCTTGGGGCCCCTTGGTTAACCCAAGGGAAACCCCAAACGTATTAATACTCACATAACGCCTGATGGTTCAACGTCAGGCCACCCGTACTCAAAACGGGGCAAAAGCTCTAAAACAGATCCTCCCCCAGCGGGAGAAAGTAACAAACCCGCCTAGCTGTTGCCTTCAGAGAACACTCAAGGGCAACCAGTTAACACCAAATCTCAAACAAACAAAAACGTACCGCCAGCAGAACAAAATGCAACCAAACTTGACTCACTTCGTAGGTTAAGCCGCAAAGCGGCTAGGTACTGCGGCAAAAGACACCCGGACGGGGAAAAAGAAAAATTGCCCCGCCCGACCAGGACTACCTCTGGACCTCTGGTACCTCTTCTCCTGCTAGCCTGAGTTTGAAAACATTTTGAAGCGTTTGCCTGGTAAAGTAACAGCCTAGGTCCCAGGCTGTTACTTTTACGAGGCGAAGGCTTCAAGATGTCCCCATTCTCCGGCTAGCAGGAGAATAGTTACCATGGTCCACAACAGCGACTTATCTAGGGTTCACTCTAGACATGAAGCTCACATGGAAGGCCCATATAGCAACTCTGGCGAATAAAGCAAACAGGAAAATAGCAATGCTGTACCCGCTATACAACAGAAAATCACCATTGGCGCTCAGGAATAAGATCCTTCTCTACAAACAGATTCTGCGACGTGAAATGACATACGTCTGCCAAATCTGGGGAGTTGTAGCAAAAACGCTCGGCTGTAAACTACAGATTCTCCAAAACCGCTATCTTCGTACCGCAACCTCAACTCATTTGTACATTCCCTAAAACAATATTTACTCTGACCTCACATTTCCAAAACTCACAGATAATATCCTACACCTTGAAACTGTTATTGCATACATGGACATATTAGGTAAACATGGCCATCTGTAATTCAACTTAAGTTAATAACCAAGCAGATCATGTAGATTATGCAACAAATGCTTAGGTTTATTGAAATCCCAAATTGTGGCACAGGACCAATCAGAATTAAATATTACGGTAATTTAGCAACCAAAACATAAAAAAGAACCAATGATTTTATTCTTAAATTCTTTCTTCTGCTTTGAACTCTCAAAGAGGGTAGACGTGTTTTCGGTAAAAGACTTCTTGAAACTGTTAGAAGTGGTTGGAGTTCATAATTTATGAACGCTTAATAAACGTTTAAAATATACATCGAAGACGCAACGCTACAATAAATAATTTAAGTAAAAAACCGTTGCATGATTTATAAATAAAAGGAGAAAAGTAATATACAGTAAAGGGCTACATACATCAGTGGAAATAGTCGCATGTAAAGAAGAAAATAATGTGGAGAAATATAATTCCAAGTAAAGTAAAACGGTATTAATTATTTTATTCCATATTTGCCCAAAAGTGAAATCCCTTTTGTGTGGGTAACACGCCTGAGAAATTTCACATCTCATCGTTCGCCGCAGCTGTCGGAGACAGGATTTATAGAAATCTTGGAGAACATCATCTTCACGGCTTTTACACGGAAGGTGTATCGCTTCTACATCAAGGTAAGGTTTGGCTTCTACATGCGTCGCCACACCGAGGGAGCGCGAAACTTTCGCGCATGTGGGGCATAGACCTCACGAAGGGGCGAATCCAACTTCAGATATGTCACCGCATCGTGTGATACAAATCCAACTCACAAGGAGGGGAACCTCTCCAACCTCTCTCGACGCTTCTGTGCTAAACATCCTTCTAGATTCAATCACCTCATTCGCGGCTTCGGGGAGCATGACCTCAACCCCGGAGAAACATACAAGAGACCCAGACTTGTGCTCGGCCCACCATAAACATCATACATACACCACCCCTCACCCCTTAGACACATTCTCTTAGAGCTATCGAAACATATCTCTAAATCACCATCCCATAAAAAGCACCCATCCTTATGCCAGTAAGGGACGTAGCTCCGGTATGGCAACAGTCGAAGGACCCTCCTTTGCAGGGGAGGATTCCCCTTCAACGACACCTCTGTGCTGTGTATGTCCTTTTTGGTAACGAGAACAGTGATGCCTAGTGACACATTCCTTACTTTAGGGCGCTTATGTATCAATTGCTACATCCTAGTCCTATTTGCTAACCATAGACATATTCTTGACTGTGAAATGCAATAAACGTATCCTGGGTCATTTATAAAGTTTTCCAATAGCTAAAACATACGTCTACTTTGAGTGTAATGAGAAATTATTGGTCTGATTTTTAGACGGCATTCATTTGACTTAGTCGGGTAGCTCAATTGCTTTGGCTCGCCTACAAGTCCCATTGCGTTGGTTCAAACCAATCCCAGCCCGACGAAGTTGGTGCACTTAAAAGTGATACCAATAGATTTAATAGCATGTCAAAATTCTTCACACCAGCGGCGAAGATATCAACCTAGCAATTGAAAGTGTCGCTAACAATTAAAATAGTTTAAATTTTGTTTCCATTGAATTGATATCGACATTATGAATTCAGTATACTATCAATCATAATAGATTAGATATTAACATTGGAAATATTCGTTAAATGTAAAACAGGATAGGAGCTGAAGCTTTCCTGACGGTGTGAATATTCCAAGTTTTCTCAGGCTTCCAGTCAGCTGTAGATGTGGTGATGTACCGACGTTTCGGGAGCATACTTTGTTTCCGTCTTCAGGATATGCTGAATCAGAATGTATGCTCCCGAAGCGTGGGTACATCACCACATCTACACCTGGCTTGAAGCCCGAGAAAACTTGGAATAGTAGAACAGGATGTTTGTGGGGTTGGCAGTTCACTGGTAGGGAAGCCCTGTACGCGAACGGTCCATCCAGCAAACACTTCATAAGAAGCACGGACCCTTCCTTAGTAGCTGGTCAGCGCAACAAAAGGTACAAAGGATCACATGGCAACAAAAGGAATTTTGGTATTAATAAGACAGCTTTCGTGAGGGAAATCTCGGACACAGCTGTACGGACCGTCAAAGAAGGAAGACGTGGCTGGGGAACTTATTTGTTCTTGCGGAAATCACGAATTAAGTGTTACCGTGTAATATGCGCTTCATATACAGTACTCCGGACAGTAATATAGATTGGTGTCCCTTGGTCGGCAGCTTCATGATTTATGATCATAAAGAGAAGCTGTCATTAAACAAGTCTTAAAATTCGATTCCAGTTCCATCCCTATATATATATAGTCACAAATGACTGTATTAATTACACTCTGGTGACTCAATTAGTAGGTGTGACGTCACTCCCTTCCCTACTTTATGACTAGATGAATAATCTGTAAGCGACAGACGCTCTCTATTGGATCAGCTCTTGGCTGGGTAACATGTATCTGTAGGCAGCTCTACTTCTGGACAGGTAAATGGCCGTTATGGCCGCCTTTGTAATCTGCTTGTTGTAGTAAATATTCTTATTAAATGAATCCCACATTTAATTAGCCTTACCCTAACTTTGTAGAAATGAAACCTTTATAGACAAACCCCAACCTCTCGCCAAAGCATATAGTTTTAATCTTGAGTGTTTGCCCCTGTTTTCGACCTGACCACGTGTTCCTTAATTTTCACAAACTAAGATATCAGGTCGTCACAATATATATGTATATATACATACTCACGTAGACTCTAAGAGAAAAACCTCTTGCTCCAACTAAGGCAAGATCAGAAGAAGACAGCTTCGGGATTTGCGACGTATTTCAGCCAGCTGCAAGGCCTGCAGTGCGTGTGACATCAGGCAAGAGCCTTGTAGCACCAAGCTGCCTATATAAATGGCGCTGCGAGTACAGAGTCTGAGGATTCAGCCAGGTCTAGCACACTGGATAACAACAATGTACCTGCCATGTAACTAATGGAACTGTTAAATTTACAATGTGGTGATTTATTGAAGGACAATTACACACTCAAGAAAATGTTGGCTGATTTTTAAAAGAATGTCCCCCAAACCAGATTTCCGAGGTTGTATTCACTTGGCTTCACTTATGTATGATTAACTCGGCATATTTGTGCGAACATTTTTTTTTCTGTCTTACGAAATTAGCTTAAGTCCAAACCCCGAAGTATCTTGTCGGATCACAATCTAACATGCAGCCTTCGATTACAAATTTCCCAGACATTAATTACGTCCTGACATTGATAAATTAGTTAAAGAAAAATGAAGCAGAAATTGTCGGAAAATGTGCCTCGTCTAATTTGCAGAGAAAATTACTTTGTTTCATTTTATTTACTTCATAACATACCTGACCTTCAGATAAACTACGAGTTTAAGTTTTATATACTGTGACTGTGGGTTCGTAGAATTAAACGGCCGAGTTGCAGAAATTAAAAATCTCCTTTATCTTCGTAGAAATACACTGTTCAATTCTCACGTAACAACATTACATCACATAATAACACAATCTTTCAAGGTCGATGGCAATAACAAACCGTGACAGCTGATTACATTAGCTCTCGTTACAACAAAACTCTTGTTACACAACTACAACCATGCTTACTCACGCTGTTTTCACATTCATGATTACCAGACTGTTCTGTCAATCACTAGATCTTTCTGGAAAACAAGGCAATTAATGACGTAATCCGAATATTCTATCACATTCTAGAAGCGTAACTTAATCTATGTCGGCGAGGCCTTTAGCTCAGTTATCTTGCTTGCTGGCGCTTGTTTACTCTAAACGCGTTATAGTTAACTCTTAGCAAGGCTCATTATTACCATGAAACTTTATCCGCCGACTGTTTTCTTATTTGTGCCGAAGATTTTATGCCTGTTGCCGTGACAATACTATCTCATAGCAATGAGCTAAAATGTAATTGTTTATAAACTGTGATCAACTGTGTAATTAAAGCAGTCAGCATTAATATTACAACAACCAAGATGTAAGTTGTACATATTACTAATACCCGATGCGTTTCCTGCCTTTCCTACTCTGTAAGAACCTCAACACATCTAACTGTTTGCTTCTTCTTGAGCAGCAGAAATCAGCGTGGTGACGTCACACACTAACCTGCTTTTAGCTCGGGCGCATATTTGGCGGTCAGAGCTGACGGACCTGGCGTCACACCGTCACTACCTGTCTTTTCCTGGGCTAGACAGTACTGACGTTTATTTAATATTGACAAGAATCCTGCGCGGTAGGGATGAGTAGCAACTGTGGTGGGGATAGTGCACATATCGCCACAATGCGTCACACGCGTAAGATTACGAGAGGGGAGGGCGGTGCATAAGGTGTCTAAAAACAAATTTCATTCTCGAAGCCAGTTTTGCAGCTCTTATAAACTAAGTTGTAATTCTTACTATGGTGGTAATCTCCACGCTTTGTTTGGATCTTAAATAGTACATAGGCATTTGGAACAAATCCCTGTTCTCCTCCAGCAGGCATGATAAACAACGGTCGGCCGTTCAATATCGCTGCAGAGTCCTTGCAAAGTATTTCACTCCAGGCATATGGTCCAGTATGTGCTGTATTTATATAAGTTTCAGCCATATAAACTATATAAACTTCACTTCGATATCTCCGAATATTTCGTAAATACTTACGCCTTTTTGCACGTATGGTGCGATGTTCGATTAAAATTTGTCTGTCACGCTTAGTGTTTTTTTTTTTTTTTTTTTTTTCAAATAATCCTAGCTTCAAAAGAACTCTTCCTTATGTTCAGACACTGCCTTGGAAGTCAGTAGAATTTTTAGCTTCATAAGCACTTTCTTCAAAGTTGATCTTTGTTTTTCTGTGCTTTAAAAATTATTCATAGTTCGCCTAACTGCTTCTGAATTAAAACATCCAAATTAGATTTTGTGTATGTTCTTAATCTTTGTTTACTGGACATAGAGAAGAACGTTGTTGCACTAGCACCAATGGCTTTTCTTTCCTTAATAACTTACCTAATCTGCTTTCAGACACAACTGTTGCCTCAGATACCCTTCCCCAGATTGTTGCACTAGCACCAATGGCTTTTCTTTCCTTAATAACTTACCTAAACTGCTTTCAGACACAACTGTTGCCTCAGATACCCTTCCCCAGATTTTTATAGCTGACCCAGACCATTGTTCCATTTTTATAACTCTATGGACATTGGTTATTACTTCTCGTGTTTTTAAATGTAGCACTTTATTTCCTAATGTGCTGCTAGGAGGCGTCATTTATAAATGCTCTCTTGGAACCAGGAGACAAGCACATTTTGAAACAAGCGGTAGTGTTACCGAGTAGCTCTGCCCGTGTTTACTTGCTCGCAACTGGTACGCAACTGCCTTGCCCTCCCCTCCAGTTGCAACCGTTCTGAGGGTGACACGTCCAGATACCACTGCGCATCGCTCTGCACTTTCCAAGATAACAAAATACAACTGTACATTGCTTCAAGGTTGCATAACGTTGCTGGGAAAAGTGGTGACACTATATTGTTAGGCTAAAAAATTTTTAAAATTCATACTTTGCAGAGACATGGGCAGGACAGCTCGTCAATTTTTTAAAATGAAAATTGTTGCACTTAACAAGATGGAATAAGACATTTGGCTACTGCAAGTAAAATAATTGTTTCGCCTGCTAGATCTCTTAATGTAATTTTCGAACGTAATAATGCAAGGAAAGGAAATGACAGCTCAACAAAAATTGTTATTTTTGTGGACGATGTCACTTACAAAACTGCTGTTGTAGAAACTGACATGGAAATGAAAGCATGTCTGAGGCAAAACGATGTTTATTCCCTTCCGCGCTAATTGTTTTGGCCTGAGCTTAACATCTGCAAAATTAAATTAGCTATGCAGTGCAGAGGACATAGCTGTGTTCATAAAGGTACATGCCACAACTGTCTGTTATCGGTAACAAGCGGATGTTGTCTTCCTAACACATGAAACAGTAGAGGTAGTAAAGAATACCACTTCAGGAAATTAAAACAAAACACTGTACATTGCTTACTGATCCCTACTCATAAGGTGTGTTCGTTTTAACTTTTGTACTAAGTAATATACTCTATGCATAAATTCGACGACAAAAGTTTACAGAATAGTAGTTTCAGTGGTTTTAGTGCTTTTGTTTTTCTTACAGTGAGTGCCAGAAGTGACTGAGGTGTAAGATGGAGAAAATTGAGGCTTGTAGTGTTATGAAGTTCCTGAGTTTGAAGGGCAAAACTGCCCGGAAAGTCCATGAAGAGATGATGGATGTTAATGTAAATGATTGCACATTGTAAAGAGGAAAAGGAATTTTCAAACTGGTCACATGTCCCTGACAGATGAGCCAAGAGCTGGTAGACCGTCAGATGTCACAGTGAAGAAAGTGGAGTGCTTAATACTGGAAGACAGACGAGCAACCATCCAAATGATCATGAATGAGACACATCTTACTTATGCTAGTGTGTGGAAAATTATCCATGACGAACTGCACATGTCTAAGGTGACTGCCGGGGGGTTTCACGTTTGCTAACACCTTTCCAAAAGCAAAGACGGCGTGACCTTTCAAGACCGATGTTGATATTGTTGGCACCGGATGAAGATCATTGTTTTGATCGTCTGGTACAGTCGAATTACTTTGAGGTGGAAGCTGAGTAAAGATGGACACTAAATGAATTAGTCTATTACCACACCTGGAAGCACAATGAGGATTATTTCTACAGGTGGAGCAGTTGATGCATGCACCACCAATGGCTCTACATGTAGAAATCTTTCTCACTCTCCTTCCAGGTGTAGTAGTAGACTATTTCATTTAGCGTCCATCTTTACTCAGCTGCCACCTCAAGTTAATTTTACTATAACCATGGATGAATCCTCGAACTATCAGTATGATCCAGAGACAAAAACCATGGGAAACATGCCAATTGCCCCCCTCACATAATAGGCAAAGGTGCAAAAGTCAGTTGGGAAGGTCATGCTTTCAGTTTTCTGGGACTGTCATGGAGTCTTTCTTACAGGATATCTTGCCAAGGATCAAAGCATCACCTGGACAAGTTACGAGCAGCTCTGATTAAGCAACGACGTGGTATGCTCTCCAAAGATGTTCGTCTTCTGACTGACAATGCACCATCTCATTCATCTCAGGTTGCAGTTGACAAAACAAGGGAATGTGGCTTTGGTACCTTACAGCATCCGCCTTATTTGCCCGATCTCACACCAAGTGACTTTTTCTTGTTCCCAAATATGAAGAATGCGTTGAGTGGTCGCCGATTTGACAACACAAATGACGTCATTAATGAAGTGGATGAGTGGTCTAAAACGAATTCTCCAGACTTCTATAATCAAGGTATTCGGAAGGTCAAGGGGTGATAATTAAAGGGTGATAATTAAAACTTTACGGCACCCTCTGTTATGTGCTTTAAAGCCCCATGAATAATTACGATATGATAATACGGGGAAGTCACTTGTTTTGCATTACTTTTCTTACTGTGTGACGTACAATTGATTTGAACATTTTAATGAATAAGAAGCTTTAACATTTCCCCTTCCTTGATGCAGAAAGGCGAGGGGTGCCTTGGTGGTTTTGCTTACAATACACGCCTCTTTACATTTGAGACTTCACTTAATGACCCGGAAGCAGCTGATGTACCATTATCCTCAAAAGTCCTCCAAAGAGCCCTTAATGAAATTACATTTGCCCTTTACTGCGTGCCACGGTAGAACTACCGATGGTATTCCTCTGTAAGGGTTTAGGACGTATAACAACATAGCATGGAGATGTGTAAAGGGGTCGCAATTCCTTATTCATCATCATAATGTAGAATGTACGCTTTTTAACATAGCTGTCAGCTTTTAAATTCAAGGGAAACAAATAAAGAAAAATTCCCTTAGATTTCAATATTCAGTTGCTGAAAGGTACTGTTAGGGAATTAGCTAAGGACTGGGTCAACTCTTGTCTAAAAGCAGAGTTCAATTTACAAAAACAAAAACGCAACAAAGGAAAAACTAAAATAACAGCATGAAACCGTTCCACAAGGTTCTAAGCCAGGTCACTTTTTATTAGTGGTATATGTGAATGAGATATTTGATCTGGTATAAAGAAATAGAGGCCTAGCTATTGGCTGCGACTAAGTAATGACATTAATAAATCAAAGGATATACAACAACTAAAGTGGAAGCCAAAGCGAATTCGACACTAATCATAGTACAAGAATATTATGCTAATTTGGATATGTTACTAAATTTTGCAATGACTGCACGCATAAATTGTGAATGTTTAATAACAAATTATTAATAAAGAGATAAATCATCACAGAAACTAATTTTAGTGACCTTTGGGGGTGAAAATTGTAAACATTTAAATTTAAAACCCTACATAAACATTACTAAAATATGATATATGTTATAAATATTAAAAGCAGAAGCATTTTTAACAGTGAAGTATTCTTCATATTTAAGTTTGAATTTATGAGTCACTATGTTTACACTCAGTCTTCACTTTCTTGTTGTTGGGTCACCAAACAGCTTATGATGAGATTGAATGATCTTGAAAACGTTTCAATTATACAACAACAAGAAAGTGAAGACTGAGTGTAAACATAGTGACTCATAAATTCAAACTTAAATATGATATATGTTGTTTCAAAACGACACCGAACGATTATATCCTTTGCGTAGTTTATAACTTCAATAGTCCGAATTTTGGTGTCGAGGCTTCAAAATTATCTTAGTTATAACTTTACAGAGCATTAAATATTACATGATTTTGTGATTAGGCAGTGCAGGAACCACTGGTGTGTGAACCTCAAAAGTTGTTACTGGGACGCACGTGCTACGAAAACAAAAGCAATACTCCTTGCTCTTTATCAGTGATCCTAGCTTCGCTTTCAGGTAATGCGGCAAAGGGCAGTTATTTGTGAAAAAGTCGACTAATAACTCGGACAGTTGAAGGTTGCTCTTCAGTGTAAAACTACACATTCCGTCCTAACAGAGAGGATTTTGCGCGTACTTAGATAGCAAATCCAAGCAATATAGAGCGCTATACGAACTTCGAAATGACGGATATGATTTTTATGGATGAAAGGGCTGAAGGGAGTTCAACAAACGCACGATTAATTTAGTTTCATTAAAAATATGAATTGTAAAAATAGTTACATCAATGATAATATTTATTTGTTTAACTTAAGAGCATTCTGTTATGATCTTAATTGTACAATACTTTCAACCACTTACTATAAACATCAACAGCTTCCTTTTCAGTTACAAATGCTTTATTTAGTATTATCAAAGACGTGAAATAAAATGCTCGTGTCATTGTATAAGCCATTTAGTTTTGGTTAACTTATCTACAATTCTTTGATGTTGTTTTCTGTTCTGTTTATTATTTAATGCTTCCCTCGTTAACCTCACTAACATTAACTTCTCTCTAAAAGGTATGAGTTTGATATGTTCACTAGATTATTTACTATCATAGATTGCTATAACGGAATTTTGGAACACGTTAAACACTCATAAGCAATAATTAAGCAATAGCTTCTTTATCGCGGTTTCATAAGCCAAAGAAAATCTTAGTAAGAGTAGGCAAGCTACTGCGGAATATGTCGGTATGTTTACAAACAGTTACAGCATGCGGCACGGCGTGTGACCTATACCTGCGAACTCCGACAGCGTTAGGCACGCGTCGTTGTTCCTGTCACTGCCTAATCCACACTCATTCTGGAGCATTTTTTGCGGTTCTAATGGCGGTAAAACTATCTATATGTGTCACATAGAAGCAGAACAACAACGTCTATAGCTTCGTTCGATGTCGTTTTGAAACATTCTGTATATAGTGTTAAAGAACTACACCAAAATATTTTCACAGCAAGTGGAGATATCTTAAACAACTATTTTGAGATAGGAGGCTCCTTGAGATAGGAGAGTTGGTTAAAATGTGGAAGTTATGGCTATAAGTTCCTAAAGTGCCAGAACGCCACTGCTAATGATGCTACCACTTGAGCGTACAACACACAAAAGTGGAGAAACGTCGGAGCGCTCCCTCTAATAGCCTAACTTCCTGTATAGTGAAACAGGCAAGGAATGTACTAGATGAAGATACCATAAAGCAGATATACTATGCATTTTATTCACACATTCAGTACGGTATTACTTGAGGAAATGTTACGGAAACATGAAAAAGCTATTCACATTACAGAAAAAAACCACTTAAGGTAATATAAAACTGGATAAATGCCATCCATGTAGACAAATTAAAAAAACATACGATATTAACTGTTCCCGACATGTATATTTATAAAAGTATAAAAATGTAGTATTTTACAAAATGAGAAAAAACAGTATCCATAACTATTACTTAAAAAGGCAATGATGAATATTTTTAGTCAACACTTAGGTCTAACTTAAATGGTGGACATGTACGGGTAGGTAATACAGGAATAATAACCTACCTAAAGAAATACAAATTATTAAAAATGATAACTGTAAACTAAATTTGGTAAAAAATATTAGATAATCTTTAATACAGCCTAGAAGAATATGTCAAGCAACACTAAATTTTAAATTTTTACATTTTAAATTTGTACATTTTTGTAACTTGCCATATCCAATGTATTGTCCATTGCTAAGCCAGAAGTTGGTTGAAAAAATTCACAGTTAAAGGTGAAAAATTTTTGATCTAAATAAAAATTAGTAAGTTTAACAAAATCAACTATTATGTCCTCATGTAAATTTATTCAATTCAACCTCTTTTATAAAAGTGGTCGAAAGCTTTTCTCTAGGAATACTAGAAAATAAGGCAGATACATCAAAAGAAACAAGTTTATCAGTTTTAGATAATATAACACTGTCAATCCTTTTTATTAATTCAAGAAAATTGTTAATACTTAAAATCTTAAATTTGACAAAATCACTAAACGTTTAATGTAACCATTTAGCTAAATTGTAAGTTGGTGAATTAATACAATTTACAATGGGTCTCCTTTTATTTCCAGGTCTATGAATTTTATGAGCATAAAATTTAGGTAAAACAGGGGTAGTAACTTTTACAAAATATTTTTCTTTATTTGATGTAATTTTATCTCATTAAGCAATTTTATTAACATTTGAAATACAAGATTTTAAAGGGCTATATTAATTAAATTATTAACTAATATTTACTAATTAATTTATTGAGAGTCTTTCTCATCAAAGTTTTCATCATTTTCTTTTAACATAAGTGAAGCTTTATGTTAGAAATTATTATACTATTTGTATAAGATTTTACCTATCTCTTATTGTTGATTATGTCAGATTATTTCAGATTAAAGAGTATTTCAGAAGTTATTGTTAGAAAATTCAGCAAACATATACCTATACATTTTGTTTATCAGGTAGGAGAAATATTCTAAACGTTCGTTGCCTGAACCGTCTCTATAAATTTCCCTGCAGAAAATACCCTAAAATGATTTAATTAAAGTATCCTGTCTTTCATATATTTGCATCAGGATGGTTCTAGTTTGAGACACATTTTAGTTATGGGAGTGTATACACAGCAGCCATGTTACACAACAAACAAGAGAGGGAGTGAATTTACCCTTCCATTTGTTTACGGAGACATAATGGGAAAGGGTGACCTTCAGCTAGGGAAATATTCCCTTCCCATGAGATTCAAGCGTTGGGGTAACTCTGATGTAGTTGACAGCCTGTTGGACATGACTGCCATAGTGACAAGGTTACTCATCTGATATCTCTAGGATGGGGTTAGAAGTGTGTAACTTGCTAGGCCCTGCTTCTCAAGATCACGGGTTCCAACCTTGCAGAGGACTATGGAGCGTTAACATCATTAAGTTTGGCTGCCTTCGAAAAATAGCGATCTCGTAGTTTTAAGGTAGATACATAATAGAAACTCGAGACAGAAAAGAGGGCCCCTTAGCTTAACTAGACAGTGTTTTGTACCGTTATAAAATAGGTTGAAAACCATAGCAATAAAGGGGAGTTAATAAATAAAGCACAATACTTATTTGTTACTACAAGCGTGGTGCCTAAAAATAGTAATATATTTTCTTTATTTTGCTACTAAGAATTTACAGTAAGTAAAGTGTCATCTTTAACATTTAACCTATATCAGTGACTTTTGTTTTACAACTAATAGCCGCTTTGGCAAATACAGAGTGATTGAAAAAGATGGACACACATTTGCTATGCTTCCTGCACTATACGTTATACTTGAATTTTGTCAGATATATCTGAAAGAGGATGCCGTAACGTTTTGGATAGTATTGATAGCGTGCTCCAGAACCTACTATACCGTAGCGACACTTGTTATTGAATACGTACTAAGTCCAGTTCTGTCCACAGGGGTCCCCTGAGCTCGCACCCTGCTATTTTTTCTTTGTGGAGGTTCGTGAAAGAGGCTGTTAGATACAACCTCCTCCCACGTAGTTGAATGGCATACGAAACCGTATCACAATGCCGGTGAACATAGTGACGCAGACATTTGTCATGGAGTGTGGGAAGAATAAGTCTACATCTCGATGTTATACTTGCAATCGGGGGAGGTCATATTGAATAACTAACTTCCATGCACTTATAACCACGTGTAATTTACAGGAGTCAAGCGGAGTGTATAGTGCCAGTAATGCAGCAAATTAAAGGTGTCTCCATCTTTTCGAATCACTCTGTATATTACGAAAGGGTGCTCCGAACTATCAAGCTTGGGCCTTATAGTACTTACAACATAGTAAATCGCCATTAAGGTAGTTGTCTCATGTGTTTATGAGAACTACTAGTGGTTTACAGGGAAAAACACGAGTCAGTTGGAGAATTTAATGTCATGTCTGCACGTTGGCCATGGTAGCTCAATGGTTTAGGGTGGCTGGATGGAGAACAGCAGATCCGTGGTTCATCTCCCGGCTCTGTCATTGAATTTTTCAGTCTGGCTCTACCCTTTCATAGTGCGTCCTACACATGGCTAGTGGGAAAGAACAAATGAAAAAATGACCAGTTCCGAGCAGAATGCATTGTATTCTGCAATACGAATGATATTATTGTACTCTTTGATATATTACATCTTGTTACAGTACAGTAATCAACAGTTTGTTGACTAACTGTTGATAAGACGGATCTCCGTGTTTCAAATACCGGCCATGGCATTCAATTTTTCATATTGAGTCTAACTACAAATTATATTGTTTTAACATATCTTTAGAGAAAAAGCAACTGTCCTTTTGCAAATAATATCTATTCAGACTGAAAATTCAGACCAGTAACAACGAATATCTCAAAGTATTGTCACTGCAACAGGCATAAAAGTTACGGCACAAATAAGAAAACAGTAAGTCGGCAGATAAAGGTTCATAGTAATAATGAGCCTTGCTAAGCAGTTAATGATAGCGGCTATTGTAAACAAGCGCCGGCAAGCGAAGATAACTGAGGTAATGGACTTGCCGGCATGGATTAAGTTACGCTTCTGGAAACTGATAGAATATTTCGTTTCTTTATTCTTCCGGAAGTTTCTGAACTGATAGAGATTGTTCTGGTTCTGGTTTACATTAGAGCAATCTAGAATTACGAATTAGGTATTTAAGGATGTGACGGCTCACAAAGTGAGTAGTTGTAAACAGAGTGAATAAGCAGAGAGAACAGCTGAGAGTGTTGTAAAGTTAGTTGTGAAATGAAAGACAGCCAGCTGTGTAACGAGAGCTAAGAATGTAATCTGCTAACTCCAAACACACATACATAAATGTGTGTGGTGTAATCTGTGTGCCTTAACAGCATCCATTGTTTTACTGAAGTGAGATTTTGACTTTTACGTTTTTATAGATATGCACGACAATTAGAGCGAAGGGGTCCTCGGAGGCTACTGCAAAAATATATAAGATACATATTTCATTTGTCATGAAAATATTTAGAATATGTAGCAATTTAATCAAATTTTAGAGACATTTTCGGAAATGTTTCGTTCTAGAAATGTTCCATTATAGGATACTTTTCAGCTGGTGGTCGTTTTTTAACACACTGTAATTACATAAAGATGGCGTTGGGATTGCTAATTCCATATTAGCATAAGCGCCGAAAAAAATAATAGGACTTATCACTGAAAACGTTTACCTATTTGTAAATTGAAAAAAGAACAATTGCATAAATGGCTGACTTAAAAATTATTTTTGTGTAATGGGATCTACAGTGCGATCCATATAAATATGAACTATTTCATTAGGCCATAAATTTTGAACCAATATGAGGACACACGTGCAACTTTGGGAGAATATAATACACAATTGGGAGATTACATTACACTGTGTACATTTTAGAGAAAATGTTGGAAGTATCCTCCACCACCATCTATGGATCGTTGGTATCATTTTCTTTGACACGACTGTACTGAAGTGTATATGGATAATTTCAAGATTTTGTGGAGCAGCTGGATGATATCGAATTGAGAGAAGATTTTTTTTAGTTAATTGATGGAAATTAATCATTTCTTCACACTAACCGTATATACGCTAAGGTTTTTGATGGATAGAGTCAACCTGAAAAATTCAATACTATGGCCGGATTTGAACCGTGGATCCGCTGGTCTCCGTCCAGTCGCTCTATCCCATTGAGCTACCATGGTCAACGTGTCGTCATGACATTAAATTTGTGGCGTTATTCCTCCACTCGCAACAGATAGGAAGCGCGCCGACTGTTTGGAAGATCCAGATCGAGATTTGATTAAATAAGAGTCATGAGATCTTTTCTCAGGTGTAGAGTTTTGTTGACAGAAATAAAAGTTTATATGACTCCGATTTCATAGTATATTATTTAATTGTAAATCTGAATTACAATTCACTCGTTACTATTACGAATACCGAATAACTCTTTTTGAAGGTTATTCACTTTCCGCTACAAAACTTTTATATTCACCGCGGCATTTTTCCCTCGTCATGAAACAAGACTGAAGAACATATATCTAGCTCAAGATTATTGATTTTCCGTAACAATCGTTACTCCTCTATTAATTTTGTGATTGGCCGATGTACTGCTACGTCACCGTATTACGTAATACAATTATTACTACTGCCAATCACAAAATTACACATATATTTGTTTTTAATATGTCATTGCATGGCCTTCTAAGTCATATCATAAAGGAATATTCATATAAAAAGTTCCAACTAAAACATATCGTTACAATTCTCCATTTGATTCGTATAATTTCCCGGTAAGGGCTCTTGCCAGGCTTCACCATTTAACTCTTATTATTTTAGTTAATTGATGGAAATTAATCATTTCTTTACACTAACCATATATAGGCTAAGGTTTCCGATGGATCCACGTTTGGGGTCCCGGCCATGGCATTGAGTTTTTCATGTTGACTCTATCCAAGAGAGAAGGTTATTTCAGCAAGATGGAGAAACGTGCAATACATCTAATGACACCATGGAACTTGTAACCAGTTTCTTTGATAATCGAATGATCTCAGATCCCCAGATCCCCTGACCTAACCTCACTAGCTTATTTCTTGGAAATAGAGTGTACAAGAATAGGCCACGGACAATTGATGTTGTCAAGGAATCCATTCGAACCGAAGTAAGTAACATTGGTGAGGATACTCTCCGTAAAACTTCAGATAATATGGTGAGACGAGTGTAAACATGTATAGATGCTGGTGGAGGACACTTCCAACATTTTCTCTGAGATTTAAATAGTGTAATGTGATCTCCCAATTGTGTATTATATTCTCCCAAAGTTGCACTTGTGTCCTATTATTGGTTCAAACGGTATGGCGTATTGAAATGGTTCAGGTTTATATGGATCACATTATACATTTTAGTATGTGTATATCTCTTATGCTTTACAAACTATGCATAATTAATTCCAAAGGAAACTCAGAGGGTCTAATCCTAATAATTAAAAATGTTATTTAAATATGATAAGTAAATGGAATTTACTTGATGCCTTTTGCAAGAATATTCCTTTGAAACTAGAGCACTACCTAGGTTGTATGGATCGATTGGAATCGTTGCTGTGAGTCAGACCTTCAAGCCAGGAAATGAGGGTTTCCTTGCCTTTCTGTGCCCTCTAATGTGCTGAGATGTTTCCTTTTATCATCTGATCCACCTGAAGTGGAGGTAAGCATAATAGGTTACCAGCGTGAGGTTAAAATAACACCTGAAGCTTTCCTGGCGACGAATATGTTCAATTTCTTCTCGGAAAACGTTTCAGGAGGTACAGCTCTCCCATTTATTAAATTTTATAACCACAAATGGATTACTGGGTATAACAGACACATAAACAAAGACAAAACACTATAAATATTTGTAAGGTTGTATATCTAGTGCCCTTTACACGTAAGCCACAAAATGTGGCAAAGAGCAATAAGAAACCCGGTTGTTTTCAAATTTTTTTGACTTATACACAAAGGAAACATATTTCAGCCATGCTTATATTAGCATGGCTCACCTTGCCTGAACGAGGTGTGTAAAGTTAACTAGACTGATATAATATGTCTGAAACTGGAAGATCTTGTTGTACACATATGGGAGAGGAGAAAGAAGAACGCAGACAGTGTGCACTTAGGCTGCTGATTGGTGGAGGGATATCATAAGTTATCATTAGACGCGCTTATTGTGCGAAATTAAGTAAGGAACATCCAGGAAATTTCCTCCCACAATCAATAGTAGGATTCCATTACGGAGGTGTTTCGGTACGTAGGCCACCATGCTCGGCCCAGTGTTCCTTTGTCCCCGAAGGGGTACCCCCGGGAGGAAGGATAAGGCGAGAAGAGACAGAGGGCGGCCGACCCAAGGAGCCATTACAGTGCGGAGGGCAGATTCCCTACAGTTTACTTAGATAGATACTTCCCCCGACAGCCAGGGCAACGGACATCCTCCCCTACAGCGGGACAGCAACAAGACCAGCAGCCGAGTCCATTAGTTTGCTGGCTGGTGGTTCCGAAATGGTCCCAGCAAGGGAACGCAGACCGACAACCGATATACCAGAGGAGGAAGTAGTTTTCCTCAGAGCATATCATCCCGTCATGCACCGCCGAGACTCCCGGCGATACTTCTAGCCTAAAAGAGGCCACCAGAAGAGAGATGATGTGAAATGATAAAGATGAAATGGAGGGATAGGAAAATTCGGGTGATGTAATTAGCCTACCCATTATTCACCTAACGACCCGCAGAACTCCCGAAAAACCCATGGGTCAAGGTAGGTCGGCCACGGGAATCTAACCCGGGTCTCCCAAATGCGGGGTATAGACGAAACCGCCTGAGCCATCCCGCTCGGTGCAATCAACAGTACCTCTGCCTGGCTCTTTCTCCACTCCTGCAAGTATATATTTACAACTGTAACGTTCTGTTTTGAGATTGATTGCAACAGGACACAGAATATGTGAAACGCCATCAGTACAATCCAAGATTGCCAACCCTATGACTTTTCAGAAGTTTTCCTGATATTTTGACCTATCTACCGAGTTAGTAATTTAAATCAGTTGTAACTCGCTAGCTTGTCCGTAATCACTGTTTAGGTGAAGCAAGTCTTACTTCGCGCTATAATAACAGTAACAATATTTTCTGAACAGCGGCGAGTGATAACGTTTTGTTCGAGATTTGCACACAGTGCAACGGAAAAGACCACACCTACGGAGATGAGCGTTTTCTCAAGAACCCTGGTGTTCAGATGGTTCAAGGACTTGCAGAAACAACAGCATTGACTGATGATGCATAAACCTCGCATCGAAAGGACTTTATTTGAAACTCTGACACAAATGAGAATTGAGTTCGTTTTCTCGAAATATTTCGGAAAAGGGCCATACACTTTATACCAAATATCAAATGGGTTGTGCATCGGCCATAAGAACATTACTGTGACTACATTCATTCATTCATTCATTCATTCATTCATTCATTCATTCATTCATTCATTCATTCATTCATTCATTCATTCATTCATTCATTCATTCATTCATTCACTCATTTAGTCATTCATACATGCATTCATTCATTAGTTCATTCATTCCTTCGTTCGTTCATTCGTTCGTTCGTTCATTCATTCAGGATGAAAGTATCTACACGGACGGTAAACCGCACTCTCTCCTTACTCGGGAGACACCAAACTGTCACCAAAGGGACGCCGGGCGCACTCCGGGGCTCTTTCCATTAGGGGAAGACCTAGAGACTAAGAAGGCTCCCCCATTAAAGGTTGGAAATGGATACGCTACTTACGCGCGTCAACCCCGCAGGAAAGACTACGGAGTAACCTCGGTCGGATCGTCCGGTGATCTAGCACACCAACTACTAGCTCCGCAGGCTAGCACCCGAAAACTTCAGGCTTCCCTGGATTAGACGTATCCGATCTCACACGGGTATTGGGAATCACTGCCCCCTCGAGTCCAACCCAATCCGAACAATTTCCAACAGGGGGGCTCGAATTTTCGGCCCGAGGTTCCTCTGGTAGCGTCAGAGGTACCACCAGTGCTAAGGGTCCGCAGCGCCCGCATCACGGCAACTGAACGGGATGGAAACTGTTATCTCCACGGTCTCCTCCTGACTTCAGTTCTTACAGTTTTTGTGTCCCAGAGATGGACGAACGACTTTCTAACGGTAGTAACTAAACAGTTGGAGGATATTTCAGTTTCCGAGTTCAAGAACTACTACAACCAGTGGAAAAACCGTCACTGTTTCTCTAGGCAGTTTGAAAGGACCAATGTTGTGATGTTATTAAAATTAAACAGATTCGCATATATACTCCTCCTCAGTCCAGTATTTATACTCTCAGTTTATATATAAACTTTCTGTGGTCTTCACTGCACCTTCAATTGTTATCTCAAGATGACGTCAAATTCAAGTGCTCACGTTTATCTCCAGAATGGTAAAATAGAGCCTTACTCGGTAACGACACACAATCTCCGTCACTGTAAATGCACATAAAAGAATTGGGAGACTATTGAAGACCACGGGAATTTGTAATAGTAAGAGGTATAAAAAATAACATTGCGATTGATATAGGTGATGTGTGCATATTATAGAGCTATAAATCATTTTAACAATCTTTATTAAATTACAATTGAATCAACCTTAAAGCTTGCAAGAATATTTCAGTCAAACTTAGCAATCATAGAACAAGTATGAGATATTACTTTCAAACCAGTCATCGTATTTAAAACGGACATTGGTATATTTCTTCAGTGCAGTGATTAAATTTATCATGTATTAGTACACTTTTGTGCTGAACAATAACTATTTGGTATGCTGGTCAATGCCCCAGTTTTGCCTGTGTGGACTATTGTAATTTCGTGTAGAAAACCACAGAGACGATAAGTCCGTAAAGGCCCAGAACTTCTGCAAAAATAAGAATGAGGATCATGGCTATGTAGAGCGTGGGTTGTAGATGATTTCCACGGACCCCACAGTCGCCGACAATCCCAATTGCCACACCAGCCACTAGTCCGCTCACTCCTACAGCGACGCCAGCTCCTAGGTGCAAAAATGCCCTAAAACATTGGAACAAAACAGAAAGCTTTATATAATCATCAAGCCAATGGTTAGATATATCGTATGAAACACTGGAAGAGTCAAAGGTGATACATGCTGTAAACTATATCAAATGAGATAATAAAGTACCGCAAACAAAACATCTCTTCGTATCACTCCGCGAACACATGCGTTTGGAATGACAGTTCGACATTAAAGGCCCATTTTTTGAGCTATCATGCAGCAATCCATTAATATCCATGACATTAACTGCTACTTACGTCAATTGCATTCATCTAATCTGAACTGGAAATTGGTTTGATAACCTCCAGGTCCGACGTCTCCGTGTCGCTCGATCCATCATCCCCTAGATGTATCACGCATTTTTCCACGACGGTGTCAATAATGCCCTCCAAGTCCCAGAGCTTTTGTTCCTCGCGAATCACATTTTGGCAACAGCCACTCCAGCTATCAGATGTTACAACATGGAATGCTAGGTTTACTAGCGTAAGCACATCTTGAAGTTTGAAGGTACTGTGTTATTTCTGGCGACGTAACCCGTCACCTGACTCCACACCATCTCTATCAGAGAGAGAGAGAGAGAATAGGGAGGAGAAAGATTTGTAAACTAATGTAACAGAGAGGGTAGGAAAAGGGTGGTTTTGATAAGAAAGGATCAGTATACCTAAGAAGTCTAAGAGGTGGCAAAAGAGGAATATGCGAATTATATGGGGAAAGAGAAGGTACAGTTTATATTTTGACAGAGTGCAAAGTATGAGCAGACAGGAGATAGGAAGTATGGGAGAAGAAATAGAAAAAGAGGCAAAGCGAGTTGACAGCTATAAAACTGGTAATGGGAAAAAATAAAGTGGAAATAGAAACATGTTGGACTTGTTCTGGATAAGTTAAAAAAAAAAAAAAAAAAAAATGGACGGAAAAGTAAGGATTGGAAAAGAAAAAAGAAATCGTGGGAAAACAAGGAGAGAGAAAGAGAGAGAGAGAGAGAGAGAGAGAGAGAGAGAGAGAGAGAGAGAGAGAGAGAGAGAGAGAGAGAGAGAGAGAGAGAGAGAGAGAGAGAGAGAGGGAGGGAGGGAAAATTATAGTAGATGGCCGATTGGATGATGCTACGCTATTCAGCAATGCTAGATTCGGGACGCAAGGAAGCTAGTGTATACCAGGCAGTTTATACAAATAAATAAACAGTGTATGTAATGAAAAGATAGAGTAAGACTGAAAAATTCAAAGCCATAGCCGGGATTTGAACCACGGATCTTCTGGCTGCCATCCAGCCGCTCTAACCAATGACCTACATGGCCAACGTGCCGATCTGACATTAAATTCTCCAAGTGACTCGTGTTTTTCCCGGTAAACCACTAGGAGTTCTCATAAACACATGAGACAACTACCTTAATGGCGACTTACTATGCTGTAAGTACTTTAAGGCCCGGGCTTTATAGTTCGGACCACTATTAGGTACAACTGACTCGTGTTTTTCCCGGTAAACCACTAGGAGATCTCATAAACACATGAGACAACTACCTTAATGACGACTTACTATGCTGTAAGTACTTTAAGGCCCGGGCTTTATAGTTCGGACCACTATTAGGAACAACTGACTCGTGTTTATCCCGGTAAACCACTAGGAGTTCTCATAAACACATGAGACAACTACCTTAATGGCGACTTACTATGCTGTAAGTACTTTAAGGCCCGGGCTTTATAGTTCGGACCACTATTAGGTACAACTGACTCGTGTTTATCCCGGTAAACCACTAGGAGTTCTCATAAACACATGAGACAACTACCTTAATGACGACTTACTATGCTGTAAGTACTTTAAGGCCCGGGCTTTATAGTTCGGACCACTATTAGGTACAACTGACTCGTGATTTTCCCGGTAAACCACTAGGAGTTCTCATAAACATATCAGACAACTACCTTAATGGCGACTTACTATGCTGTAAGTACTTTAAGGCCCGGGCTTTATAGTTCGGACCACTATTAGGTACAATTAATGGAAATTAATTCTTTTACACTGGCCGTGTGTAGGCTAAAGTATGGAAATATACAGTCAGACTGAAAAATTCAATGTTATAGCCGGGATTTGAACCACGGATCTTCTGGTTGCCGTCCAGCCTCTCTAACCATTGAACTAGTATGACCAACGTGCCGATATAACATTAAATTCTCCAACTGACTCGTGTTTTTTCCGGTGAACCACTAGTTCTCATAAACACATGAGACAACTACCTTAATGGCGACTTTCAACGTGTAAGGAGAATGAATCGTGTAATGAATGAATGAATGAGTGACCGAGTGAGTGAGTGAGTGAGTGAGTGAGTGACCGAGTTGACCGAGTGACCGAGTGAGTGAGTGAGTGAGTGAGTGAGTGAGTGAGTGAGTGAGTGAGTGAGTGAGTGAGTGAGTGAGTGAACGAACGAACGAAAAAACGAACGGACGAACGAACGAGCGAGCGTACGAACGAATAGATAGCTAAATACATAGATAAATAAAATCTGAAAATATAACCCCGGTAGCTAATTTCTTATAGCTGGACATTTCAAAATTATAATTTATTAACTACCAAATAAACACAAAAATACAATCTAGACAATAATTTTTCAGATAATAAAAGGAAAACAATTACCTAAAAAAAACAAATTAAATAAAAAAGGTTACAAAGACTACGAATTTACAATATAACTAATAAAAATATACTGGAATCCAGTATACAAATAACTGGCAACCACCTACAATTACAAAATAAACTACAATACTGGAAACCGGTACTTAATATACTGGTAATCAGTACATTTAAAACTTATCAATTTACCTATTCAACTAATAAAAACCTTTTTAAAACCTTCAAAAAATTTAACCAAAAGCTTATTTAAAAATAATTCATGAACTTAACACAAAAAAGCCACAAAATTTACAAATTTTAAACTTTTCCAAATTCTTTAAACAAATTTAAATACATCATATCAATTTTTGCACACATACGTAAATTAAATTACTATTCATACCTGTACTCAAGTCACAAATATTTTTTTATCAAATCTACTTTATATAGAATTGAAGATATAACTTTCAAATCTCAACAATAAAACAATTCATCTATAATAATAACCTTCAAGAATTACAATACATTTCAAGAATGTTAAGCGAAAAATAATCATAAATTAAAAACTCTACATATTAATTCAAAATTAAACCATTATAATAAACAACTTCAACTAATCAAAAACATTTAAATTTTATTTATAAAGAATTTTAGTTTATTTACCTTAACACAAAAATATCCAAATTTAACATTATAATAAAACACATTTGAACTATTAAACCTACAAAATCTTTAGTAAAATTATATAAAAAAATAATTCTGTTCTATAATTTCTCAAATCATACTATCTCAAAATTTAACTATCCTGAATTTAAACAAAATTTATATTAAATAACATAACTAAATAATTTTTCAAATCAGCTCCTTAAATCCATTCTTCTAAATATCCACTACTTAAAATAATCCATTTAAATCCTCCTTACACTCAAATTAACCATAATAATCCATAACTCAGTTCACCAATATCCTTCACTACACAACAATCAACGCAAAGCAAAAAACTTTCCTCATCCATTACTGCTCAACATTATCACTTACCACACCTCTCTCACTTACTTCAGGGAGGGACATTCCCCCCCCCCCCCCAAAACTAAACCACAAATAAACTTGGTGATTCAGATTAAACACCAGGGGCGAGGGGCAAATTCCCTCCTCCAAGAACATATACCATTAACACTATTAAGAAATATATTTAATTTGAGCGGAGGGCAATCCCTCCCCTTAAAATTTCACAAGACACTGTGTTACACTAAGCACTAAATCACTTTCATTCCTGCGATCACCTCCTCATTATACTCTTTGTTGGACATTATTGGATCAGTTGCTGTTTTTTATTATTTGATTTTATTAAATTTTATTAAAGTGGCGAAAGTCTAAGGAACTTAGGATATCAGAGGGGCAAGAGGGTAATGTTGCACGCATGCGCAATACTGATTACCAACTTTTTTTTATTTTCTTAAATATATATCTATGTATATAGATATATATTTTTCTCTTTTTCTTATTTAACCGATTTTTCATTATTTCCGTTTATTTTCTTATCTATTTTCCTAATTTCACAAATATTCACTATACACAGAAACACATAAATATCCATGCCCAAGGCGGTACTCGAACCCGCGACCCTCTACGCGGCGGAACACTAGAGACATACGCTTTAGTGACCATGGCTACGAGGGCCGGCATTTTGCAGGCTGTCAGCCGCGGCTAACGAAATAGACCGGCTTCGGCGCGACAGGGAAATTTTCGTGTGACGTCACACAGGCAGTCTGAGAGAGTGGACAGCGTAGCGTAGAAGTTATATTGTTTTGTTAGTGAACTGAATGATTATAAATAAACAGTATTTCACATATGTTCATCATTCTAGACAATTATACTTTAATTAACATAATTATATAAGTAATATTATATTAGAAGGTATTTTATGTCTCGGAACTGATTTTTGGTATGCTCGTACTACTAAGCTATATTACGTTTCTCTTAATTACTTACGTGTTTATAATATACACCACTTATGTTATTATGCTTTTTAGATCTATAAAGATGATACTTTAAAGAATAAAGAAATAATGTATAAATGATAAAATACAGTATATCGCTCACCTTCAAATAAAGTTTTCAGAAGACACTTTGAATCCCTTTTTCCTAAAAAAAAAAATTACTTATATTTCTCGCACAATAATTTCAGTTAAATTTCGAATCAGGAACTATGAATGTAAAATGTTAGGATAATACCTAGAAAAAAAAGGTGAGGTAATGAAATAAACAAATGAGCGTTATTTGCAATTACACCACTATATGGAGATATTTATACGTACCAAACGTATGAGGTGATCCTTGTATTCTGCCAAATTCCATACTTAAGCATAATTATTTTTACAGATATTAGTGATAAATCCACAGGTTTAACACTGATATATACACTGAGTATATACAAAGTACAGAATGTAATGTAATCCATTAAAACAGTTTATGGAAGAAGTCTTATGATCACAAATAATGCCAAAATTTATGTTTTCAGTTTTTTTACTTTCCTTGTAGTGTCTGAATCACAAGATTTCTCATTGGTCATTTTAACAAAATTACTAATCATTATTTTGTTAACACAAAGAGCAACACTATCCAGTTTCTCAACTAGGGTCTTCTTATGTAAACATTTACATTCAGTACCAGTATTCTGTACATCTGATCTCAGAAGTTTAATTTTACAAATTTTCTGAGCTACAGAGAGCTGTTTCGCAGAGGTTAAGAAATTTTGAGAGTCTCTTGCTAATAATGTCATTGTATGCCATGCCAAACCAACAGTAAATACTACATTGTCTGTGGGTAATGTTAATTTTCCTCTGTCCAAGTCCTTTACAAAGTCATATGAAGAATCGACTTCCACTGGTTTATTTAATTGGAGCCATGAACTGCATATATTACACTTAGATTTACGTAACACTTGTCTAGATGCAATTCCCCCCAAATATGTCAGTATTGGCACTGTATCATTAGGAATTACTTGCATTTCAAACTCTTCATCCAGAATATCAGAAAAACCATTCAGGTCAATATCATTATCATAATTTTGTTGGGTAGGTAGCAGTTCTTTCAAATTTACACTACCATTATGAGCAGCAAACAATACAGTATTTTTAAATCTCAATTTCCTCTCATTTTCCAATACTTGTAAGTAAGTTATATAGTAATTTGCACCACTTAGCGGTCTGTATGATCCAAAACAACCCTCCAAATTATCACTCTGAAATTTGCTTAGCAAAATGTAATCTATGTTGTATTTCTCAAATAGATATGTAATGATTTCCAGGAAAGTATCCAGCTTAGTAATCAAGGACTGAAATGTCTGCGGAGTTAAAGCATTTACTGATGGAACAGACACCCTCCAAATTTTTAGCCAATGACACATTTCACTTAGAAATTCAAATTGCATATGTCTTTGGCTTTTAATGGCCTCTCGGTATGGATCATTGAATCGTTTCCCTTCGAACACACTTTTAACATCGACTATTTTCCACCAGTTAATAATGATATTTAAGAAATTTGCAGTCTCATCAATATCTTCAGAAACACCAAGATCTTATGTGAAAGATTTCAAGGCCACAATGTTATTGTCATTGAAAATTTTCAATGCCAAGCTCACATTCTGCTTCTGAATTGACAATGGATATAACACTTTGGCGGAAAGTGTGTGCCCATACTTAACTAGGTTTTTCTTTTCTTTTTCATACATCAACTCTAAGTGCCTGTATTGAGCTGAAAGTATATTGGAGTGATGATTGAAATCAGGAAAATATAAGGTCTTATTTGCATTTCTTTTGGTCTCCCAATTATTTCTGATACATTTTTAAATGTGGATGGTGTCAAATATAAAGAAAAGCCTTCTTGATGAGTCTAGTGGGTGAGTAATGCTAGGCTGCAAAATTTTATTTGGGGTCATAAGTTCATATGCTTTTCTGTTCACAATATTATCGTCTGCAATTAAACTAATAACTGTAAAGCCAATTATTTCCAACATACCCAGAACTTCTATAATGTATGTCTTCAGCTGTTCACTTGTTAAATTGATAACTGGCATAATGGAAACGACATCAACATATTTAGAAAGTAGTGAGTATAGCATGAAGACTTGAGCAGTTTTTGCATGTTTCTGAGAATCAGTTGCACTACTGCGATAAATCACACCTCCTTTAAATGACAGTTGTGGCTGAATATATATTTCATCCATCACAAGAGATACTAAGTGTTCATGACTTTTTAAATGTTTAAATCTGTTTTCCAAGTAAGAACTACTTTCCAAGGACAATTCATAGAATGAAATTAGTTTCTGCAGTGTACGTGGGTGTGGCAAAATCAACATATCGCATTTTCTTAGTGCATTGTAGGCGGATGATGAATGGACATACAGAGTGGAAGCAAGAATCATGCATTTGTTGCCCTAACACCTGTTATTCTTTGGAGTCTGTGACAGATTTAATTGCTCTACAATAAACTTCATATGCTCATTCTCATCATGGTTTAGTAGGGACTGTAGCAGCTGGATAGCAGATCCTATTTTATCTCTAACTGTGGGTAATATTTCACCATTTTCAATTTGTGTTATAATACTATCCAAAACATTTAATGAATTCAATTTTTTCACATTATTAGTACTAGAAGCATTGATGCAAACGTTTTCCAATACAACAGTATAAGTTAAATCATCTTTGACTGTTATAAAAGAAATGACACTAGGTGTACCCTCGTCCTTAATTACTGTCCAATTAGCATTTCTGGAATTGATTGTTCTTATATCTACAAAAGAAATAATGCTATCTACATTATTTATTAAATCCCTTTCCACGTGCTGTTTATTTGATTGAATGCTGTCTCGAAATGCCTGGACCAAATTTTCGTCTTCTTTATCAGCAAGACGTTTTATTTTGGGAATCGTTTTAGAACAGTAAGAGGGTGTATTAGGAAATATTGTTGGTACAGCATTTTCTGTGAGTTTAGGGATTTTCCTTTCATATTCTATCAACTCTCCCTTTGAAGTAGAAATCCTGTCTATTCTTACAAATACACGACTCCTCAAAATGCTTTATGCACACAAAATGATTTTTTAATTTCGAAAAATCCGTCAGAATATGCCGTAGCAGTGAAAATGTTGTACTTTTTTCACTTTCTGTGTCATAATTTGATCTACACCCGAAGACACTACAACGTCGAGGCATTTTTTACAACTCTGAGTACTTAAAAAGGAAAATAATAGTAATAATAACATTAACTTGTATCCACCATGTGTTGAACGCAGAAGTTATTTCGTTCAATAATGGAGATAATTTTTCTGTACATTTAAACACAAGATAGAACTATGTAATATCACACGTATAATAAAAGAATAAGCAGAATTTACTAAAATAAATTCTTCAATCTAGATTCAAATGAGAAGATGCAATATGGCATCGAAGCCGTTAGAACGTTCCCAGAGGTTAACTTACAGCCTACTTGAAAACACTACTAAATACATAAAATTTACGAACAAACTGGAATATGTATTAACTACATGATAATATAACACTTTTTCACTAACCTGAACCACTAAATATTATTAATTTCACTAGTTAAAAAAGTAAAACAAACGTAATATCACACAGACCACACGAACGACATACAGTTCAAAGCCTATACTGTACAGGTTAGGACTGCTGTTATCAGCTGATTCAAACGCACCATAGCCTGTCTCTTTCGTTAGCCTCGCTGTCAGCACATTGACGTCACGGATGCATTCCATTAGTTAGGCAGGCGTTTTCCATGCATCAACGTTTCATTATTGGTCGTACTTGATTTTTTATTCTTACAATAACACATTGTTATTTATATGGTATTTTAAAACTTCTACAATGAGATTTATAAAACAGACGCCCCTGACAGAGACACACATAGCTGCCGATTTATTTCTTTTTTTTTTTAGCTAAAAATTATTTTTAGTTCAAGAGTCTCAAAACATAATTTAAGTGTGTATTTGATGGCCTTACCTGAAGTCACTGTAGTTCTTTCTATTTGACTTGATATTATTGGTGATCAAGACAGAAACAACCAGGCCATAAATTCCGATGATACCAGCCATAATGATTGGCATAAGTGACTTGACAATGAGCTGGGGTCTGGTAGTTGCAATGGCACAGACAGCTTGACTAGACTTGGCTGTCCCATAAGCTGCACCTACAGCTGTGGAAACAAATTATATAGTAAGTATACTGAATAGTTCAGGAGCACAGTTGTTTATGTTGGTAACATCTGTACCACCTTCTACCAAAATGTTCTTTATATTTAATATTATTATTAGTTCTATGGTATATTATTAGTAATGATTAGTAATGATTAAAAATATGGACCCTGAAACAGGAATTACCTCAGCTTCGAATATGAATTTCTCACATTAATTTCATTTTTAGAGCTGCATAGAGGGTTCAAAACACTTCGCATGCTGACGCTGACTTTAGCGTTTCTTCTGATACTTACTGGATTCACGATTATTTTTGTCATATCCCTTGATTCTGTTTCCTCTTTATCAATTAGCTGACCTACAACCTTGTGGTGAATGACATTGCCAGACAAATGACGCGGATGCCTGCGCATTTTAAATAGCATTCTCGGCAATCAGTGACTTTGTATGATCGTCATCGGTTTTGTACACCGGATCCCTGCCCCTGAAGTATGTGTTTCCCGGAAGAAAGAAGACAAATTCATGAAACTTACACAGCAGAAGTAGGGTATCCACCAATTAGATACTGATAGTTCCTCGTGGTGTCTAGTTTCACTGCAAGCTGCAATGAAACTCTATCTGACTTTGTTAATATTTACGTTCTGCAATGATAAGTCATATCGGACGATGAATGAAGTTATGCCCAAATGAATCCAGGGTACATGCAGCTTAGAGCTACACTACACTCATCTTTCAGGATAAGCAAAATCCTCCAACGTTAAGTCATATCGGACAATGAATGAAATTATGTTCAAATGAGTACAGGGTACATAGAGCTTAGAGTTACCAGATATTCATCTTTCAGGATAAGGGAAAACCTCCAACGTTAAGTCATATCGGACAATGAATGAAATTATGTTCAAATGAGTACTGGGTGCATAGAGATTAGAGTTGCCAGACATTCATCATTCAGGATAAGCAAAAACCTCCAACGTTAAGTCATATCGGACAATGAATGAAATTATGTTCAAATGAGTACTGGGTGCATAGAGATTAGAGTTGCCAGACATTCATCTTTCAGGATAAGGGAAAACCTCCAACGTTAAGTCATATCGGACAATGAATGAAATTATGTTCAAATGAGTACAGGGTACATAGAGCTTAGGGTTGCCAGACATTCATCTTTCAGGATAAGCAAAAACCTCCAACGTTAAGTCATATCGGGCAATGAATGAAATTATGTTCAAATGAGTACTGGGTGCATAGAGATTAGGGTTGCCAGACATTCATCTTTCAGGATAAGCAAAAACCTCCAACGTTAAGTCATATCGGACAATGAATGAAATTATGTTCAAATGAGTACAGGGTACATAGAGCTTAGAGTTGCCAGACATTCATCTTTCAGGATAATCAAAAACCTCCAACGTTAAGTCATATCGGGCAATGAATGAAATTATGTTCAAATGAGTACTGGGTGCATAGAGATTAGAGTAGCCAGACATTCATCTTTCTGGATAAAGGAAAACTTCCAGCGTTAAGTCATATTAGACGATGAATAAGTACAGATTACATAGAGCTTACTGTTACCAGACATTGATGTTTCAGGATAAGGGAAAGCCTCCAACATTAAGTCATAGTATCGGACGATGGATGAACTGATGTTCAAATGAGTACAGGATACACAGATCTTAGAGTTATCTAACATTCATATTTCAGGATAAGAGGAAATTTCCAACGCTAAGTCATATCGGGCAGTGAATGAAATGATATACAAAGGTGTACAGGGTACATAAAGCTTAGAGTTACCAGACATTCATCTTTTAGAATAAGTACAGCCCGTGTTTTACCTAAAGGTATATCACGGGATTATTTGCAATAGTTATTGAGATGCCAGTGTTTAGCGTATTTCAAAGTTCTCATCTGTGTGTACGGAGTTAAACAAAGCCCGCCTAGGTAGCGTGGTGGTAGCATGTCTGCCTCACGATCAAGAGGTCCCGAGTTCGAATCTCGGTTAGGGCGAGTTACCTGGATAAGGTTTCTCCGGGTTTTCCCTTGTCTTGATAGACGAATGTCGGGTAACTCTAAGCTCCATGGACCCAGAACTCATTTGAGCATCATTTCACCAAGTTCAGCCATGGTCCAATATGACTTAACGTTGGAGGACGTAAATTACAATTTAAAAAACAAACGAAAAAAAACGGAGTTAAACTAAACTTACCGAATGAGGACTTGGAGCCCGATCGCTCTTCTTAACGCGCTCATATGGTATATTGAACTCAAAACTCTAGCATAATTGCAGGTCTATGTCAAATGGCGACATGTCGCCGAGAACTGAGACAGAAAAATGATATCTCAAGAAGTTGATATTGTTTTGGTCATACTTCCAAGCACTTTGTTGATGCTACTGTGAACTGCTATGTTATTCTATATTTCCAGTGTTTAAGTCTGGACTTCAGTAGAATATTGAATGCTATCTTTCGCGGATAAGGATAAAGGAGAAGAAAATTCAGTTTTCCCTTCTAGAGAAACTGCGAGCTTTACATCTGAAATATGTTGTACATTTTTGGAAAAGTCTGGAAGTTCGAGGCTGTTTTAATAAACTCTAACATTCTATATAGTTTGCGGTTTGGTCACACCTGATCTATAGTAACCTGTTGACCTTATATTACTGAGAAATATATCGCATAGATCGGCACTGTATCAGCCGTGAGTAAATCCATCAAAGAGGGAAGTATCAAAGACTGCAACAAAAGTTGTTCCCTTTCCGCTGGAGTATTCATTTAATGGTGTCAGCTATGCAGTGCTTATTAATTATCTATTACTTAAATCTCCACACTAGTTTATAACTAAGTTACAGGATGTGATTGCTTTTGCTAATGGACGGGCCGAAATTGGCTGCAGGGAGATTGTGAACAAGGACCGGAGTCCGAGGCAATAGATTGCGGTAACAGCCTCTAGGGAAGGAAAGTGGTCGGATTCTGAGCTTAACCGCAAAATCTTCTCTGAGCTTCTCTCCCCTTCGCCACCCGCTCTTTGCAGGGCGTGGAAGATGCTAATATCTAATTCGAAGCAGGAACAAGGAGAAATGTAGTGATGTCATTATACAGCGGAAGAAAAGTAACTATCTTGGGCGTTTCGTTCTATGCTAATGTTGCTTGTTCACTGCTTCCTTCAATCTTTGCAAGTAAGTCCAAAATTTTCTCTCCCTTTAGATATGTACAGTCCAGTACAAAAATGTGCAGATATATCTCCAGTGGTTTATGTTGGCAAGGAAATATCAAACCTATACCAATAGCCCTTACTTTGTTTTTACTTTGTTACTTACTGTTTTCTTTGTTCTTGTCCAATAGTTAGACTTTTAATTATTTAGAAAATTAAATTAGTTGCAGTGAAGCAATATATGATATGATGATATTTTTGCTATTGCTCCTGATAAACAAATAAATGATGTGGAAACGTTGAGTCAGACTGAAAAATTCAATGCCATAGCCGGGATTTAAACCACGGATCTTCTGGTTTCCGTCCAGCCGCACTACCATTGTGCTACTATGGCCAACGTGCCGATATGACATTAAATTCTCCAACTGACTCGTATTTTCCCGGTAAACCACTTAGGAGTTCTCATAAACACATGAGACAACTACCTTAATGGCTATGGCATTGAATTTTTTCAGTCTGACTCAACGTTTCCACAATTTAGCCTACACACGGCCAGTGTGAAAGGTTAATTAATTTCCATTAATTAACCAAATAAATGATGCTTTAAAATTATTAAATTTACAAGATAAAGCTATAAAATTCATATTAGAAACTAAAATAAAAGGTTTTCTTCCTTTTTTGGATTTGAAGATGATAAGAAATAATAATAATAAATTGCATTTTGGTATTTATAGAAACTCTACTCAAAATGATAATTACATAAAAATAAAATTTATAAAACCCTTTTCCAAATAAATTTGCTGTTTTTATAGTTTGATTTATAGATTAATAAATATACCCCTGTATAAAGAGGAATTCAATAAACAATATAAACATATTATTAATACTGCTTTAATGAATGGTTTTAATAAAGGCTATACAAAAGAAGATTGAAAAATTTAAATATCAAAAAACTTTTAATGATATTTCCACCCTTAATAAATAAAAGACGATTATAATTTGAAAACATTCACTTACCATCCTTGGTTTAATAAACAATTTCAAAAAGTTTTTAAAGAGTTTGGTATAACTTTGGTTCCCCATAACAAATACAGTGTTAAAAATCTGCTACATTTCTCTAAAAAAGACGAAATTCCTAATAAGAAAAATATGGTATATATCAATTTGATTGTTTAGATTTTGATCGAGTTTATATTGCTAAGACCAAACGTAATTTGGAAACCAGAACAAAATAACATTTTTGTAACATTAAGTATAAACAAACTGCGGCCGTAGCAGATCATGTTTGGTCATTTTACCATAGTATAAGTCGTGAAGTTGAATTATTTAAAGAATTAAATGGTGCGATAGATTTAATGTTTTGGGAAAAGGATATTTATTTAAAGAAATAAACACCGCGTAATGAATTTTGAAATACCAGCAGTTTATTCTGTTCTTAGCTTTGTTTCGTTTCCAGATGTTGGTAATACTGAATAACTTCCTTAACGACGAGTGTGTTTTCTCTGATTGACGATGCGAACAAGAGTTCGTGAAATCGATTTCAACTTCAACTAATTCAACTAATAAGAAAAATCGACATCATTGTTCTTAAGATAAGTGAAGTTCGTTGTTATAAATAGGCATATTTGTATAATAGATTTTTTTCGAAATGGGTGTAATGATGCTCAAATGGGCCGGGGTCCATAGAGCTTAGAGTTAACCGAAATTTATTTTTCAGAACAAGGGAAAATCTTATCCAGGTAACTCACTCTGAGCGACATTCAACAAAAATTCCTCCAGAACGTGAGACACACACTACCATCTATGCTACAGATGAGGGCACTAATCTCTTCTTACTACTTCCGAGCTTGATTATCGCATAGCATCGGCGGGCTGCTCAGAGAATCAGGAAGTGACCGACCCATCTGAGGGAGCTCAGAGAAGGCTGCCATCTTATAAGATCAATAAGAACTTTGAAACCAGCGCCATCTGTTCCACACCCACTGAAACTCCACATCTCTAAGGCTACTTGAAACTTTAAAAGAGGAACGGTTGATTTGAAGAAGCCGCAGGAGACGTACGGGTCTCAGGAACAGACAACGTACGTAGCAGAGAACTGACTTGACCACCTGGATGAGAGACGCCTGCGGCGACCTGCCCGAACCGCTGGATGATGGCTCAAAGGCTTCCCTTCAACGAATACTGGCGAAAACTCAACTCGACAGTATAGGCTAGAACAGTCTCCGTCTATCGGAGCCGAGAAAAGGTTTCAAATCGCAAGCGTCAGCGTCATTTGACCGCCATCGACTGACACATGGACCAGAACTCCTGTAAGATGAAAGAAGAGACGAAATGAGAGAGAATTGGAGAGGGGGGATACATGATAGAAAACATGCAGGTTTCAAATCAATCTCCCAACAGATGCTAAAGAAAACAATTATCCCTAACTGGTAAAAACTATGACTTATGGTACAAAAAGCATACAGCTAATAGCAGCTTTCTTAGGTTCGGCGAACAAAGTACTCTATATCATTATTCCTGCACATTCGCGGAAGAATCTTTTGACCGAACCTATTAGCGTATTCCGCGAAAATAGTCATATTTGTACTTGTAAACACACTCTATGCCTAATTTAGCCTAAGATTTATTCGAGCGTCTAAACGACCTACTGGCCAGAGATTCTGATATCATTCCAATGATTGTATCCAGTTTATACCAATAAATATTAACCTACATGTCGTAAGTATAACCTCGAAATATAGGATCCTGTCGTTTTATCGCGGCTGGCTACCGTAACCATCTAGTTTCCCTTATATTCGTTTCTTCCTTTCTGTCTTGTGTAAGGTTATTAATATTGAATGCTGGCTTTACATATTGTAACCATTAAATCTAGCGATAATTGTCATTCCAATGTTGGCGGCACTTCCGCATCAGCTGTATGAACCATGATAGTCATAAAGTGCCTTCTACCGGCCGGATCATAGACTAAGAACTGTAAGGAGCAATATCAGCGTTGTATAAGACTTTGTTGTTCATTAATAAGTATTCCAATAGATATAACAAATATAATTTCCTGTAGTCGAATAAAGGTTACTAATCTTACAGTAATCTGCACGTAAATCTGGCAATATTAAAGCAAAATACGTAAAATAATGCAGCATGCTTAATCTTTAGACATTTCTTCTTTGCACCCAAGAATAGAAGCCTAATGATTCAGAACTGTAGTTAACTACTAGTGTATAGTGCTGAATTTGAAATAATGTATCAGATAAAATTTTAAATAGAAAAATACAATTAGTGTTATGAACTATGAAGTAAGAAAGTATAGTGAAAGGAGAAAATTGTTGCATCATACGCAAACATAGATTGAGACACAAATACTTAGTCATATTGTTACATCTTGATTACTGGATGGCCATGGATTCAGAATTTCTAGTAACACGCTATAGAAAAGATGGACATGTGGGGGAATTAGCTCAAATGCAAATTAAAACGTGCTTTGCAGAGAGGTCGGAATTTAGCTATTTTCAACCAAGCATATAAACAGAATCATTAGCTTGGACATTGTAGTCGCAGCAGTACCACCTCACACAAAATGATCTTAGCTACACACTCATATTCCAAGAGCCAAGAGCGAGAACAGGTCGTCCGGGTGCTCCCGGACGGTGGGTAGAGCGCCACGGTACCTATCCGCTGAGCGGATTTACCCGTGCGGGCTTAAAGATTTTGTCATTTCTCCAAAGCTTGGATGTCGTTGTTGACTGAAGGACCTAATTCGACCTCTGCTAGTGCTCCTGGCGGCGGGGTTAGCTTCCGAGGGGGCCAGTGCCCTGGACCGCCACGCTATTGGCGGCCTGCGTTGCAGTGTCCGTCCAGCGTGACGGGGCAAGGAGCGAGAGGTCGGAATGTTGGGGACCGTTTAGGTTATGGTTTTCCACGAGGTCACACCGGGGGAACCGGCTGCCGGGGGTCAGCCGGCAGGGCCATATGTGTCTCGGTGAGGCCGTACACCATGGGAAAGCGGAACGCCGGCAAGAAAGGGAACGCCGCCAAGAAGAAACAACCTAGCCGGGCAACGAAGCTACAGTCGCCTCAGCCTTCATCTGCCAGCAGCTCTCCAGCCACCTCTCGGGCACCATCTCTCGCCTCTCTGCCGGTAGTGGCAGAGGGGGGCGAGCCGGCCGGAGAGCCACGGGGAAAGTTCTGGGCCAGCGCCGAACCGTCTCCAGTCACCGCCCGCCTGCCTAGTCCTCCGCTTACACGCCTGGCTGCCGGACGCTCTCGCCCTGCATTAGCAGACTCCACGTCTATGCAGCAGGACGCAGCTCCAGCACACGCCGCAGCTACTCCAGTCAACCTGTCTCCCTGCAGCGCAGCCTCATCAAGCCACTTAACCTACGCCGAGGCCCTCTGCTCTTCTCCAGCCGCAGGCCCTACGCTGCCACCAACAAAGGAGCCCTACGCAGTACCGCACTCGGCAGTTATCCGCGGGGTCCCACGAGACCTCCCGATGCGCTACATACTCGCCGCTGCTAAACAACTCTGGCCCTCTACTCTCAAGACCACTAGAATCACCACGCGCCATGGGCCTTCAAACCTTGTCCGGCTACAGCTCGCCGACATAGCCGACTACGAGGCTGCCTTGAGGACGGGCCTGCCCTTGTTAGGGCAGTGTCTCAGAATCGAGGCTAGCAGAGCGGTACGCCATCAGACATGTCGGCGCTGCTGTGGCTACGGACACGACGCCTCAACGTGCAACGCTCCACCTCGGTGCCACTATTGTGGTGCCCCATCACTTACATCGGAATGCACGCGCCACGACCTTCGCCACCGCCGACGCTACTGCGCCACCTGCGATTGCCTTGGCCACTACACAGGCCAGGCACAGTGCCCGCTCAATCCGAACAGGCGTAGAACCATCACACCGGCAGCTCCTGTCCCGGAATATTCGTCATCACCTACGCCAGCCTTCTATGAGGAACTCAGGACTGCCTCGACCAAGATCCAGGCCGAACTTCAGAACACAAACGACCGCCTGGCTGCCCTGGAGACGCAACTCGCCTCTGCCGCCACGACCATCCAGCCGACCGCCATGGACACAGCCCCTGACACCGCCGAGATCATCACACAGCTTGAAGAGACCATCATAGAGGCGACAGCTAAGAGCTTCCACACCTTTCTGGCCTACTTCACAGCCGAACTTACAAAATTTTCCACCCGCCTTGATCGAATAGGGGACGCCATCAACAAACTCTCAGAAGCAGAACACAAGTACCACAACCTAGTGCCACTCATTACGGAAACTCACCAATCTGCAACCGTGGACATCCCATCTTCCCTCCAGGCCTTAGCCAACGGACAGGACAACAGTAAGATCGACCTGCACAGGATTGTTCGGACACTCCAAGCCCACCACGACTCATACGACCACAGGCACACCATCGGCGAACAAATAAGAGCGATAAATTTAACAGTTAACCCATACTTGGGACATCTGCGCCGACTAAACACTTAGCACCGTCCACCCTGACTCCCCAGTTTGGCTTCCAGGGCGCAAGCCATGCCTGCCATCCTGGCCCTACACTTTATGCCAGACAGCAAGACAGTTGCTGCTCGAAATAAACAAGAGAATTTCCAGAGTGCTTATTGCGGGATCTGCCCAAACATGCACACACTTTCCCACACCTAACCCCGCTTCCACATAAGAAGCGATGACCCTTGTTTTCTTTTTGTTTCAATAAAGCTTAGGAAAAAAAAAAAAAAAAAAAAAAAAAAAAAAAAAAGGCAGGGCCAGATCCAGTCCCAGTGTGGCCGGGACAGAGTGTAGAATTGAGGGGATGAGAGGCTGGTCTCACCACCCAAGGGCGTCCTTGGGGAGGCGGTAGCTCTTTCTCCTCCTGGGTACACGAGGGTCATACTGCCCTAGTGTGTTCACTAGGTGGTTGGGATGGGATATAATCCTGGCATACAATTAGCGCGAGCGTTCACGCACAACGTCCTCAACGTAAGGTATGCCAGAATGGGTGTGCAGAATGTATGAAGGAAACATAAGTTCGGTACCGTAGATCATCGTAAGCGCCCTGTTCTGCACGGCTTGCAGTCTGCGGATGGTGGTACGAGCCACCGATTCCCAGACCTCGCATCCATACAGGATCAGGGGCGGGATGATCGCACGATACACCCGTAGTTTCAGGCGAGTGGGCATGGTCGAACGGAATATTGGGTACAACTGCCTAAGCGCTGCGTGGCCGAGGCTGATTTTTTCACGGGCATGTGGGGTGAATGTGAGGCCGCAGTCCAGTCGGACACCAATATTCCCTCTCAATGGCTGCCCTTTTAAAGAGGCAGTCTAATGGCTACCATCTGGAACTTGCCACTCAGGGTGACGTCACAGGTTTAACGCGCTTCAAAGACGCGACATCTTCCGCAGACCACCCCAATCAATGCCCTCTTAGTCTATTCACGGCTAGTATAAAGGAACGAATAATTTCCATTAATTAACTTAAATAATAAGAGTTTAATGATGAAGCCAAGACCCAAGTAGGTACTTACGCCGCCACAAACGGTGTATCTCAAATGCGAGAGCCCCTAGTGGTTTACCGGGGAAATATACGAGTCAAATCGAGAATTGAGTGTCACGTCGGCACGTTGGCCATGGTAGCTTAATGGGTAAGAGCGACTTGACGGAAACCAGGAGATCCGTGGTTCAAATCCGGGCTGTGGCAGTGAATTTTTCAATTTGACTCCAACTAAACGTTGCTTTACTTAAAAATAAACTAAACATATAAGATAAACAAAAATATCAAAGAACTAGTAAGGACCGAAAACACTCTGAAGTCAAATAATAGTACCAGATGTAATGGTTCTTCCAAAGTTTGTCTTGCGCAGGGGAAAAAAAGTAAACTCTCAGAGTCACAGAGAATAAACACGTACTCATTGCAAATGTAAGTGTCAGGTTCGTTTACGTGAAATAGCAGAGGATTGGAGCACTGCTGGACTTTGAGAAACGATAATCTAGCCGTAATATCTGTAAAGGTCATGATCCACCATCGAGAGGAATACGATGGTTTCACGTAATTTGCAATACATAAGAAAATGCTGCAAAGGGAAGAGAAGGAGCTTAGGAAGTTAAAATCTTGTCAATCTAGCCCATTGCACTACCTCCGTTAGGCTAAATTTCGTTTCTGCGCATGCGCAATAGTGGCAAGATGGCGTGGTTTGTTGACATTGGCATACAAAAGGAAGCATCTTGAAGGAAACTACTTCGGAGTTTCCCAGCAGTTGGCATTTGCTCTTATGTGATTTACAATTGCAGGATTGTCAATATGTACCTAATGCAAAATCCGTAATTACTAGTTTTCTACGCTGTGTGGAAGCTGTTTTCTACATGTAAATTAGACCTAAAATAGTTACTGTCAATTTACTCTCCAAGCCTGCTTATACAACCGTAACATAAAGTGTAACTAAAGAATAAAACTCTCCCAATAGATTTGATACCACTGCCTTTCATGCCCTTCTTTCGAGTAGCTCAAATTATGAATAAATAAATCATGCTTTTGTTACGTTTGTACATTTTCGGTTACGTGCATTGTAAATAACTCTTCGTGAGTTTAGTACTTACTGCATAGGATTAAGGAACATACACTGCCAAAAACTCCAAAAAGCACACCATATTTCTGTTTGTCCTGCACATGAAAATCAAAGTAAGTCCTATTCATTTTGTATCTTCTTGCTTGTACCTATACACTTTTTGGAATCACCATTAAACTCCTGTGTACATAATGTAACAAAACAACAGCGCTGCTATGACACAATACAGAAAATGAAACTGAATACTGAAAATATTTATTATAATTATTATCATCATTATACAATTATTATATTATATATAATTATTTATCATAATTATTTAAAATATTATAGCAGGGGATTGTTATTTTAATGACACTGTCTCACCTATGTATGTGTTATAGAAACATAATAAGTCTCAGAGATAATAATTCAAATGTTTATAGAGTTACCGTTGCATTATGGTGGAAATGAACTGAACATTGCGTCCAAGTATTACTACTCTATGTACGTGTAGGTTATGGAGCCGGCCCTCGTAGCCACGGTCGTTAGATCGTATGTCTCTAGCGTTCAGCCGCGTAGAGAGTCGCGGTTTCGAGTCCCGCCTTGGACATGGGTGTTTATGTGTATCGTGTATCGTGTGAAACCAAAGAAAACATAGTAAAATAAACGGAAACAATAAATAAATGGTTAAACAGGGAATATAAAAATATATATCTATATACATAGATATATGTTTTTCTATAAAAATGGAGGTATTATATCACCCAAAAGTTCAAATTCGAAGGTTTCGACACATATTTGGCAGGTAGAGAAGGTTTTGTGTTCCATTAAAAAATGTTATATTGAAATTTCGATTGTAAATGCACGTTTTCATGTTTATCGAATATAAAGAACATTTTTTTATAATAGAGTTCATGTCGTAAACAGTATAACTGGAAAAGGTAAGGTTGGTTAAGCACCAAACTTTAAATTTAGGTATAGAATTCTTCAAAACCTTTCAAGAAAATCCCCTTTCGTTAGACTACGGTTAAATTTGAAATTTATTACAATATTAAACTACCGGTTTCACGCCAAATGAAATGTATGTCACACTAATTTAAACATACGAGGGTGGTCTGAAAAGTTTCTGACCTCTACAAGAAGATGGCAGCACTAGTGAATTTTATAGTTCATCTGTTGACAGCTACTTATCAAAGTTTCACCAATTTTAGACTGCATGTCTGCCTTACGTTCAAGAGGCCCCTAGTTCGAATCTCGGTCAGGGTGAGTTACCTAGATAAGGTTTTTCCGGGGTTTTCCCTTATCCCTCAAGACGAATGTCGGGTAACTCTAAACTCCATTGACCCTGGACTCATTTGAGCATCATTTCACCCAATTCATTCACCGTCCGATATAATTTAACGTTGGGACGGACGTAAATTAAAAAAAAAACATTTTAGACTCTCAGTTGTTATGTAACAGTCGTTTAATAATATTTGAACACTATTTTATTTGAAAATTAGTTGTTCTTTCACAGTAGAGTCAGTGGAGAATTTAATGTCATGTTGGCACGTTGGTCATAGTAGCTCAAATGGTTAGAGCGGCTGGATGTAAACCAGAAGATCAGTGGTTCAAATTCCGGCTATGGCATTAAATTTTTCAGTCTGGCTCTACCCTTTCATAGTGCGTCCTACACACGGCTAGTGTGAAAGAACAATTAATTTCCATTAATTGTACCTAATAGTTGTCCAAACTATAAAGCGCGGACCTTAAAGTACTTACAGCATAGGAAGTCGTCATTAAGGTAGTTGTCTCATGTGTTTATGAGAACTCCTAGTGGTTAACTATAAAGCCCGGGTCTTAAAGTACTTACAGCATAGTAAGTCGTCATTAAGGTAGTTGTCTCATGTGTTTATGAGAACTCCTAGTGGTTAACTATAAAGCCCGGGTCTTAAAGTACTTACAGCATAGTAAGTCGTCATTAAGGTAGTTGTCTCATGTGTTTATGAGAACTCCTAGTGGTTAACTATAAAGCCCGGGTCTTAAAGTACTTACAGCATAGTAAGTCGTCATTAAGGTAGTTGTCTCATGTGTTTATGAGAACTCCTAGTGGTTAACTATAAAGCCCGGGCCTTAAAGTACTTACAGCATAGTAAGTCGTCATTAAGGTAGTTGTCTCATGTGTTTATGAGAACTCCTAGTGGTTAACTATAAAGCCCGGGTCTTAAAGTACTTACAGCATAGTAAGTCGTCATTAAGGTAGTTGTCTCATGTGTTTATGAGAACTCCTAGTGGTTAACTATAAAGCCCGGGCCTTAAAGTACTTACAGCATAGTAAGTCGTCATTAAGGTAGTTGTCTCATGTGTTTATGAGAACTCCTAGTGGTTAACTATAAAGCCCGGGCCTTAAAGTACTTACAGCATAGTAAGTCGTCATTAAGGTTGTTGTCTCATGTGTTTATGAGGACTCCTAGTGGTTAACTATAAAGCCCGGGTCTTAAAGTACTTACAGCAGAGTAAGTCGCCATTAAGGTAGTTGTCTCATGTATTTATGAGAACTCCTAAGTGGATTACCGGGAAAAACACGAGTCAGTTGAGGAATTTAATGTCATGTTGGCATGCTGGTCATAGTAGCTCAAATGGTTAGAGCGCCTGGATGGAGACCAGAATATCCGTGTTTCAAATACCGGCTATGGCATTGAATTTTTCAGTCTTGCTCTACCATTTCATAGTATTTTATTTCTCACGTTATGATTCAAAAACAGTATCTCCTAATACATCTCCAAAATAAGTATATTTTAGTTTTGCTTCCAGCAGAGGCGTAACATACGCAATACGGGCCCGCCTGCAAAAATTAAAATCCGGGCCCCCTAAAATATAATGTATAGCCGATCAGTAACTGACATAACTTCAATTACAGTTATAATATTGGGTCCCAAGGTTAAAGACACATTCACAATACGCTCAAGGAAGTGTTTCCATATGTTCTTATTTTTCTTTAGTTCTGAATTCATACCCGCGTCAACTGGGTTTTCCTTACGCCACGAATTGAAAACGACTCATGCGTTCATGTGCATAGCTGGTTTCGTGTCGCTATATACCTTTGGTTAGGCACCTCCAGTCTCGAACTCCTCCCCTCCAAGCTGACAACGATTCCTGTCCTCCAAGCAGCCAACACGGTTTACATTAAACAGAGCCATTTTTAAATGAATAACACAACCTTCTCTCAAAATTCTTTGCCCTGCCAAAATAAACTTTTCCTAATATTTAGTGGAGAAGGACTTGTTTTCCTGCTTAGCATTTTTGGGGAATGGGCCCGCTGGCTGACAAGGATTTTGTCTAACAAAGGAACTTTCTAGTTACATTATCTGCATCCAATTGACAATCTGCACGATCATTTGAATAGTCTGTGATTGGCCCAAATATATTTATGGCGTTTGCTATTTCGTTTCCACTTTCACAATTATGTGTTTACTTCAGAAATGCACTATTTTGTGACACTGCAAACTTCTGTAACTCTTCAGCTAGTACTACTACTAGGAGAAAAAGCATAATTTATTTTCATTAATTTGTTTGTTCATTTTTCTAATTCACGCTTCTTCTTTCTTTTTTGTGAACCACTTAGATTTTCGTACCTTAAAAGGTTTCATTTTACTGAAAAAGTACACAGTTAAATAGAAATGTTAAACTTTTAACCAGTAAAGTTTTAAAAATATTACACCACCTTTTACGCAGCACCTAGTTCCCGCGAAGAAAGCTCGTCTGAAACTGATTGGCTGTTGCCTGACCTGCCAGTTATTCACATCTTAATGTATAATTAAAATTGTTGTTGATTAAGAAGTGGGACAAAAGTTAAATGTTTAGAAAAAAATGTGCATATTACAATAAAAGGAATTCTACTCATCAATGAAGAATATTTTTCTGCCTAATGTGATATTTTGGTATTCATTTTCATTGTTGTAACTCGACAGACCAGTGTTATCAAAGAATTCGTCATGAAGGACAAGCATTGTTAACACACACAGCTGTGCCAAACTCAACTAAACGTTGAGCGATTCTAGGAAACCGTTTGGAATGATCTGACCATTAACTTTCTATGCAGACTAATATTAAACTTTACTATTTATGTTATACATATTGCAGAATTTATATCTGTATACATTCAAATTGTTATATTCATTAATAAGAATAATATGCTTTTTTTCTTTTTCTGCGGGCCCCTAAAATACGGGGCCGGCCCGCATTGCAGGCCCTGCAACGTTACGCCCCTGGCTTCCAGCAAGGTTTCGCGCCGCTTTGGTTTACCAGATTCTAGACTGTACTGCTTAGTGTGGAGGGAAAGTTGCAGTTAAAATATGCCTCCCCTTTCGCTGGTACAGGATCTCCTACGTGTTCCTTAAAAAAGCTGACGTAGGCAGGAGCAGGTCAGAAACTGTACGCCATAGTCTGGAATAAGTGCATTGAACGTCATTAAATAAGATCAAAAGGTCAGACTACTGGCTCTGTCATCATCATCATCATCATCATCATCATCATCATCATCATCATCATCATCATCATCATCATCATCATCATCATCATCATCATCATCATCATCATCAACATCATCATCACAGTGTGGCCACGTCGTGGCTCAGTGGTTAGACCGCTTGGCTCTCACCAAGGCTGCCCGGGTTCGGTCCCAGTAGACCACAAGGTGAGTTTTATGTTGGACAACACGGCGCTGGAGCGGGTTTTCTCCGGGATCTCCGGTTTTCCCCACCATCTCATTCCACCGGTGCTCCATCTTCATCTCATGTATCATCAGTGTCATCGCCTGCGGTGTCGTATGTAGCAAAAGTGGGCGTTAAACACTACACACATCATCATCACCGTTATTATTAGTTTTATTATTTATTATTATGAATTATGATGGCTTATTATTATTATTACTATTATCATCATCATCATCACCATCGTCATCATTACTGCTTGGAAATCAGTGTTGTAAAAACTGACGTAATCAGCATGTAACGTTTTCCTAACCTGTAAACCTGAACACTTCCAAGAGCAGAAAGCTACCGAGCTAGTTTTTGTCACATTGCAGTGTTACGGGCGATGATCCCTGTAACTGCTCTGGTACTTTAAATTGGGGCTTCTCTTCAACTCCTCTCAATAGCCGTGATCGTCTAGTGGTTAGGACATTGCGTTGTGGCCGCAATAACCCAGGTTCGAATCCTGGTCACGGCAGTGGTAAAACACTGTCACGGCAGAGGAGATTTTTTCCCCTTTAAAACTGTTCCGTTTTAATAATTAGATATATAAATGGGTATACGTTTTAAATAACATATTTATTCATAAAGTTATCTACAGTTTGGGGACAATTTTCACTTTGATAGACATGTATGTGGGAAAGATTTACTTGTTTTATTTAACCCAAAAGTACATCAGAGAGATTGCACTGGAAATGCCTGTTTACAGGACGTTACATAAAAGTTTTCTTTGATGTGTCTTAGGGCAGCATAATTGAAAAACTAAAATGTATAAAATTGTCAAACTGGATACTTAGTTCCAATTAAGGACTGAATATGGTTTTTAAGAGTATCCAGGCTCCAGGGCTATCACTTAATAGCTCTGATTTAAGTACAAGATATCGTAAATGTTGTGCAAATAATCTGTGTACATCCTATTAATTCTGAATAACATTTGTATAACCTCAAATTATTTTTATGGATTTTAACTATTCCAAGATAGTTGGTGCTTCTGCCTTGAATTTTTAAATACTTACAGTTGTTTCATGTGTTAAGTGGCTACTTGTTTTTTCCTCTTTCTTTGTTTTGCTTTCCAGTCAGGTTTTGCAAGGAGCACACAGGACTTCAAAGTCAAAACATAGCCACGCGTCCTTTAGAAATCCATAAAAAATGTACAGATACGTGTGAATGGCTCACGCATTCAACTATAAGTTAACTTACATACAAATGTTTGCATCATCAGTAATATTATCATGGGCCACCTCTGTGGTGTGGGAGTAACTCCCTCTACCACATTCAAGAGGTACTGATTTCGAATCTAGGTCAGGGTGCGTATCTGGACAATGAAAAATGAAACCGGGTAACTCTAAGCTCTCTGGACTCTGGGTTCATTTGAGGATTATTTCACCCATTTCATTCATCGGCATTTCTTGTTCTCAGGGTCCGTGGATCGCTATCAGGCGACTCTAAGTTGGGTCTATCCAAAACATAAACTCTGAGTAATAGGAAATATTAAACTTGATTTGAAGTCCTAAACCTGTAGGACCTCTCAACTGTTATTCCGTACTATCTGAACTAAGGGCCTGTCACGTCAGACGTTGGTTCAGTCATCGCTTAGCGGAGCTACATTAGCTCCCAAAGAACATATATAGGGTGTGATGAGAGACTCTAGATCATATCGGGGGTTGTTATTCGAAATAGGGCTACCTTATTCATTGGTGAATTGTATGGTTTGTTTACGTTGGTAACAGTCTTGCATTTACTGTCATATACGAGGATGGTCTTAAATGTTTCCGACCTCTACATAAAGATGGCAGCACTCGTAAATGAAAGCTAGTGAATTTCGCTGTCCATCTGCTGACAGTTACTCACCAAACGTACAGCCATTCTGGACGCTCAGTTGTTATATAAGTCGTTTGAGTGAGTTGATGTGAGAGTTTTTATGAAAATTGGATCAAATCAAGTACCGAGCTGTCATTAAATATTTGTTTTCGAAAAGGCAATGTGCCTACGTAAATCTAAGATGAGTTGGATTCTGTGTATGGGGACTCTGCACCATCATTTAGGCAGCATAATTTAAACTTGTCCGTAATAACTTGGAAGACGAAAACGTTTGGAACGTCCAAAAACTGGGACTACCGGCGAAAACATCGCCAAAGTTTACCAATTGATACTAGACGACCGCCGAATTAAAATGAGAGAGATGACCGAGGCTATGAAAATGTCAAAAAAATTTGTTTGTCACATATTAAATCAACATTTAGACATGAGAAGGCTGTCCGCGCGTTGGGTGCCGTGTTTGTTCACGTTATACCAAAAACGTGTTCCAATGAACATTTCCAAGGCTCTGTTGGTTCAGTTTAGGTGTAATAAATCCGAGTTTTCGTGCCGATTAATTACTCTAGATGAAACTTGGATATATCATTATACGCCAGCAACAAAAATACGGTCCAAACAGCGGACTGCAAAAGGGGAACCGGCTTAAAAAAAAAAAAAAAAAAAAAAGTTTATTTCCGGCTGTGAAAGTAATGGCGACGGTTTGTTTGGATAGTCATGGAGTTATTTTAATTGGTTATGTTCAATAAGGAAAATCCTTTACAGGAGCACACTACGCATTATTACTTGACAAGCTGAAGGCAGAAATTGCGGGAAAACGACCACATTTGCAGTAAAAGATAATGATGCACCAAGACAACGTTCCGTCTCACACCTCAGCTGTTGCAATGGCAAAAATCCACGAATTACGGTTTGAACTCGTTGTCCATCCGCCGTACTCAGCAGACCTAGCCCTAGTCGGCTTCTTTTTGTTACCTCATCTCAAGATTCTGCTTCGAGGACAGAGTTTCGTCAAATGGAGAGACATCACCTTCATGAACAATTATTTTGAAGAGAAAAACGCCAAGTACTATTTGGAAGGGTTACAGAGATGAGAGCATCGCTGGGAGAAGTGTGTAGAGTTACAAGAAGACTATGTTGAAAAATGCCGAGTACTATTTGGACGGGTTATAGAGATGAGAGCATCGCTGGGAGAAGTGTGTAGAGTTACAAGGAGACTATGTTGAAAAATGCCGAGTACTATTTGGACGGGTTATAGAGATGAGAGCATCGCTGGGAGAAGTGTGTAGAGTTACAAGGAGACTATGTTGAAAATCGCCGAGTACTATTTGTACGGGTTACAGAGATGGGAGCATCGCTGGGAGAACTGTTTAGAGTTACAGGAAGATTATTTTGAAAAACGCCGAGTACTATATGGACGGGTTACAGAGATGGGAGCATCGCTGGGAGAAGTGTGTAGAGTTACAATGAGACTATGTTGAAAAACGCCGAGTACTGTTTGGACGGGTTACAGAGATGGGAGCATCGCTGGGAGAAGTGTGTAGAGTTACAATGAGACTATGTTTAAAAACGCCGTGTACTATTTGGACGGGTTACAGAGATGGGAGCATCGCTGGGAGAAGTGTGTAGAGTTACAAGGAGACTATGTTGAGAAACGCCGAGTACTATTTAGACGGGTTACGGAGATGGGAGCATCGCTGGGAGAAGTGTGTAGGGATACAAGGAGACTATGTTGAAAAATGCCGAGTACTGTTTGGACGGGTTACAGAGATGAGAGCATCGCTGGGAGAAGTGTGTAGAGTTACAATGAGAGTATGTTGAAAAACGCCGAGTACTTTTTGGACGGGTTACATAGATGGGAGCATCGCTGGGAGAAGTGTGTAGAGTTACAATGAGACTATGTTTAAAAACGCCGAGTACTATTTGGACGGGTTACAGAGATGGGAGCATCGCTGGGAGAAGTGTGTAGAGTTACAATGAGACTATGTTGAAAAACGCCGAGTACTGTTTGAACGGGTTACAGAGATGGGAGTATCGCTGGGAGAAGTGTGTAGAGTTACAATGAGACTATGTTGAAAAACGCCGAGTACTATTTGGACGGGTTACAGAGATGGGAGCATCGCTGGGAGAAGTGTGTAGAGTTACAAGGAGACTATGTTGAAAAACGCCGAGTACTATTTGTACGGGTTACAGAGATGGGAGCATCGCTGGGAGAAGTGTGTAGAGTTACAAGGAGACTATGTTGAAAAACGCCGAGTACTATTTGGACGGGTTACAGAGATGGGAGCATCGCTGGGAGAAGTGTGTAGAGTTACAATGAGACTATGTTTAAAAACGCCGAGTACTATTTGGACGGGTTACAGAGATGGGAGCATCGCTGGGAGAAGTGTGTAGAGTTACAATGAGACTATGTTTAAAAACGCCGTGTACTATTTGGACGGGTTACAGAGATGGGAGCATCGCTGGGAGAAGTGTGTAGAGTTACAATGAGACTATGTTTAAAAACGCCTTGTACTATTTGGACGGGTTACAGAGATGGGAGCATCGCTGGGAGAAGTGTGTAGAGTTACAAGGAGACTATGTTGAGAAACGCCGAGTTCTATTTAGACGGGTTACGGAGATGGGAGCTTCGCTGGGAGAAGTGTGTAGAGATACAAGGAGACTATGTTGAAAAATGCCGAGTACTGTTTGGACGGGTTACAGAGATGAGAGCATCGCTGGGAGAAGTGTGTAGAGTTACAATGAGAGTATGTTGAAAAACGCCGAGTACTGTTTGGACGGGTTACAGAGATGGGAGCATCGCTGGGAGAAGTGTGTAGAGTTACAATGAGACTATGTTTAAAAACGCCGAGTACTATTTGGACGGGTTACAGAGATGGGAGCATCGCTGGGAGAAGTGTGTAGAGTTACAATGAGACTATGTTGAAAAACGCCGAGTACTGTTTGGACGGGTTACATAGATGGGAGCATCGCTGAGAGAAGTGTGTAGAGTTACAATGAGACTATGTTTAAAAACGCCGAGTACTATTTGGACGGGTTACAGAGATGGGAGCATCGCTGGGAGAAGTGTGTAGAGTTACAATGAGACTATGTTGAAAAACGCCGAGTACTGTTTGAACGGGTTACAGAGATGGGAGTATCGCTGGGAGAAGTGTGTAGAGTTACAATGAGACTATGTTGAAAAACGCCGAGTACTATTTGGACGGGTTACAGAGATGGGAGCATCGCTGGGAGAAGTGTGTAGAGTTACAAGGAGACTATGTTGAAAAACGCCGAGTACTATTTGTACGGGTTACAGAGATGGGAGCATCGCTGGGAGAAGTGTGTAGAGTTACAAGGAGACTATGTTGAAAAACGCCGAGTACTATTTGGACGGGTTACAGAGATGAGAGCATCGCTGGGAGAAGTGTGTAGAGTTACAGGGAGGCTATGTTGAAAAACGTCAAGTACTATTTGGACGTGTTACAGAGATGAGAGCATCGCTGGGAGAAGTGTGTAGAGTTACAAGGAGACTATGTTTAAAAACGCCGAGTACTATTTTTAAGGGTTACAGAGATGGGAGCATCGCAGGGAGAAGTGTGTAGAGTTACAAGGAGACTATGTTGAAAAACGCCGAGTACTATTTGGACGGATTACAGAGATGAGAGCATCGCTGGGAGAAGTGTGTAGAGTTACAAGGAGACTATGTTGAAAAACGTCAAGTACTATTTGGACGTGTTACAGAGATGAGAGCATCGCTGGGATAAGTGTGTAGAGTTACAATGAGACTATGTTGAAAAACGCCGAGTACTATTTGGACGTGTTACAGAGATGAGAGCATCGCTGGGAGAAGTGTGTAGAGTTACAAGGAGACTATGTTGAAAAACGTCAAGTACTATTTGGACGTGTTACAGAGATGAGAGCATCGCTAGGAGAAGTGTGTAGAGTTACAAGGAGACTATGTTGAAAAACGCCAAGTACTATTTGGACGGGTTACGGAGATGGGAACATCGCTGGGAGAAGTGTGTAGAGTTACAAAGGTACTATGTTGAATAAAAAAAAAAAAGAACATTCTGAAAAAGTGTATTGTATCTTTGTTAGCTCTGAAGCTTTCAGACCACCTATGTACTGTGGAGTACATAGAATAAGACTCTAAAAGTTCCCTAACATAGGTTACTTTGAACTGAGAAGCAAGTAAGCGACGCCTCAACCATAAAGATGAAACAGTTATTTTAGATTTAATTTTATTTAGCATTAGTTATGAGTTTGCCTTTTAGGGAACGAGGCTAATGGTAGCAGTTGAAAGTGTGAAAGAGATCAGATAGAAAATAAGGATACTGAACATTAATTATTAATATTAATTAATCATTATTTTAATAATAATAATAATAATAATAATAATAATAATAATAATAATAATAATAATAATAATAATAATAATAATAATAATAATAATAATAATAATA
>CM060952.1:27996620-28164120 GCA_030765055.1 Mantis religiosa
CTAGTAGAAAGCGTACTAGTTCACCAGGCGCCTACACTGAGGTTATTCGGTAGCCTTACCCTTTTGGGGTTGGAGCGCATAAGTGGTGTATCCACTTCCGCCCGTCTTGTGTTTTCGGACCAGATGGGTGTGGCTTGTTAATCTTTAGGTCTTGCCCCACTAGAAAGCTCCACGGAGGTGTCGGGCGTCCTTCGGGGACAGCTCGGCAACTCCCTGGTACAAGAGGGAGGTCAGCGACGTTTACCTGTGTAGACCCTACTCGTAATTCCTTCGAACCAGAATCAAAACGACAAAGTCTCCAAAGAAGCATCTAGGGTCATCACCAAATAAAAGGAGGTCAAGGCCATCCACACAAGTGCAGGAAAGGTTATGTTAACGTTTTTCGTTGACCAAGATGACCACCTTCTGATACATTTCCTGTAGTATGGGTCAACAGTGAATGCCCAGCGTTATTGCAATCTTTTGGCCAACCTTCACCTAGCGATCAATTCAAAACGGCCAGGCAGTCTCACCCCTGGGGGCATTCGGCTCCACGGCAGTGCAAAGCCTCACACGGCCAACACAGTCGCGGCACTCCTGCAGAAACTTAAATGGAAGGTTCTCGGCCACTCTCCATAATGTCCAGACCGTTCTCCCTGTGCTTATGCCAATTTTGTCCCCTTAAAAAGGCTCTGAGGGGCAAATGATTTACCTCGGATGACGACGTCCAGATGTACGTGCAGAACTGGCGCACATCGCAGTCCTGGGACTTTAAACGCTTTGTGTCACAGTGGGAGAAGTGTCTCAACAGCCAGGGCCAATACTTCTAACATACAGGTACTGGTTTCTGTAATTTGTCTCAACCTCATTTTTTTTGAATGCACCTTATTGATGTATTGGAGATATTTTGCTGAAAAAATCACAAAAGAGTATGTTCTATAATACTAACAGGAAGAACACAATCATTCTGCAAAAATAGATATCGGTCTAAGCTTCTAAAGATAGAAGATGGTATAAATCCAATGATATCTGTTGTTAAATGACCTTGTAGTACTCAAAGTTGTGTCCATGTACAAATTTTTTTCTTAAAATTCAGTGAGGAATGTAAGCTCGCTGTTAATTGTGGTCAAATTAAGTTTCAATAAAGCACTACTGGCAGCTACAGCAGTGGATGGAGAGATTCAGACCTCAGCCGTTGCCACTAGGTCACTGTTGACGTTGCTATACTGGTTCTGACGCCAGTGCTGCAGAGGAACACCTGTCACAGACGCTGCTGTTGTGCAACAGCAACACGGGTTCGTGCAGGACTTGTGATGATGGTGATGGTGGTGGTGATGGTGGTGCCTGTTGGCCACTTGCTGCTGCTGCTGTAGCAGGGCATGGTAATGATGACAGCACGCCACCCCCGGGGTCTGGGTCACCTGGTGCCTCACCGTGTGGTGCAGTCGCCCTTCTGTTGAGCATTCGTCCGCTGTTCCTGTAACAAATCGTCAGTTGCCGTTAGAGGTCGTCGTTGTTCATTTGTCTCTCGACAGCTACACTTAAAGGTAATACAAGGTATTAGGGGTGTGAGTGTGCAAACAGAAATTTCCTGACGTTCAGCTGCACTTAAACTCCTGCACCATTTCCTCTAAAGTGCCTGATTGCTCAAAAAATATGATCAAAGCTTTGATCGAATATATCACACGTAGATAATTTACTTTTACAATTAGGATAACGAAATACAGCTAGAAAGGATGAGTTATTTCTTTATTTACCGTATAGTGCTAAGTGATTCAGAACTATGTTGACAGTCTGTACAAATAAAATGTAAAATAGTAAATTTGAGTGCTTTTAATGATGATAAAAACATTCTCAGAACTGTATCCTGAAGCTTCTTGTTCTTATAATCAGGGAACTCTAGAGCAGATCTACTCAGTTTGCCCTGAAAGGTATTTACCATAAGCGAAAACGATGCAAAGCAACTTCCAAAACATGAATACACAAATTGCTTTCAACGGCGACACCTGTAAAATAATACATGAAGTGTAACTAAATCACTAAGGAGGACACATAACTAGGTCATGTTGGATATATCCTACGAGTTTGGTTTGAAAACTTTCCGAGCTCAATATGAAGATGGCAGCCCTCGTAAATAAAAGCTAGTGAATTTATTTGTCCATCTGTTGACAGTTACTCACCAAAGTTTCAGCCATTTTGGACGCTCGGTTGTTATGTAACAATCATTTCAGTGAGTTGATTTGAGTGTTTTTATGAAAACGTACAAAGTCGAGTATCGAGCTGTCATTAAATATGTTTTTGAAAGGCAATAAATACGCCTACGTAATTCAAAGATGAATTGGTTTCTGTGTATGGGGACTCTGCACCATCATTTAGCACAGTGAAATTTTGAGGAGCTGAATTTGTACCTGGCTGTAAGAGCTTGGGAGACAATGAAAATTAGGGACGTCCAAAACCTGCAACTACCGACGAAAACATCGCCAATTTTTACCAAATGGTACCAGACGACCACCGAATAAAAGTGAGAGAGATAGCAGAGGTTATGAACATGTCAAAAGAACGTGTTTTTCACATATTAAATCAAATTTATACATGAGAAGGCTGTGCACGCGTTGGGTGCCGCGTTTGCTCACGTTAGAACAAAAACGTGTTCGAATGAACATTTAAAACGCTCTGATAATGATGATGACGTTTTTTTATTTTTTTATTTTTTTTAAGTTTTTTAGAATGACAGTACCTTTCCTTATTATTATTATTATTATTATTATTATTATTATTATTATTATTATTATTATTATTATTATTATTATTATTATTATTATTATTATTATTATTATTATTATTATTATTATTATTATTATTATTATTATTATTATTATTATTATTATTATTATTATTATTATTATTATTATTATTATTGTTATTATTATTATTATTATTATTATTATTATTATTATTATTATTATTATTATTATTATTATTATTATTATTATTATTATTATTATTATTATTATTATTATTATTATTATTATTATTATTATTATTATTATTATTATTATTATTATTATTATTATTATTATTATTATTATTATTATTATTATTATTATTATTATTATTATTATTATTATTATTATTATTATTATTATTATTATTATTATTATTATTATTATTATTATTATTATTATTATTATTATTATTATTATTATTATTATTATTATTATTATTATTATTATTATTATTATTATTATTATTATTATTATTATTATTATTATTATTATTATTATTATTATTATTATTATTATTATTATTATTATTATTATTATTATTATTATTATTATTATTATTATTATTATTATTATTATTATTATTATTATTATTATTATTATTATTATTATTATTATTATTATTATTATTATTATTATTATTATTATTATTATTATTATTATTATTATTATTATTATTATTATTATTATTATTATTATTATTATTATTATTATTATTATTATTATTATTATTATTATTATTATTATTATTATTATTATTATTATTATTATTATTATTATTATTATTATTATTATTTTAAATATATAGATATGATACCGAAATTATGGTTTGCCAGAAGCAGTCATAATAGATGTCAAAGGAATGTTGGTTCTTTGTCAAGACCAGGGCAAGGCCTGTTGAGTTAGGGAAAGTGTCTAACAAAGCCGTGTCAGAAACAGTGTCCTTAGAAGATTTCTAAAGGAATGTCACTTGACGTGTATGAATAGGGAATTCTTTGGATCGTTTACAATAGCGACCAAAACAGCCACAAAAGGGACTTTGTTTGAAAAAGAGTTTTGAGAGTGAAAGTTAGAGATATACACAAGCGCAGCTGTGGTCAGAGTGCACTCTTCGGCGTAAGGCCGATGGGGACAGTTCGCGACTAGGAAGCCATTATAAACAGTCTTCGGCGTGAAGCCGATCAGAAGGTCTTCGGCGTGCAGCCGATAAGAGAGGAGTCTGAGACGTGAAGCCTATTAGAGCGGTCAACTTGTTCTGTCTTGAATATTTGTCGGGTCATCAAAATTTATCGAGTAATAACAATTAGCGATCAGTAGTTCTAAACCGAGATTGGTAACACTTCGGTCGGCAACTTCCATTTTAATGTGTGAAAAGAAGAAGCAGTGAATAAATAATTTGGAGACGGGCATTCCAGTGTTTTGAAAATCTCCTTCTCACACCCATCACCGCATACCCTGAGAGAAACCTCATTGCTCGCCGACTTCTGTGTTCGCCATTATATTATATTTGCATCAAATTGGTGTTCCAACGGGGAACTTCTGTGCACCCATCATAATATTGCTTCAAATTGGCGCACAACGTGGAGCTGTGGTAACCTTTGCTCAACATTATTTATTGCTTCAAACATATATTTTTCTTTTTTTTTTTCTTATTTAACAGATTTTTCATTATGTCCATTTATTTTCTTATCTATTTTCGTAATTTCACAAATATTCACTATACACATAAACACCCATGCCCAAGGCGGGACTCGAACCCACGAGCCTCTACGCAGCGGAACACAGAAATACGCTTTAGGGACCATGGCTACGAGAGCCAGCCTAATGTTGATGATAGTGGCTACAATATTTGATTTTTTTTTTTTTTTTTGTAATATACGTCCTTTAACTTTTTAAGTCATATCGGACGATGAATGGAATGGGTGAAATGATGCTCAAATGGGCCCAGGGATCATGGAGTTTAGAGTTACCCGACATTCGTTCTTTAGGATCAGGGAAAACCTCGGAAAAAACCTTATCCAGGTAACTCAGACTGCCCGAGATTCGAACTCGGGGCCTCTTGAACGTGAGGCAGGCATGCTACCATCTACGCTACACAGGCAGGCAATATTTGATATTACTCCCTACAAAGCGCAATATTTATTAGAATATACAGTGGAATAAATACAAAAGGATATGCATAATAAACAACAGAACGTAGCTTTCCAGCTTTAATGAGGTAGATTTGTAGACCGTCCTTACATTGAAAACAAGTGTGTATTAGTTTTTCAAATGGTGCGGTTAATCTGTTTATTTTTCCGATTTGATTGAGGTTACACATGTAGGGATCACGCCAGCTGCTCCTATATCCGGCAGATGTTTATTTGAGCAGGATTTAATTGTATCCCTGAGCGGCGCTTTAGTGTTTACCGTAAATATTCCCCCTCTCATGCATTGTTGGAGAGATAAGCATTAAGCGAGTACGTTTGTGAGAGCAGCTACAAACAATTATGACCGTAAATGATGCTCTGGTTTACTGCTCTTTCAATGTTTCTGTTGTACCTTTTGATATAATGGAGTGAACAGGGTAATCAAATATGTTATTTACTACATTTAAACACTAATAGAAATGAATCAAAGCCCTTAAATTTGTATACGAACACATTGCAGCTATAAGGAAAATATTGCCTTTCAGTTGAGAATGCCAAGGAGTAACAAAATATTTGTTGTTTGTCAACAGAATATCAAACTGAGCAGAATATAAAAACAAAACCTATATACATTTTTTTTACAAGCAATATATTTAGCTGGCCATAAATTAAAATTTCAATATACGGAAGACAGAATCGAGTGTGTTATATTTACTTTTTATGGCTTTTATAATACAGGGTGATTTATATAGTTCTGTCATTAATTGTTTCAAAATGAACTGTGCTAGCGACAACTTATTACACTCAAAATGTAGAGGAATTTTGGAAGATTATTTACCTCTATAGCAAAAGCTTAAAATGTCCTACATACTGCATAAGGCAGAACTCCACACATCGTTCCAAGTTATTGCCCACTCATTGGAAGACTGTTGTCAATAGCTTAAATGTCCTTGCGATGTGCTTCAGATCGTCCAATGTCTGAGGACGTGTGGCGTAAATCCTGTCCTTTAAGTAACTCCAATGTCAAATCCGGAGATCTCGGTGGCCACAGCTTCCTGGAAATTATTCGATGATCAAAGAAACTTGCAATTAGCTCCATGGATTCATTTGATGTATGACATATAGCGCCATCTTGCTGTAGATATCCTTGAATCAGCTCTACATCGCCCAGTTGCTCAACAAACTCCATTAAAATCAGTCGGTACTCTGCGATGTTCACAGTCTGGCTTAAAAAAAATGGCCCCAGTATTCTCTGTGCGGAAATTTCCCACCAAACTCCGATTTTAATCGGGAGCGTAGGTGCTTCATGTATGAAATTTGTACTTTCGATGGCCCAATGGCGTGAGTTCACATAACCGGATAAATGGAGCCATGCTTCATCTGTGAACCATGTGATGGATATTATGGCAGGATTTTGTACAATGAATGTGTGAAACCAACGACAATAATTCAATCGTTTATCCTGATCTGGTTCCTGTAGCTGATCATCAACCGTAACCCTATATTACTTTAGGTCTGCACTTTTCGCAGCTCTCTGACTCATTGAGTAGATGTACCCTGTCTCCTGCGACAAATGTCTTACTGATTTTTGGATGACTGCTCCAGTCGTGCTGTTACGTCAACTGTTGGACGTCTAGATAAACGATGTTTGCCCTTTTCACTCACCAGATATCCAGTTGTTTCCAATTTATTTGCCAGTTCCAATATTGTGTTTCTTTTGGGAGAATTGCGAACACCAAATTCTCTCTGGAATGCCGTTTGATTAGCTGTGATTGAATTCGTAATCCAGTATTGCTTCACAAGGAAGAGTTGTTGATTTAATGTGTACTGCACTTCCATTGTTACTAGAACAAAATGTTTAAAACAGCTGCCAACAATAGCAGTTAGGAATACAACATAAACATCTGAGCATCTAGTGACAAGAAATCGAAACTCCAGAACATCCTACTTAATTTGGTGCTATATTTGGTTCACTGAATGAATTTACAGCATAATAATTAAAGAAAGGCATGTTAGTTCTATAAAAATCACTCTGTATGATGTAGATGTAAATATAATAACAGAATATCAAGCATTTTCTGAATAACCTTTATGTCAACTCTACAGATGTGCACTGATGCTTTTGGATGTGAAAAATTTCCAATTAGCCTCCTGTAAGAAAGACACTCTCACTTTACTTTCTTTGTATTTATGCTGACAGGGCGTACTAATATACGTTTAATCAGCGCGTATTAAAATGTCATACGAATATATTCATAACTGTCGAAAAGAGCTATTCAGCAAAGAACTAGGACGTTTGATTCAAGTAAAGGAATAGAAATTTTCTTTCGTAAACTATTTAACCAACACTAGTATAATTTTGAACGGCATTCACAATTTCACACTAATATTATAAATCGCTAAGCATAAGTAATCAATTTATTCAACGCTCCTAAGGAATCACGGTATCTCGTTTTAAACTTTGTGACAAAGTTTCCAACACAGACACTCACTTGTTTCCTGCTGTTCTAGTGAATTACAGCTCTGTAATACAGCGTGTTTATTGAGGAACTTTATATTCACACAGCAATACTTAAAGGCTGGGAAATAAACATGTATTTGAAACTGATAAACATTGGAAAAATATATAATGACCAATACAATAAGGAAAGACTTCCAACTACAATACAGAACTACGACAAAATCTCCTCAGAGGTTGGGAATAAAAGAGTTTCAAAATGTTTCAGAAAAGCATTCTACAATTATTATAAGATTGTGAATTAATTCATTACACTCCATCAATATAAGCACATGCCACAATATTTCAGAGCATTCTTCAGTCCCCAAAATTGATGAATTTAACACTACATTTTTAAATCTTAAGGCTATACTATCTTATATTTCTACTAAGATCATACCAGGGAGTAGGTACCAGGTGCGACCAAGTTATAACGTCTGCTATGTTTTTCAGGATTGGGACCAGATGGAAAATTCTGGTTTGTTTTTAAATACAGGGTGGATTTCTTGTGAATGCGTGACAGAGATGGCAGCACTGTAAAGTGCGTAGAACTCTAGTGGTAGCGACGAGAGAGGCCTGTTTTTGATACTTAAAATGGTGACGTTTTCATTGCAAGAACAGCGTGTAATCATTCATTTTCTCTGTTTTAATGGTGTGACACCTATTGAAATTCATCGTCAGTTGATTGAGGCATGTGGTGATGGTACCATAGATCTGATCATCCTTCAGCATTCGCGGCGCCCACCTAGAACACACTTTTCGAATTTTCAGATCTTCATGCAGGATTGTGTGCACAGATCCCACGGAAATGCCAATTTTGGAGGTGATGTCTGCAACGCTCAATCAGCCATCATCCAAAACAACGTTCTCCACTCGTTGGATCATGTGGTCAAACCGGCAGGTGCGAGAGCGTGACTATCTTGATTTGCTGTCATTGAACTATCGTATTCAGAAACACACATTAGGCACATCCATATCCATGGTACCATCACCACATGCCTCACTCAACTGGCAGTGAATTTCAAGACGTGTCACACCACGAAAATGGAGAAAACGAATGATTACACACTGTTCTTCCAATGAAAACGTCGCCATTTTAAGTATCAAAAACAGTCGCTACTCTCGTCGCTGCCACTAGAGTTCTGTGCACTGTACAGTGCTGCCATATCTCTCAGGTATTCACAGAGTCCCCGTGTATTTTTTTTAAAAAAAAAACAGAAGTTGCTATCTGGTCCCAGTCCCGAAAAAGTGGGTGTTATAAGTTGAATACACTTCGTATAACCAGCAAGTACTTCTGCCTGTGAAATAAGTGTAAAGTGAATAAAGTTTGAAAGAAATCGATTCCATGCAGCTTGTGTAAAACGTCATAAATGCAAGGGAGAAGAAAGTGCGGGACATAGCACTAAATGTGTTACTAGAACTCTGAAACAGTCATACAAGTATAATCAAATATAAAAAGGAACTGCATGCAAATATGCAAAAAATTGCAAGTAATATCCAAAATACAATGGTAAAACAAATTAAACATTTACACAGACTACATTCTGGGCAATCTTCCCTTATTTGTGGATCCTGCAATACGTAAAGGCAGGAAGCTCCTACTGGACTAGACTATGCTACTGAGGGGACTAAGCAGGGAGGTCCGAACTTGGTCTATTGTATCAAGTAGAGCAGCGTCAAGAGGAAGCACGAGGCGACAGGAGATCGAGGGCGGCCATCCTAAGGAGAGCCGGCTCTCGTGGCCATGGTCGTTAAGAGTGTATGTATGTCGCTGGCATTCCGCCGCGTAGAGGGGCGCGAGTTCGAGTCCTACCTTAGGCATGAGTGTTTATACGTATAGTGTATATGTGTGAAACTACAGGATAGAGACAGTAAAATAAACGGAATCATTAAGAAAACACTTAAATAAGGAACAGAAAAAATATATACCCATATACATGGACATATATTATTATAAAAAAAGGAGCCATGGGAACGGTTCCTACCACTGACCAACTGGAAACTCCCCGGAAGGCCAGAACAATCGGCATCGCATCTGAAACGGCCTACTCGTCGGTCCAGAGACCACAGACCGTCCTACTGGAAGAGAAAGTGTTCAACAGGAGGATATTGTGACTTTGTGGGTTCGTGGAATCAAAAGTTCAGGTTCAAACACAAACAATTGCACTTTATTTTCGTAGAAATACGCTTGATACACATACACAATACAACATACAAGATCAACAAACATAGCTGTTTACCCGCACGCGTTCAATTACCGATTGACAGTCTTTGGCGGGCGGGCTGCCTTTTTACAGATTACTAACGCACCAGAAATTTCTCAAACAATCGGGAACCGGCTAGAACAAAGGCGAACTCTCGAGGATTCCGACTCCTCCCGCCCACCATTTCGGTGAGCTTTTATCTCCCCATCGCACTGCCGTCTCTTTGATCTCGTTTCCCGCGCCGCCTCCAATCAACAATGGCGTGGCGACACTGCTACCTCCTCAAGGCTGGTCGTCCCGAACAGCACTATCGTAACGGGCCAGACGATCCAGGTGTACCATCAACATCTTCACTCGGGGCACCTTCTGGATGCGGTAGGTCACGTCGTTAATCCTCTTCACCACCCGGTACGGTCCTTGCCATGGTTGCTGGAGCTTCGGGCATCGTCCCATGGTCCGGGTAGGGCGGTACAACCAGACTAGGTCACCATGCTGGAACCCTTGGCTGTTGGCTTGCCTGTCGTATCGGGTCTTCAAGTGGTCGCTCGCCTTCTGGATGTTCTGACGAGCAATCTCATGCATGTCGTGGAGATGCTCCACCAGGTTCTTCACATAATGCGTTGCTGGCTGTTTTGCGTCCGGGGGGCTTCCAAAAGCCAGTTCACAAGGGAGGCGTAACCCTTGGCCGAACATTAAGCTGGCTGGTGTCATCTCAATGGTGTCGTGTGTAGACGAGCGGTAGGCCAGCAAGAACAGTGGGACCTTGACGTCCCAGTCTAGTTGATGGCTGGCCACAACCTTCCTCAGGTGCTCTTTTAAGGTCTTGATATATCTCTACCCCAGGCCATCTGACTGGGGATGTAGAGGCGTCGTGCGGGTCTTGTTCACCCTATGACTATGTAGTGCCTCCTTTATCAGGTTGGACTCAAAATTGGTGCCATGGTCGCCGTGGAGCTCTAATGGCACCCCAAATCGGCAGAAAACTTGCTCCACAAGGCAGTCTGTGATTGTCTTCGCCTCCTGGTTCGGAATGGTATACACCTCCGGCCACTTGGTGCAGTAGTCCACGACTACCATCAGGTACTTGTTGCCACGGTCTGACAGTGGGAATGGTCCAGCTATGTCGACGGCGATCCTTTCGAATGGCGCTCCGACGTCGTACTGCTGCATGCGACCCCGGCTCCTAGTCCGGTTGCTTGCACCGCCTCCAATCAACAATGGCCTGGCGACAATACCAACCTGCCAGGCAACGCCGACATTCCTACCGACACTTCTAGCTTGAAAGAGATCACCAGGTCAGAGATGATGTGAAGTAATAATGGAGATGAAATGGAGGGACAGGAAATTCGGGGGATTAAATTAACCTACTGAACATTCGCCTGGAAACCCGGAAAACCCCTGAAAAACCCATGGTTCAGGTAGGTCGGCCACGGTAATCGAACCCGGACGTCCTGAATGCGGGTCACAGACGAAACCGCGGGAGTTACTCCGCTCGGTTATAAAGCTCCTAAGTCTGTCAGTATAGAAGTTTTAGTACAATAATAAAGGACATTGCTAAAAAAAGCTAAAGTAGCACACAGATGTTAAAACAATATAAGTATATTTTGATATTCAACAACATTAACTATCTATCTGGTATAAACTATGAAAAAATTATGACACTAGTAAGAGAAGGTACAAAATTCACATATTTTTACTCCCTTCTTGACAGTTGTGTGAAAGTTTAGATTATTACGACCCCTGTTAGTGGCTAAAGCTGAATTTTAAGATTTTATTATGAGTAAAGTTAATATAAGTAATTAAGCATGAGCTACAGTAAAATATATGATGGTTGTTATAAAAGTCAGATGTAAACAGCTGAGCGCAGAGAACAAAAGCATGTGTAACTTTTGGCGGAGTGATGCAGTTGCACTGATTATATACGTCCTCACCTTAAGCCCGAAGTTTTGCTGGTTATTTTATTTACGCACCAATGTGGGCAAACATTTTTCCGGGCATTCCACAGTTATGTTAGACATACATATCTACATGCACATGTAAGTTAATATACATAACACTGTAGACATGTTATTAACCAAACACTCATAAGAAATGCTGTTTTTAAGAGGAAAAAAAGTTGAATTGTGTTATAACAAGCAATTAACTAACAAGTCAGAGAATTCAGTGTCATGTTGGCACGTTGGCAATAGTAGATCAATAGTTTAGAGCGGCTAGACGGAGACCAGAAGATCCATGGCTCAAACCCCGGCTATGGCATTGAATTTTTTAGTCTGGCTCTACCCTTTCAAAGCAATTAACTAACTTTTAAGGTATAGACCACTAGACTCTGTGGTCTTGAGTTATCGTTCAGCGAGGTTTGTTATCCCACGATAATCCCCGTAGGGGAGGGAATCCGTCCCCTTCAGCTGCCGTGGTACGGGCGCTATGGACCCCTAGCACTCGTGGTACATCTGACGTTACTAGAGGAACCTCGGGCCGAACACTCGAGCCCCTCGCTGATAGGGAGTTGTTCGGATTGGGTTGGACTCGAGAGGGTAGTGGTTCCCGATATCTGTGGGAGATCGGGTACGTCTCCGGACGGGGTTCAGGGAAGCCATCAATATTCCCACGTACTAGCCAGCATAGCTAGTAGAAGGTGTGCTAGATCAACAGGCGGCCCTACCGAGGTCATATCAGTAGCCTTCCCATTTTGGAGTTGGCGCGTGTAAGTGGCGTATGCACTTCCATCACGTCTTGAGTCCATAGGAATAGATGGGTGGGGGGTTTGTTAGTCTCTAGATCTTTCCCTATGGAAAACCCCACGGAGGCGCCAGGCGCCCTTTGGGGACAGCTCGGTAACTCCCTGGACGAAGGAGGCCCGGGTCCTTTAACCACTTGTTTCGCTTCAATGTTGTCAAATTTTCTCCACGTAGAAAATGGGACATGGAACGAGAAAGATGGTACTCTGATGGGGCGAGTTCAGGGCTGTGTGCTGGGTGTCATTCAATATGGCATGTCCCATTCTTCTGTTGCAATACAACTATATTTCCGTTAACAAATGCTGGGTTTCTCCATCTCAAAATTTCATTAGCTCTTTCCAGTTCTTGAGAATAAAGATCTGCATCAATCGCCGCCCGTTTGGAACAAACTCCCAAAGAATCACACCTTCCAACCACCAACAGATCCACATTACTTTGGGGCCGAACTGATTTTTTTTTTAAACGATGCCTGACAGGTTGGCGGGGATCAAGTCACTGTTTCGTGAAATCATATTTTCGGTTATATACCCATATTTCATCACAAGTGACAATTCTCCAGTGACAAATCTGTCATCCACGGCCCCCGTAGGGGAGGGGATCCGTCCCCTTCAGCTGCCGTGGTGCGGGCGCTACGGACCCCTAGCACTCGTGGTACCTCTGACGTTACTAGAGGAACCTCGGGCCGAACATTCGAGCCCCTTGCTGATAGGGAGTTGTTCGGATTGGGTTGGACTCGAGGGGGCAGTGGTTCCCGACACCCGTGGGAGATCGGGTACGTCTCCGGACGGGTTTTGAGGAAGCTATTAATATTCCTGGGTAATAGCCAGCATAGCTAGTATAAGGTGCGCTAGATCACCAGGCGGCCCCACCGAGGTCATATCGGTAGCCTTCCCATTTTGGAGTTAGCGCGCGTAAGAGGCGTATCCACTTCCATCCCGTCTTGAGTCCACAGAACCAGATAGGGGGCTTGTTAGTCTCTAGGTCTTGCCCTATGGAAAGCTCTCCACGGAAGCGCGAGGCGCCCTTTCGGGACAGCTCGGTAACTCTCTGGTCGTTAGAGGGGGTCACTCTTCACTCTGTGAGGACGTGCCCTGATAGATACCCTCAAGTTTATATTTATATTTATATTATTTCAGAGCTATGTTGGATATACTTACATAGACACTAATATATATGTTGTGTGTGTGTGTGTGTGTGTGTGTGTGTGTGTGTGTGTGTGTGTGTGTGTGTGTGTGTGTGTGTGTGTCTGTAATTTACGTCCCCCAACGTTAAGTCATATAGGGCGATGAATGAAACGGGTGAAATGATGCTCAAATGAGCCCAGGGTCCATAGAGCTTAGAGTTACCCGACATTGGTCTTCTGGATAAGGGAAAACCCGGGAGAAAGCCTTATCCAAGTAACTCACCGTGACCGAGATTCGAACTTGGGACCTCTTGAACGTGAGGCAGACATGCTACCACGACGCTACCGATGCGGGCTATACACTAATATGTATAACATGTAGACAGTTATTATCTAAACACTAATACAGATACTGTCTCAAGAGTAATGTCACTTTTTAAGAAAACTAATTGTGTTGAATTATGTTCTAACAAGCAATTAACTAATTTTTAAAGTTTAGAGCATGAGATTCTATAGCCTTGAGCCATGGTTCAGTGAGGTTTATTATCCCACGATGGAACCAGCCTCTGGTTTCTGATCACATGAATCTGGTGATTACCACTTGAACTTTCTCAATGTTATCAAAATTTCTTCCACATAGAAAATGGGCCATGGGACGAGAAAGATGGTACTCTGATGGGGCGAGATCAGGGCTGTATGTTGGCTGTAGTAACAGTTCAATTCTCCAAATTCCTGAATTTTTTCCATGGTTGTTCGTTCAGTATGGTGTGTTGCATTGTCCTGTTTTAATAGAACTCTATTACGGTTATCTGGGTATCTTTGTTCAACATTTCATGAACCCATTACACTTAATAAATATCTGAAACAATTGCCCATCCGTTTGTAACAAGCTCCCAGTGAATCACAAAATTCCACCACACATCATTACTTTGGGGCCGAACTGATTTTTTTGTGACGACGAGTTGGGCAGGTTGGCAGGAAACGAGCCACTGTTTCGAGGCATCAGGGTTTCCGTAATATACCCATTTTTCATCGTAAGTGACAGTGCTCCTGACACATCTATCATCCATGGAACTACAGATAAGCTAATGCCATATCCACTCTACGTTGAGCCTGTTGAGGTGTCAGTTCATGAGGTCCAGATCTACAGCTTCTGTATCATTTTCTAAGTGTCTTAAAATATCGACGTATGATACATTTTGATGCACCAAGTTCTTCCGAAAGCCCACGGGTACTTTTAGGGGGATATTCTCACAAATTTCTACGTGTATCCTCAATATTAGGTCTTTCAGAACGTGAAAAATGTTAAGTGTTTTCATCTTCATTGTTGAAACGTTGGAACCACACGCTCACTAACGATACCTTCTCCTTCCACTTCACATATTCTTCGAGCTGTGACAGCGACTTTATAAATTTGTTTCTAGTAGTGTTTTAGAAGTACTCTAAGTTCACACTTTGTTATCTCCATTTTGTGATTGTTTATTAACAACTGAAGACTGATACATCTTCTCAATATACACAACACTAGCTATGACATACCGCCAATGACATCTTCATCTCGGCGCATGTCTTCGCGCAGCCACCTACCTTATCAGTTTCGATACAGGCGACCATAGTGCCACCCTACACCTAGAACAGGAGTAAAATAGCTACGTAGCAGCGCCACACTCACTCCTTCATGGTCCCTTGTCGCAGATGGCACCCAAAGGAACCTCAATCCTAATAAAATACACCTTTGAACAAAACTAAGCTGTCTTTCACGCCCAAACATTAACAAGACTCTGAGAACTAAAGGAGTTATATAGCGTCTATAAATAAGGTCTGAATTTCAGTTATCCCTGGGAACATTCCATAAGGTTTATGATGTCGAAACATATAGAAAATTCTGCTTCTCTAGGATCTCTCTTGTTTACGCTTCCGACGCCAAACTGACAAAAATCTAGTGCCACTGCATTACAGAAAACTCCTGGCCTGCGGACATAGGGTTGGCTACCTGTCCTCTAAACCATGGCAATGAGACTGCAGTTATTAGATCATCTTACCACTCTGAGTCCACCAAAACAAGTAGAAAATAAGCTGCTTAGGGTCTTTTAATTTCTACAGATTATCAGAGTGCTATACGGCACAGTGCTTTAAACACGAATATTCTGTTTTCCGGCGGAATGAAAACGGAGTGTAATTAATTGTTCCAAATTAAATCTAGGAACACTTAGTGAACTTTTATATTCATGTGGTTCACGACACTAAATTAAGGTATTTCGGAAAGGTCTTTATATGCATTTAGAATATCACGATAAACGGCATGCTTTGAAAATTTCATTAAGTCTTCACAAGGTGAGAGAAAGAACGCCTTTAACAGAAGCAAGTGTTTTTTGTTTTCTTTCTTGACATCAAAGCGAGCAACTTGAGATATACTTGACATTGATCTCTTCTTCTCGTGAAGTGCTTCAAGTTCCGAGGCGCTCTAATACAACAGTTTTGTGGGCAAAGCAGCAGAAAATATGGTTAGTGGCAGGTAAAACATTAAAGTTGGCGTTTTGTTCCAGGTATGTGCCAAAGCTATGAGAAAAACATTCAAAAATGGATTTAAAGTTTAATTTGTATGTTCATGAATTTTATATTGGGTTGTCTCATAAATAATCTCGTTTTTTTTTCTTTTGGTGCTTTAGAAAATTTATTCGGTTTCTTTGGTTTGGAACTGCTATTTACAGGATTTATTTTTTATTTAACACCAGAGGGTCTACTCCCATTAGACCCGGGGCTCCTTCTACCTTGGAGCGATGGAAAACTCCAGGGTTCTTTCCATGGGGCAATACCTAGGTCTAAAAAGCCCCCCCCCCTCCATCGACTGCTACGTCAAGACGGCTGGAACTGGATACGCCACTTACGTGCGTCATCCCTGCAGGGAAGACTACCGAAAACCTCGATGGGGCCACCTGGTGATCTAGCACACCTTCTACTATCTCTGGAGACCAGTACCCGGGACTTATTAGGCAACCCTCTACCCCTTCCGGGCGGCCGTATCCTGGCCGGAGGTACCCAATTCCCCGTGGATGTCGGGAACACACTGCCCCCGAGTCCAACCCAATCCGAACAACTCCCTGACGGGAGAGGCTCGGAAGCTCGGCCCAAGTTTCCTCTAGTAACGTCAGAAGTACCACGAGTGCTAAGGGTCCGCAGCGCCCAAGAGGCCACGGCTAGTGTTGCGTACATTGTATAGATATTCAGTTGTTAATATATAGGTAATGAAATGCAGATAACAAAGTTTGAACTTAGTGTCCTAAAATACTACTGGAGACAAGATTATAAAACGCTATCGCAGCTGGAAGAATACGTGAAGTTGAAGCGAAGTCCTCCAGAACCGTTACCTTCGGTCTGCAGTTGCAGCCGACTGGTATGTCCCAAATGCTTATATCCATTCAGGCCTATCTTTTGCAAAAGTATATCATTATATCCTACACCTGTCCCATAGTTTCTATTCTAACCTCCCAAACAGCTTCAACAACTTGATCCGAGGACTTGGAGATATGATCTTGACCCAGACTTATGCTAGTACGTTCCTAAATTCTGATCTCCTTTAAATTCCTATACCGATTTCCATTATTACCTTAATCAAACATTCATATCCTTAACTTAAGCACCACCATAAATCCACCGTCATTATACGAGGCATGTTTTTAAAGTCAGTACCGTTTTGGAATTTAAAAAAGGACGTGCATAGATATCGCAATAATTTCATTTTTACATGATATCCTGTACCTTAATCTACTTATCTACATAATTTCTGTGAATATTGAGGCACTTGTCATAACGTGGCACCAGTTTTTGAATACCTTCCTCATAAAACTCTGCCGCCTGGCGTGTTAACCACTGTATCACAAATGTTTTGACTTCGTTATCGTCTTGAAGACGCTGACCGCCCGGATGTTTCTTCAAGTGCAGGAACAAATGGTAGTCGCTGGGCGCCAGATCAGGGCTGTATGGAGGATGATCTAGTGTTTCCCATTGAAAAGATTTGATGAGATCTTTGGTCCGATTAGCCACATGTGGACGGGCATTGTTATGCAGCAAAACGATACCCATACTCAACTTGCCACGTCTTTTGTTCTGGATTGCACGGCACAGATTGTTCAATGTCTCGCAATAAGGCGCTGCATTGATTGTCTCATTACGAGGCAGAAACTCCACTAGCAATACTCCTTTCCTGTCCCAAAAAACTGTGCACATGATTTTCCGGACAGAAATTGTTTGTTTAAACTTCACTTTTGTGGGTGATGATGAATGTCGCCATTCCATGGATTTTTGTTTCGATTCTGGAGTGATGTAGGCCACCCATGTTTCGTCACCAGTAACAATTTGATCTAAAAAATCTTCACCTTCATTGTGGTACCGCTCAAGGAAGGTCAATGCACTGCCTAAACATTGGGTTTTGTGCAAATCCGTCAACATTTTTGGAACCCAACGTGAACACAATTTCCGAAACTTCAAGTTCTCGGTCACAATGCGATACAGAACACTACGAGAATATTGAGAAAAACAGTCGCACAATGATGAAATTGTAAAGCGTCTGTTTTCTCTCACCTTTCGTCCACTTTCTGCATCAAATCTTGAGTAACGACCGATGTACGCCTACTCCGATCTTCATCATGCACATTTGTGCGGCCATCTTTAAATGCTCTCACCCATTTCCTTACCATTCCATCACTCATAATGTTTTTTCCGTAAACGTCACAGATCTCACGATGCATATCGATCGGTTTTACGCCTTTAGCACTAAGAAATCGTATAACAGCCCGTACTTCACAATCGGCGGGACTCACGATTGTCGGAGGCATCTTAAACACTCACTAACCAATGTATACAACGAAGAATCAGACTGTAATGGCGTCAGTGCGTAGACAAGAGATGTAGGTAACCAGCGCGCTGCATGTAACCGTAGCGCTGTGGCGGCTGAATCGCAAAACGGTACCGATTTAAAAGGCAAGCCTCGTATAAATCAAACCCTCAATATGCCAGTAAGGGACCTAGTCCCGGAATGGCAAGAGTCGAAGTACCCTCCCTCGTGGAGGAGGACTCTCCTTCAATGACCTTAAGGCTGTGTGTGGGAAGGTATCGTTAGTGAGCGTATGGCACAACGATTGTTCCAATGTTTCAACAATATAGCCGAAAACACAGAAGATCTACCATGTTCTGGAAGACCTGAAGTATATAATTTTGAGGATACAGGCTAGGTTTTGCTAGAACATATGCAAGAAGGTACCCGTAGGATTTCAGAACAATTTGGTGCATAACCTGTCAAAGTCATCGTTAAAAAAGTCAGTTCGGTCCCAAAGTAAAGTGCGTGTGGTGGAATTTTGAAGGTGTGATACGCTGGAAGTGTGTTTCAAATGGGTGGGCGATTAATGCGGTACTTTGTTCTCAACAATTGGAACGAGTTTATGAAACTTTGAGACGGGGATATCCAGAATTAGTTAACCGAAATAGACTTCTAATGGAACAGGACAATGCAACATCCCATACTAACCGAACAACGATGGCAATACGTAATTGAGGAATTGTGAGTAATCGAACTGCAACCACACCCAGAATACAGCCCTGATATCGCACCACCAGAGTATCGTCTTTTTGGATCCATGGCCCATTTTCTAGGTGAAAGAAATGTTGGCAACATTGGAGCAGTGTAAGTGGATGACTCCGAAATCTTCGCATCAAAACCCAAAGACTTGTACCTACCAAAACCATAGATTCTTATGGTCCATACTTTGAAAATTAGTTAATTGCTTATCACATAATTTTTATAGTTTTATAGTACGCCATTTTATATCTTAATTTCGTATACATAACTTATGACAAATCTTCGGTTGTTCATGGAAATGAATGTGAAATATTGGATTTCGGAGGGGATTTGGCACTGCGACCAGTTTTGCTCTATTATACCTTGCCCCAAGTGGAGTAACCCCGGGAGGAAGGATAAGGCAAGAGAAGACAGAGGGTGGCTGTCGAAAGGAGCCACGACAGTACTGTGATTTTGTGGGTTCGTAGAATTAAAAGTCTAATTTGCCAAAATTCTAAATGTTTCTCATTTCCGTAGAAATACACTTTCAGATTACAGCAGAATTACGTTACATACACAATCACAAGGTATCAAGGCCGATGACCATAACAAGCAGCGTTCTGGTTACATCTGTTTACCAATTGTTTACGACTGACTGGCGTGTTACAATCTCTTATAGTGTGTAGTGTTTAACGCCCACTTTTACTACATACGGCACCGAAGGCGATGACACTGATGATACATGAGATGAAGATGGAGCACCGGTGGAATGAGTTGGCAGGGGAAACCGGAGATCCCGAAGAAAACCCGCCCCAGCACCGTGTTTTCCACCACAAATTTCACTTTGCGGTCGCCTGAGATGGAACCTGGGCCGCCTTGGTGAGAGCCAAGCGGTCTAACCACTGAGCAACGGCGCGGCCACAATCTCTTATATATACCTATTTTGATAATTTCTATACTGTTCTAAAACAAACCAGAAACCGAATAATCTCTTATCAATCAAGAAGGCACAATAAATTTCCATTTACCTCACTTATCTGTGTCTTTAAATATTTTATCTCCGTTATCTTTATTTGCCGGCTGTTTGTGTACAAAACCGCGCTATTGTATATAATGGACTCGCGACAGTACAGAGAGAAATTCACCCGACTGCGGTCCGAAAACGGCCCCACCACACCGAGCTCGGAGACCGGAGGAAGTGTTTACTCAGTCTATCATCCTGCCATGCACCGCTGACACCCGCCGACAGTTCTACCCTGAAAGAGACCCCAAGATGAAATATGATAAAAAATAAAAATGGAGATGAAACGTAGGGACAGGAAATTCAGGGTATGTAATCAACCCAAACGGCATTTGCATGACGACCCAGTAAAACTCCTGAAAAAGTCCACGGTCAGGTAGATCGTTCAGGGGAATGGAAACCGTGTCTCCCCAATATGGACCATAGAAGAAACCACCTGAGCCATTCAGGTAATTAGAAATAACAGTAGAGCGTCTGTCTCCTTTCACCACCTCTCTGTCAGAGTGTTGAAAGTCCAGAAAATGTTACGTAGTCTATAAGCAGTCAAGCGGAAGCACCCGGTACTGATTTACTTTACGTGGGGAAGACATTCTGGTGAGTGTGTTTGGTTAAAGTTGCATAGGAATCGGCTTCTGCTGCATGGAAGTCAGATATCTCGAGCCAACACTCCAAAACAACTGAAGGCTGTTACGGTAGGAGGGAAGAGATATGATATTTTCAAAGGCTGTTTATAGTATTGAATAAAGCACGGTCTCTCTGGATGGTTTGGAAACTTTCTGCAAAACAGGAACGGGCCTTTATATAGAGAGAGTCAAACGTTGGTCAAACAACTGTTTGAAGAACACGAAGTAGATAACAGGTACAATACCCTGCTAGTTCCGACAAAGACTTTGGAAATTCGCAAAACTACTGGTTGAAAAATAATTACAGTAACAGCTAACGTTTCAACCACGAGCCAAGAAGAAAAGATTTTTAAAAAATTGAGAAATTTGGAAGGATGTCATAAAACGTGTGAATGCTACAATTGATCTAGAATAATCAAAGTTTATTCTAATTTTTTCTACCAGCACCTTGGGGATATTTCACAGTTTTTGCAATGTTAAGTATAAACACGACATGGGAGCCTATGTCACTGCACCGTTTAAGCAGCATAATAGTTGTGGAAAAATGAATATTAGTAAATGCTGTTGTTTAAAATATTTAAATTGCTGGTAATATTTGAAAGAAATAAAGAAAACAAATGAAAGAAAGTTGCTGCTATAGTTATAGCTTTAAAACACCTTCGACAAACTATATGCTAATAGTTAATATGATGTAACAAGCTTGTAGCGAATTACTGCGTCTTACAAAAGTCAGACACCCATAGACAATAGTTTTTATGATACAAGGGATAAAAATAAGTTCTTATTTTGTGAGTAGGTGTGATCCCGAAACGTGGTCGTAGAGCCAGTTGAGGTGACCTACCAATAGAATAAAATCGTTTAACCCGTATATCATACATTATTTTTAGTTACATAAACTATTTACACTATTTACCGATATATTATCTGTAGGGATACCAGATTGTGAAATGACAAAAAAAAAAAAAAAAAAAAAAAAAACGGACACTTTGACATTATGTTAACGGAAAACCAAAAGACCTGTCATATATACAAATAGGGTAAATAATAAATCAACACAGCTGTCTACTGTATTGAACATATCAGATTTCCCTCCATGGCTAACGCTGAACACACTGTAGCAGAAATTACACTCCACTTCAGATCCAGTACTATCAACCGCTTCGCCGATGGCCATTTAAACCCTTCAGAGGCCGGAAACGAATACCCAATAAACAGAACAAGACATTTAAATTGTTAAATGCTGTAAAAATGCATCATGAATAAATTCCGCATCTTCCGTATTTATTACGTTATTTAAACGAAACAAAAATTGTTTTAAAACTCATTAAAGGCAAAATAACACCTGCAACTTTCCTGGCGACGAATACTCTGACTTTCTTCTCGGGCAGCCAGCCAGGAAATAGATGATTAGATATCAACGTTTGGGGAGTGTACATCTTTCCCATCATCAGGATATTTATAAAATGTTATAACAACAAATGAAATACTGGATATAACATAAATGTAAACAAAGACAAAACACTATCAAAATTCGCTTTACTGAACAAAAGACTGTTTTCAGTAAATTGTCAGGTCAGGAGATGGCGTGAGTATAGAAAATTGTGTTAAAGAAACCTAACTACTTAACTTGTTTATCAAGCTGTATTGATCTTTGCTTCTTAATTAGATGAACTTCCATATTTAAGGCCAGTTTCCAAGAGGAGCTGAACTGAAATCGAGCATCACGATTAAGCGTGCTCCTTTCAGAGGAAATCGCCAAAGCCTCCTTAATTCTCCGCTCCCAGTAACTGTTGCATTTTGCCACCGAAAATTGGCTCTATGGTCATTATCAAAACAATGCTCTGCCAGCCCAGACTTCTCAGGTTGCATTAAACGAATGCTTCGGTCATGTTCGATTATTCTAGTAGCGATGGTCCTTCCGGTTTGTCCTATATACGGTGTTCCACATTCACAGGGAATGAGGTACACTCTCGGAACTTGGAAGTCCAGTTTGTCTTTCACTGGTCGCAACAGATGTTTAATCTTCGGAGCTGGCTTGTGGATGGTCCTGACGTATTTGGAGAGAATTCTGCTGATTCTGCCAGATAGATTGCCGGTAAACGGGATGCAGGCTGTAGCGATAGGCTTATCTGTAATACAGCAACCTGTAATTTACTTCTGCGAAGATAATACATGTTTTAACCATTTTCAGACGCAGATTTTGAAAATGATCCTTAAAATGGCATATCAAGTCAAAATTTTTAGATATATTTCCGTATATGTAATCGAAAACGAGTTCGCGTACCAGCAGGTAACAAGCATCTCATAGGTTGGCACCCGTCTCCTGCCCGCCTTGGTAGCGTGGTCGTAGCATGTCTGCCTCACGTTCAAGAGGTCCCGAGTTTGAATCTCGGTCAGGGTGAGTTACCTGGATAAGGTTTTTTCCGGGGTTTTCCCTTATCCTGTAATACGAATGTCGGGTAACTCTAGCCTCATGGACCCCGGACTCATTTGAGCATCATTTCATCCATTCCATTCATCGTCCGATATGACTTAATGTTGGAAAACATAAATTAAAAAAAATGTCTCCTACACGATTACTCACACAGCTACTTACAAAATGTAAACATGATGTACAATTTAACCAGGCCTTTACTTCAGAGATCCTGACTTTCAACCAGAAAATTCTAAAAGTGAAAGACCTTTTGCACAGCAAGTACAGGTAGTCTTGAATGATTTGATACGCGAATTAAATTTGTCAAAAGGAGAATCTGAACTTCTATGTTCCACGCTGCAACAGTGGAAATTACTTTCAACTGCTACAATTACTAAAAAATTATAGAGTTTTGAAATAGACATCAGATATTTGGAAGATATTTTAAATGGAAGGGAATACTTATTTCTGTATGTACATCAATCACTAGATGAGTGAGCGAGGAATTGAGCCTTATTCAAATGACTGGCGATGGTTTATGGATTTATTGAAGTTTAGTGTGTCAAAATTCAAACTAACAAGTTTGACTCAACGACAGTTTAACTATTGTTTCACATCCACTAACTACGTCACCCGTAAGTTACGTACAAATAATTTCTATATGTAGGTATTCACTTATAATAATGCCGGGAGCTGGTCTAAATATAAACTTTCATTTTAATCTCAAAACAAAGCTTCTATGAAAACAAATATGAAGCTGACGCATTAGTAATTAACATTTCAGACATATTCATTTCCAGCTGTAAAAGTTCTGCCTCTGCTCTCGACAAATTTACGGTTTACTGACTTTTACCCAAACTCATAGGAGATAGTCACACAAATGAATAAAGCAGATCGTCATTTTCAGGCCTTCACAAGATGAGTGTGAATAACACATATTGTAAATAGTTTGTGATTTATTTATTCATGAATAACAAAAAGCGATTGAAAAGAACAATTCATTCCCCAAGAAGGATTTATGAAGTTATAATCAAGGTTTCTACTCAAGGGAAACCTTTGCAATTAAATGAAATACTCCATAAGAGAAAATGTTCAATTGTTCTTCCTTAACTTCCCTAGATTTACCACTTTCGTTGTGTTAGGGGATTCTTGGTCCTCTACCCTTTATGTCGTTAATTGTTTGAGGATCTGGCAGATAGAGAACTCAGGATGGGTGATCAGCCCGATGGTTCGTATGAGAGTACGAGAAGTAGATGAGCGGAATGAGGGCGAAGGGGATGATAGGAAATATGATAATGCAGCAATTGGTGTAATGATGGCGGGGTAAACCGGAGTTCCTCGAGAAAAACCCGCTCCAGCCCCATGTTGTACACCCCAAATCACATGCGTTCGCCTGGGATGGAGCCCGGGTCGATGTTAAATTGATGGTAGAACATTCAAAGAAAACTTCCATACTCTCTGCCCAGGACAAGAAGGCAAGAGACCAATGAAGGGGAGAGAGGTTTGAACTGATGATTCTACTCTGTTAGCGGATCTGCTTACTAGGAGTAGGGGAGGGGATCCGTTCCCTTCAGCTGCTGTGGTGCGGGCGGTGTGGACTCCTAGCACACATGGTACCTCTGACGGTACTACAGGAACCTCGGGCCGAACATTCGAGCCCCTCCCTGATATGGAGTTGTTTGGATTGGGTTGGACTCGAGGGGGCAGTGGTTCCCGGTACACGTGGGAGATCGGGTACGTCTGCGGACGGAGTTGAGGGAAGCCATTAGTATTCCCGCGTACTAGCTAGCATAGATAGTAGAAGGTGTGCTAGATCACCAGCGGCCCCACCGAGGTCATTTAGGTAGCCTTCCTATTTTGGTGTTGGCGCGCGTAAGTGGCGTACCCACTTCCATCCCGTCTTGAGTCCACAGGACTAGATGGGGGGGGGGGAGTTGTCTCTAGGTCTTACATTATGGAAAGCCCCACGGAGGCGCCGGGCGTATTAACAGCTTTAACTGTATGCGAGTACATGTGAGTCACCTATGCTGCCAGATCTAATGCTCGTTGCAGTAAATGCAGTGACTGGTATTGTGTTGGTGAGTTGTGACAACACTTGCATATTTTAAACAAACCTAGCATCCAAGTCATAATTGGAAGGCAAACATAAACACCGTACGGAAACAAAAAATATTACATTACACATTCCTCTAGCTTGCCTTCTTGTCCTGGGCAAACAGGACCAACATGTATGTATTGTAATTACTACATATTTTTTACAAATATTAACACCTGTACAAGTAATAGAGCATTACCATATTAGACGCCGTTCCAGACTGTTCCGTGTACCCCGCATGGCTTGCGGGCACCCGAGATAACCCAGCAGCTAGTCCTAACAGCAGCTAAATTTGAGCTCCACATAATTCTCATAAGCGGTACGGCATCTACATTTTCAACCTAACTCAAATTAAAATTAGAACACCAGGATGCAAGGTTTTGCGTCCATTCCCAAAACATGAGGTACATAAAATTTCTAAACTCGCAAAATTTCTACCTCAAAACTCACAAGTCAACCTACATGTTAACATGTTAACTGCAGTGGTTCTACTCCAATTAGTCCCGGAACCGTAGATCCAAAGACCCTGGTCTCCTTCAGCAAGGGAGATGCCGAGCTGTACCAAAAGGGCGCCTGGCACCTCCGTGAGGCGTTTGATATAGCAAGACCTAGAGATTAAAAAGCCCCGGTCACATCTGGTCCTGTGGACTCAAGACGGTATGGAAGTGGATACGCCACTTACGCGCACCAACTCCAAAATGGGAAGACTAACGATATGACCTCGGTAAGGCTACCTGGTGATCTAGCACGCCTTCTACTAGCTATGCTGGCTAGTACGCGGGAATATTAATGGCTTCCCTCAACCCCGTCCGGAGACGTACCCGATCTCCCACGGGTATCAGGAACCACTGCTCCTTCGAGTCCAACCCAATCCGAACAACTCCCAATCAGGGGGGGCTCGAATTTTATGCCCCAGGTTCCTCTAGTAACGTCAGATGTACCACGAGTGCCAGAGTTCCGCAACGCCCGCACCACGGAACGGTTGGATTTTCTCTCCCCTAGGACAGCTGACCGCAACCATAAATCTTAAGGCCTGCGCCCCGCGGTTAGTTTTGAACATAGTTTGACAGGAAGGGAACATTTTGTGGGAGGTCTAGAGTGAGATTCTCGTAACTGGGACTCCATATGTGTTCTACCGACCAACTACACTCCTGGAAATGGAAATAAGAACACATTGACGCCGGTGTGTCAGAACCACCATACTTGCTCCGGACACTGCGAGAGGGCTATACAAGCAATGATCACACGCACGGCACAGCGGACACACCAGGAACCGCGGTGTTGGCCATAGAATGGCGCTAGCTTCGCAGCGTTTGGGCACCACCACCGTCAGTGTCAGCCAGTTTGCCGTGGCATACGGAGCTCCATCGCAGTCTTTAACACTGGTAGCATGCCGCGACAGCGTGAATGTGAACCGTATGTGCAGTTGACGGACCTTGAGCGAGGGCGTATAGTGGGCATGCGGGAGGCCGGGTGGACGCACCGCTGAATTGCTCAACACGTGGGGCGTGAGGTCTCCACTGTACATTGATGTTGTCGCCAGTGGTCGGCGAAAGGTGCATGTGCTCGTCGACCTGGGACCGGACCGCACCGACGCACGGATGCACGCCAAGACCGTCGGGTCCTACGCAGTGCCGTAGGGGACCGCACCGCCACTTCCCAGCAAATTAGGGACACTGTTGCTCCTGGGGTATCGGCGAGGACCATTCGCAACCGTCTCCATGAAGCCGGGCTACGGTCCCGCGCACCATTAGGCCGTCTTCCGCTCACGCCCCAACATCGTGCAGCCCGCCTCCAGTGGTGTCGCGACAGGCGTGAATGGAGGGACGAATGGAGACGTGTCGTCTTCAGCGAGGAGAGTCACTTCTGCCTTGGTGCCAATGATTGTCGTATGCGTATTTGGCGCCGTGCAGGTGAGCGCCACAATCAGGACTGCATACCACCGAGGCACACAGGGCCAACACCTGGCATCATGGTGTGGGGAGCGATCTCCTACACTGGCCGTACACCTCTGGTGATCGTCGAGGGCACACTGAATAGTGCACGGTACATCCAAACCGTCATCGAACCCTTCGTTCTACCATTCCTAGACCGGCAAGGGAACTTGCTGTTCCAACAGGACAATGCACGTCCGCGTGTATCCCGTGCCACCCAACGTGCTCTAGAAGGTGTAAGTCAACTACCCTGGCCAGCAAGATCTCCGGATCTGTCCCCCATTGAGCATGTTTGGGACTGGATGAAACGTCGTCTCACGCGGTCTGCACATCCAGCACGAACGCTGGTCCAACTGAGGCGCCAGCTGGAAATGGCATGGCAAGCCGTTCCACAGGACTACATCCAGCATCTCTACGATCGTCTCCATGGGAGAATAACAGCCTGCATTGCTGAGAAAGGTGGATATACACGGTACTAGTGCCGACATTGTGCATGCTCTGTTGCCTGTGTCTATGTGCCTATGGTTCTGTCAGTGTGATCATGTGATGTATCTGACCCCAGGAATGTGTCAATAAAGTTTCCTCTTCCTGGGACAATGAATTCACGGTGTTCTTATTTCAATTTCCAGGAGTGTAATTAAAAATAATGAACTGAAGGGGGAAGCGAAGTGTCATATAACCATCTTGAGAAAAAGACATATCTAAGGTTCAGTCGGTGGATGAGGGTCGACCGAGATCGTCGTGCTAACGCGCGCCGACAGAAATCACGTTCTTTAAGCAACGGACGAGTAAGGTAAAGAAATCGCGTTCGATTAAAGCTAGTTAGTAGCGGGCTGCTAATCCGACGACTCGTGTTATATACACGGGAGTGCTACCACGCAAACGCGAAACCTACCATTCAGAGTTCGCCTAACTAACTTGTATTTCGAGAGTAATTGAAATACAACCGATCGTCATAAGAGAATTAACCTGTGTTTCTTTCCAAGTACCCTAATTGATCCACCCAGAACGCCCTGTATCAAGAGATCCTTGCCACTGATCCTATATTCATAAATATTAGGACAACTCGAGAGCAGCCGAGGACATCGATATTCTTCACATTTTATTAGCGATGCTGACAACACTAGGAGTCAAGCCCTTGCCAAATAATTGAGCAAAAATGCGCGGCAATACTCACCCGACACCGCGACTTGCCCCAAGGGGACGGATCCCCTCCCCTACATCCCTAAATGAAAAACCCTATCGGAGATAAAACCCTTAACGGACGGACACGCTGCAAGAACCTTCTGACTTTATACAGCCAACCAGCACTCCGGTCAGTTGGAGTATTAACCATTAAATGCTGTTCACCCTAACTTGAAGACAGCTGCAATAAGTTTTCCTGATTCTTGATCAATAAAAGTTCAGTTAATGAATAATACGATACGTAATGCTTAGGCAGAAAATGAAGCTAGCTACAGTGAAGCCATGAATATTACACGAATATAACCATTTGTAACAACAAATATTTCCACCCCTAAAAAATAGAAGACGATTATAATTTTAAAAAAATTACTTATTATCCTTGGGGAAGTAAACATTTTCAATTTTTTTAAATAAGTTCGTGTAGCTGAAGTTCCTCAAAATAAACATAGTATAAAAATTGACTACATTTAGCTAAAAACGATTAAATTCCTAATCATAAAAAATCTTTTACTTATCAATTTACGAGGGTGGGTCATAAGGTAATGCCTCCTATTTTTTCCCTTAAATAAGTAAGTTATGTGAAAGCTTTGAATTTGGCGCAAAACCTCAAACCATCTTCTCCAATCTCCTGCAGTAGTAACTTCCTAAGTCAGCAGTTGGCAGCACTGCATACTCTTGCAAAATGGCTGACATCAACATTCATATTAGACAGCGTTCTGTGATTGAACTTTTGACTGCGGAAGGTGAAACGACAATCCGCATTCACGAAAGGCTGAAAAATGTGTATGGTGATGCAACGGTGGATGTCAGCACTGTTAGACGATGGGTTCGTCGCTGTAACGAAGCTGAAGGGCAAACACCATTGACAGATGAAAAGCGAAGTGGCAGGCCGGTGACTACAGTGACTCCATGCAACATTCAGCGAATCGATGACATCATTCGTGGTGATCGCCGCGTAACAACAGGTGAATTGTGTCGCATTATCTCCCTCAGTAAAGACAGTGTAATAACGATTATTAAAGAACTGAGTTAAAAGTTTGTTCACGTTAGGTACCAAGAATGTTAACCGCCCTAAACAAAGAAAGAAGGAAAACAATAGCCTCCGAACACTTGCAGCGCTTCAAATTGGAGGGAGAGGAGATTCTGAAAAAAAAATTGTTACTAGAGACGAAACGTGGGTTTAGTTTTTTGAACCTGATTCAAAGAGGTGGTCATTGGAACGACATCACACAACGTCACCGAAGAATAAAGAACTCAAAACTCAGCGGTCGGCAGGCAAAGATATGGCGACAGTGTTTTGGGATGCAGAGGGTGTGCTTATGATTGATATTTTGGAGCAGGGATGCACAATAAATGCTGTACAATACGTCAGAGCTCTCAAAAAGCAGAAAGCACGTCTTCGTCGAGTTCGCCCAACAAAAGCTATGGCGAATGTTCTTCTTTTGCAAGACAATGAAAGACTACACACTAGCTGTTACACCACTGCAGAAGTTGAGAAACTGGGATAGCAAGTCTTACCTCACCCCCTCATACAGCCCTGACCTGGCACCATCGGACTTCCATGTGTTCGGACCACTAAAGTAAGCTCATCGTGGGATTCATTTTGAAGATGAGGAGGCTGTGAAAACGTCCGTGCGTCAATGGCTTAGGAAGCAAAACCGTGTGCTTTACATGCCCTAGTTAAAGGTAGACCAAAACTGTGGGAAAGGACGAAGATTATATTGAGAAGTGACAAATTAATTGTCAAAGTTGTAGTTTTCAAGCTATGTAAATTGGATTTAATTTTCTTGGCAGTTAAAAGAGAAAAATAGGAGGCATTAATTTTTCTAAATGTTGAGATTGTGATCAGGTTTATATTGGAAAGACGAAACGTAATTTGGAAACCAGAACGAAAGACCATTTCGTACCTTTGAGTATAAACAAACTTATGAATCGGCCGTAGCAGATCATTTTTGGTCATTTAACCATGAAATAATTAATCCTGAAGTTAAATTTTTTAAAACAATTAAATGGTCGGTTAGATTTAATGGTCTGGGAAAGGATATTTATTTTAAAAAACAAACATCGCGTAAGGAATTTTGAAATAGCAGCATTTGATTCTCTTGTTAGGTTTGTTTCGTTTTTATATTTTGGTAATACTGAAAAAACATAATAACATGGTAACCGGAATCCTTGACAACGAAGTGTGTTGATGGACTGACTATGCAAGCAAGTTGTTTGTGAAATCGATCTCAATTAAAAACAAGAATTAACATAATTTTCTTAAGATATGTGAAGTTTTTGTTACAAATAGTTATAGATGTATAATATGGTATTTAATTTCTTCTTTACTGAAAGCACGCTGAGATCACTACCGTCCCAAATTCCAACGAACATTTTAATAGTAGACTTTATTTCTACTTATTTCTGTTTTTATTTATTTTGTAGAATATCTGACAGGTAAAACTCAACTGTCTTGTCTTTAGCACTCACGTGACAAGCTAGTAACATTAATTCTCCACTCTGAGCGAAATTTGTACTTTCGAAAATGTCTTTAATTGACATCTGTTTGAAAAAGGAATACACATTAACAAGAATATTTGTAGCCTATTTATGTAAAATTTTATGATTTGTTTCGCAGTGACTACTAGGCGCACCAGTACTAGACTTGCTAAGAGGTATATCTACCAACTTCGTAAAGGTGTTTGTGCTTTTATAAGATCACCACTTTACTGAATGGAACGCAACAATTGTAACTGCAACATGGCACGTGTGTGTTTTTATTCACTGACAGTTAATAGTTCTTTTGTTTCTAGTCAGGCAAATTTATCTTTCCACATCTCCGAAACCAGATGTGCTACAAATATAGGATTTGGAGATTAATCCTCAGAAAGAATAGCTCTGTAACATGGGAAAAACAAAATAATTCTTTAAGTCATATATATTCAGAGCAAGCAAAAAAAAAAAAAAAAAAAAAAAAAAAAAAAAAAAAAAAAAAAAAAAAAAAAGACGCATTCTTTGGCAGAGCGAGCCAGTATGCGTGCACAACTATTTTGTAGCTACCTCTATAAGATATTGCTAAATCATCCCTCTCAGTAACCTGCTTGCTACTCTATTATTATTTCCAACCGAAAATGTTACACGCATATGTGTATACCAACTTTTGTCCAACTCTGTAGCTATATTATCCTGGAGTCAGTGGATACTGTAACAAAAGATTTGGGAGGAATTATGTTTCACTCTGTTGTAGAGTTCTCGTGGTAACGGGAGAATAATTATTTTTTATGGCTAACTTTATGGCTTAGATTTTCCCTTTGGACATTCAAATGATGTAAATGAAACCTTAAAGACGACAGCTGTGTGCAGTATTTTTGTTCATATTCCTTACTGGTTTCCAACGGTCCTCGCTTGCCTTGTGTGCTACGGTTCTAGAATATAATAAGCATTCCTTTCTCTGAAGCATCTTACATCATGTATAGGTCTTCGCTCTGCAAGAGGTCAATATACGTCCTCCTGTTCTATCTCTCTCAGATACTCTCTGCTGTTTGTTGGAGAAATTGCTATATGAATTTCTGAACTAACTTTCTCCTCCCACCTCCTCTACCTTCGCTTCAATTTCTTATACTGGAAGGGAACCCTCCCAGACGATATACAGGGGGTTTGAAAATGATTATAAAGTTTGAATGAACAGAGCCAGACTGAAAAACTCAATGCCATAGTCGGGATTTGAACCAAGGATCTCCCGCTGTCCGTGCGGTTGCTCTAAACCACTGAGCTACTATGGCTAACATGCCGATATGACATTATTATTGTTTAATCGACGTTACCTTTACAGGCAGACAGAGACAGACACAAAGACACAGGCAAACCGTGTGCTAAGCGATGATTTTATTATCCAAGGCATTAAAATATATTTTGGGTTAAATCTGAGTATTTTGGATTACTCTTTGAAATCCAACATTTCAAAAAGTATGTACAGACTCTAGATCCCAATTCTGCTTCTCCCTTTACAGGCTTCCTTCCACCCTTGGCTACTCCAACCCAGTTAGTTCTCTATGTGAGTGAGTAGAAAAGCAATTTAGATACACAAAAAAAAAAACAATAATTGATATAATCAATCTGATACGAAGGAGTGGCTTCCATACCGCCTTTAGTAAACTTGATTTATTGACTGATTGTGAGAAATCGGTTTAGATACACCCTAACGATGAAGCCTTACTGTATTTCTCTTTTATTACCTTCCTTTTACTATGTAGAGTAAGGAAGATATTAGATTCCACTGCTAAAATGTTGACACCGACATTTAAGTGTAAATACACGTTTTGAGCTCCCTAAAACCAACAAAATCTCGTGTGTTTGTGTGCGTGCGCGGCTATGATCATTAGAACTCAAAAATTAAAAATCGATCAAGTACCAAACTTGCTATTTACGAGGGCTGTTCAACAAATAATGATCACAATTTTTTTTTACAACGTACCTTTACTCATCCTCATAATTTTGACGGTCCTTCTCAAAATAGTCTCCCCTGAATACAATGCACTTGTCCCAACGTTTCTGCCAGTCTTCAAAGACATACTGGAAACCATTTTTAGAGGTACTTCAATATCGCCTCCGGAGCCTTCACCACTACTTCTGATGATGTATAATGCCCCCCACGAAGGCATTTCTTCAAGTTAAGGAATAGAAAAAAGTCAGATGGGCTAAATCCGGACTATAGGAAGGGTGAGCGATGCACTTCACGTTGCAACAACATAGGCAATATGTGGCCGAGCATTATCGTGGTGCAGCATCCAGCCTGTCTCACGGAAATGTTGCCTTTTGCGCCTGATATGGACTTGTAATTTTTTCAGGACATCCCTGTAGTATTGTTCAGTTACTGATGTGTGTGCAGGTACAATGATGATATATATATATATATATATATATATATATATATATATATATATATATATAAGGGGCGCTCAACTACGGCGGTCATCAGCGCCCTTTAAAAAACTAGTCATGGCGAAAGCCAGATATAAAACTTTCTAAAAACTATACAAGTGTAACAAAGTGTAACGTACATAACAAACATCAATCAAAACCTACTAAAAATTTCGTTCACGAAATCCTAAACACTAAACTAGACAAGAATCTAAAAACCTTCTCCACGGGTCTCCACGCACGACCTACACGTGGGTGGGCCTGTTAACCGTCTCCCTCAACCACGAAGAGGAGCCCACACGAGGGAGACTGTTAGCTCGGGACCCTGGGTGCGCCAAACCCGTACATACCGAAGTAGGCCCCTGGAGGGGTGCAGGTACAACATACTGATAAACCATTCCATGAATATCAAAGAATGAGGAGGAACATAACTTTCCCAGCAGAAGCAACCACTTTTGCTTTTTGGGGGTTTGGAGGTGATCGAGATTTCCACACTGAGCTTTGCTGTTTGCTCTCAGGATCAAAATTATGTAGGCAAGTTTCATCATCAGTGATTACGTTTGAAAGACACTCCGGATCTTCCTATAACATCAACTTTAATTGCATGTTACCTCCATTGCAGCGATAGGCGATACTGAACATGTCTGAACTTGCCTGGTTCTCACAGGCGGGAAGCAGAAGTACCAACAGTGAAACTACTACGGCGTGTTTGTTTCACTTAAGCTAAGATTGAATTTTAGTGCGAAAAATTATAACTGTACAAAAATTATGAGCATTCTTTAATGAACAGCCTATGTACTTTCAGCGACTCCCTTGAATTCGACAGAAACATTTTCAAGAATATCTCCCATTCCAAACTATACTTTATATGGAACAAACAGTTCGCGAACATAGTGATTTTCTGAAAAATGGCTGACGATTCTGGTTAAGGTACCATATATTTATGGTATTTGAAGATTAGACTTTCAAGCACTTTCACTTTTCTCAAATGGGAATTCGTCATTCACTTGTTTTCTACCTCTTTCTAAATTTTCGTAGCCATCGCATAGTGGACATGGGAAATATTCCCATATTTCTCTTGTACCCACAAGAACATTAGCAATTAGATTATGTTTATCTCACATTTTGCTGTGTGTCCGCTGTATAATTGTTCAATGAAAGCAGCAAAACCAGACGCTGGAAAAGGCTTATGGTAATGTTTTAGTGCCATAAATAACCTCAGCGGCCCTACAACAATAGATTGTTTCTAAAATGAAAGTTCCAAACGGGCGGATACAGGTGCTGTGCTCGTATGCAGAAGCAAAATCAATTTCGTTGAACTGCCAAACGGGATATTCAGACCTACGTGTAGAGAAAAAACACATTATTTTAGTTAACGTAACAACTAAACTTTCTGTATTCGAGTCGCTTATATACAGAGAGTTGTAGCAACAAACAACGCAGCACAAAACAATAGAAAACCTTTTCCATTGTTGGTGGCCTGCGTGATATCTGAAAAGCTCAATATTCCAGTATTTGATATGATTGTTCCGTATTGCAAAAGGATAAAGGGCAGATAACAAAGAATGAGACCTCGTGCATTGGAGTTACACACAGAACTACTGCGGCTAACATCCACGAACAAGTACTGGAGTGAGAATGCCACAGGAGGTCAAGGGATCCAAGGCAGAGCGGCCAAAAGAGGCACGGAGCTCCTTAAAAAGTGCTCAGAGTTCATCGTTGGGACGCAAGGATCCACTAAGCAGACACCGGGTCAGGTGTCGATAAGTCTTCCTCTCCCCACGTGAACACAGCGTGCACTCAAGGGCGAGCATCCATGTGATCTCTCTGGAACCTCTATACACCACCAATTTGCGCGATCGATAGGAATTGAAACTTTTACACTTTACTTTTTAAAATTTTCAATGGAAAGAAGGTTAAGACGGTTGATCATTTACAGGTTCGATTACTACCAACCCAATTGCTAGTCACTGGGGCACTTGGCTTTCTGCAGTGGTGAACCATGCGGGACATTTTGATAGCTTTAAATCGGTTGTGGATAAACTGGGCAAAGATGATGCTTCATTTATAGAAATTGTTCAAAATCGTGAACTGTTGTTTAAGAAGTGACAGCGTATATTGCTGCTAAATTGTTTCCTATGTGATTCCATTAAAAGCTAGAAGCAACAAGTAATCTCTTGATTCAAAGCGTTAAATAAATCGTTAATGTAGAAACGAAAATTAACTCACTCGAGGACTTAAAAACGTAAACTTAAATAACGAACACCAATTCAGGACAGAGATTTCTTATGGACAGTTTAGGGAAGGTACGCAATGTGCGCTGTCCTGAGCCGTGGTGTAGCGGGCTAAGGCAGCATACCCTGATATCTGGCAATGGAAAGCGGCCCGAGATCGATCCTACCCTTGGGGTGCGGATTTGAAGTCCCGGTCATAGGATCAGAGCCCACTCAGCACCGTGAGGTATGTGAGGAGCTTAAACTAGGTAAGCGGCCCTGGTCAAGAGAACCAACGTTCCGGCTGTGGCATGCCGAGATGCTGACCACATCTGCTCCCCGTATCGGTTGGATGATCGGTCACCTGTGCTTTGCGTAAGTGGGCGTGAGGCCGGGTTGGTAGGCCTTGGCCCACTTAGGGCTGTCGCGCCAGGGTTGATGATTTATTATTATTATTATTATTATTATTATTATTATTATTATTATTATTATTATTATTATTATTATTATTATTATTATTATTATTATTATTATTATTATTATTATTATTATTATTATTATTATTATTATTATTATTATTATTATTATTATTATTATTATTATTATTATTATTATTATTATTATTATTATTATTATTATTATTATTATTATTATTATTATTATTATTATTATTATTATTATTATTATTATTATTATTATTATTATTATTATTATTATTATTATTATTATTATTATTATTATTATTATTATTATTATTATTATTATTATTATTATTATTATTATTATTATTATTATTATTATTATTATTATTATTATTATTATTATTATTATTATTATTATTATTATTATTATTATTATTATTATTATTATTATTATTATTATTATTATTATTATTATTATTATTATTATTATTATTATTATTATTATTATTATTATTATTATTATTATTATTATTATTATTATTATTATTATTATTATTATTATTATTATTATTATTATTATTATTATTATTATTATTATTATTATTATTATTATTATTATTATTATTATTATTATTATTATTATTATTATTATTATTATTATTATTATTATTATTATTATTATTATTATTATTATTATTATTATTATTATTATTATTATTATTATTATTATTATTATTATTATTATTAATTAAAGGTCGAGTTGCAGAAATTAAAAATCTCCTTTATTTTCACAGAGATACACTGTTCAATTCTCACGTAACAACATTACATAACATAATAACACAATCTTCTAAGATCGATGACAATAACAAAGCGTGACAGCTGATTACATCAGCTCTCGTTACAACAACACTCTTGTTACACAACTAACTCATCACTAGCCATGGCTTCTTTTTATACACCCATCCATGAATACCACACTGTTCTGTCAATCACTAGATGCTTCTGGAAAACAAAGCATCTAATGACGTAATCCAAATATTTTATCATATTCTAGAAGCGTAACTTATTCCATGCCGGCGAGTCCTTTACCTCAGTTATCTTGCTTTCCGGCACTTGATAACAATAGCGCTGCTATCATTAACTACTTAGAAAGGCTCATTATTACCATGAAACTTTATCCGCCGAATGTTTTCTTATTTGTGCCGAAACTTTTATGCCTGTTGCCATGGAAACATGAACCATGTGCACTGTAACTGCAAACATTTTTCAACAATTGACATGTGATAGATATTAATCCTCAGTGCAGAGTTATTAGAGCAGTTCTTTTTATTACAAGTTTTTCTGTTATTTAAATAAAATAAAATATTTTTGTATTTTTGTAAAAATGTTCAACTTTTTTTGGTAATATTTTATGGATTCTTAATGCATAAATACAGAAATAAGTTTAACGTTTTAGAACTTAAAAATTCATTCTTAGTTATTACTTGATATTCATTACAAAATGCGTTCACGCTCTTCTATATTACATAGAAGTGGATTTCAATAGAGTAAAATTGGTGCAAGAAACATTGAATGCCGTGCTAAAAAGTGTCTATGCTCTCATAAGTAAACCAATATGATGGACTAAATACGTTAACAACTAAACAAACCTACTAGATCTATGCTAATGTGCTAATGTGACTTAACAATACAAATCTTTGATTAACTTTAGAACAAGAAACACATTCATAAAAACAATATGTTTCGAAAATTATTTTGTAGTATATTTGCATAATACCTAAATAAATTCAATAGATTTCTTGATTATTATTGGTGTTTTCAAATGTTTCTGTAACGCCCTCCTCACGCGAGTAATCGAAAGTTTTCAAGTTGATGAGGGAAATAGCATGCAATCCATCGATATTAAATTTCTCGAAGATCTCACCAGCATCTGCATCAATCCCATGTTTGCTCGGCAGAGCTATGAGAGGTAACCATCAGGGTTTACATAGATGTTGTTAAGAAACGACAAAGAGTTTAAACTTTTAATTTATCACATTTTCAAAATATGCTGATCACATATATAGTACTAATTCACCTGTTATGAAACAAATATATTTATAAATTGTGGATTTATGAAGAAGTTTGAGACAGAACGCTGCATAGGTCCGTTTTCGTTGCCAGCCAGACGCAAAGTGAGTAGTAGACACCCAAACACACACACACACACACACACACACACACACACACACACACACACACACACACACACTCACACACGCACACATACACACACACACACACACACACACACACACACACACACACACACACACACACACACGACTGGACATTGAAGACCTCGATGTCAGACGTTCGGTCTCAAGCCAGATCAGGGCTAGGCCCCCTACTGGCCGTGGAGTATTTTATAAGGAAGGATGAAGTTATATATAAGCCATCTGATGTATTATTTTGTGTGCCTAGAAGCAGTTTCGGGCGTTTGTAGCGCTCTTAAGGATCGATGTCGTACCCACCTAGACTACGGATGAGGGTGTTGAAGTTCTGAGAGAGGTTTTGATAAAAGGAACGTGAAAGAGTGTGGGTGTAGTCTGTTACTGTGGGGATACGTAGGTCACGTCGGGTAACTAGATTAGGGATGTACCAAGGGAAGTCTGTGGCAATGCGGAGGAATCGGGATTGTAGAATTTCAAGGCGGTGTAGGTGAGACCTGGTTGCTACTCCCCATATTTCACTGGCGAAATACTTCCTTAAACAGGTGCAGTTTTGTCATTTTGATGTCGAATAGAACACCAAGAGACGTTGTCGAGACGTGGTCAACGGTTTGGTGCTTTAGTTCAAAATTTGTCCGTTAGGCAACCACTGCTTTGAAATCAATACACATTTATTTATTATACTTTTAATTTGTCGTTCTTGTTTTGACTGTCATTTACTATTTATATTCTCATTATTTATCCCTCTTATCCACTTATTCATTACATAAATGTCTCATAACCTTCTTCTGCAATTTTATATTACCTATTTAAGGTTATGTATGACTGAAAATTAATGAACATTTTCAAAGAGTCACCTTTTCCTCTTTTTAGTCTATAACATAATGTAGGCCTTCCTGAATCCAAAGAATGCTTAGATAGCATTCGAAAGCCACTTTCAAATGTTCTAGTCTATTTTTAAGGTTACGTGAATGCTAGTGTAAGATATGAATTTTAATTCTTTATCTTTGTTTAAGCGCTATTGAAAATTTCAGCATTTTTCATAATTTCGTCGCCGTTTTAGTGTTAGGCTACTGAAACTTGCTACACACGTTCATAGAGACTCGGTGAATAGTACTTGCCCCGGGTTTTATTGTGAGTTGCATTTAAGTACACTTTCTTTACTTCAAAACACAATAATTTCAAATTTTGGGCACAACAGCCATATCCATAGCTTTAAAAATTTCTGGAGCCTAAAGTTATTGGGACAGAGAATCCTAGAACAATTTAAAAAATGGATGTATTGGGAACCGGTTGTTAAAATTTTGACCAAGTGACCTTTAGGTGACGTAACCAAAAATACGTAAAGTTGACCATATTTTCGAAACTATTACGACGAAATTCACAAACTTTGGGCTGTATCATATTTGCACTAAGTTACATCTGTGGTATAAATCTTAAAAAGATAGCGTCTTTACATCATCCTTAATGCATCGTTACACTAATGAAGTCAAATGCAATCTTTCAGTACCAAAGTGGAACGATACCTTTGACGTAAGATTCATGCACATTAAAGATTGGAAAGAAATTATGTGATTATATACAATGTTTTGAAAGAATACGTTGATGGTGAATCCTAAATCCAGGAGCAGGTTGCAGGAAATGTATTGCGTTTTTCAGGAGATAATAGAAGTTATCAAAGCAAGTAAAGAGACAGCTTCTTTTGAAACGGCTGATAGTTCAGAAAGTTCTTTTCATTGTGCTTCAATTAGTACAAGAGAAAAATTGGAAATATTGAGTCAGACTGAAAAATTCAATGCCTGAGGCTGGATTTGAACCACGGATCTTCTGGTTGCCGTCCAGCCGCTCTAACCTTGAGCTACTATGGTCAACGTGCCGATATGACATTAAATTCTCCAACTGACTCGTGATTTTTCCCAGTAAACCACATAGGAATTCTCATAAACACATGAGATATTTACCATAATGGCAACTTACATCGTGTAAGTACTTTAAGGCCCAGGCGTTTTATAGTTAACCACTATTAGGTCAAGTCCACATGGAGTCTCAGTTGCCAAATTTCCAACTTCCAGTTGATCTGTTTCATTACGTGCAGAAATTCGTTGTGTGTCACGATGTGGAGACCGTGGGAGGGAAATGCAGTGATAAATGCAAATGAAGAACTAGATAACTTTCAGTCAAGTTAAAATAATCAAACTGAAGACAATAGTGTGAATGAATTGGAAAGTTCTGCTGGGACGAGTTATGTTACTGGAAAAGCCTCAAAAAACAAAGTTACATCGGAAACTGTTTCTAAGCAAATTCGAGCGCTTGTTTTGAACATATATAAATATGTGCTGACAAATAATCTTGGTAAGGGGTCGTGCAATGAACCTGATGATAAATTCTGGGTATTCACAGAAATACAATAAGAAATATTGTGACGAAGGGAATACCAAATACGCCAATCAAGTGTGTAAACAAAAGGAAACGTTTCTCTACAGTAGATAATTTCACATGTTATTTAATTCGTCGAGAAATTTATAGATTCTATGCAGAAGGAACAGCGCCCACCATAGATGAATTGGTTGCACATTTGCAAGAAATTTGTGATTTTCCTTATGGGCACTGCACTTTGCGCTGTCTCCTAAAGGAGCTGGGTTTCAAATACCGTACTTTAAATAAGATAAGCCAATAGAACTGTAGTTTGGCGATATATATGTCAAAACAAAGGAAGTTTCGCAGTAATGCATATAAAATAATTTATTTAGACGAAACCTCGTACGATATCCATGACGTGTCGAGAAAGGTGGCAACCTTGCAGAACGGTCTGTGAGAAGGAGGGCCAGGGTTGTAAAACGATTATAAGCGTTCGTCAAAAGAGTCGGCCGACGTGCACACGAGTTAACTATACAGACTTTACAGCTCGGTGCACGGAAACTTTCCGATGCTGTTGGTAACTTTTGGTGTGTTACTTTACATAATGTTGGCATAACCGTTTCACCTTTCATGAACTGCACCAGCCTTGGCTGTACCAATCTCTTATTCGTTTATAATAAAGTCCAATAAAACAAGCAATGGCCGACGAACAAGACACTTAGCCGAGGTGCGTAGTGCAAGAGGAGGGGTAAAGAAGAATTTAACCTTAGTGGAACGATTGTCAACAGCACTTCCTAGCTGTGTCCGTCGCTCATTGGTTTTATGTCATTACAATAATAGGACACACGTAAAAATTGGGGAGAACATGATACACAATTGGGAGATTACATTACAGTATTTACATCTCAGAGAAAATGCTGGAAGTGTCCTCCACCAGCATTTATACATGCTTGCACTCGTCTCACCATATTCTGTGAAGTTTTACGGAGAGTGTCCCTCGTCCCGAGGGGTGGGCAACAGGAAGTAGGGGACTGACTGATGGGGTGATGTACAGTAGTGAATTGCTGTGCCCCAGGACCGCTACGGGTGCAGAGAAGGCCCATCAGTAACCCCGAAAACTGGCAGAAGAGTCTCTGGTGTAATCTCTTGACTGGGTTCCTCTGTGAGGTGAGGGTGTTCCTTCAAACGCCCAAATTATGGCCCACTTCGGTGTTTGACCCCATTTATTTATTTTTTCTTTTTCTTTTACCTCCCTGAACACATGTCTGACGGGTAACAGCGCGGCAGGTTGGAGTGGGAAGTGCAAGAGGTGACTGGTAACGCGTAATTCCCAGCCCCTTGTTGCCATGTAGGACTGTGTTCATATCCGCTGATAAAGGCCAGTCCCGGGGATGGGCCACTGCATGAGCTGTTACACTCCTTAAGGCGATTTGGTCCCTCTGTCTTTACACATGGATGTGTGAACCTGAGGTGAGCAAGGCAAGGCCAGGACTCTCACCTAAGCCTGGGTGGCACCCAGACTGTGAGCACGCCATCGGAGACGTTTGCAATGGTGTAGGACACTACCACTGTCCGTGGCCTATTCTTGTACACTCTGTTTTTAGATACTCCAACAAGAAAAAATCCGGTGCGGTTAGGTCAGGGTATCTGGGGGGCCATAGACTTTTGAAGTCAACCGATTATCAAAAAAACTGGTTACAAGTTCCATGGTGTCATTAGATGTATGGCTCGTTGCTCCATCTTGCTGAAAATAACCTCTCAGTTCGATATGATCCAGCTGTTCAAGATGCAGTTGATATGCCCATATAAACTTTAGTGTCTACAGTCGTGTCAAAGAAAATGGGACCAACGGTACATCGATGCTGGTGGAGGACACATGAAACATTCAAATGTAGTATCCCAATCAGGGGCGGCTGGTGGCTCTGAAAATCGGTGGTTCACAAATTTATCCATACAATTTAATTTTTTTAAAGTAACAAACCGTTGTTTAAGCCTGCCACTATAGACTGCCGTATACACAAGTTAACGGTAATTCACAGCGTATAACACAACATGCGCATTTCAGAAACACTCTAGAGCATAACACTCTTCTATTTATGCAGCTAAACATGGACTTGATACCTCCTCATGGCAGACTTCAAGTGTACATTGCAAGATTTCGTTCTGGATTGTCTTGGAGGTCCTCTTAAACACTGTAGCATTCTCCAGGTAGGTTTTTCAGAACACAGTCTGGCTCTGCACAGAAGTTTATGAGTCCTCGAAAAATACCAGGAGTGCTTGACGTAGCTGACTCATCGTGTCCTCGTAGAGCTAACTCACAAGCTCCACAAAACCTAATGCAGTTAACAGTAATGTTTAAAACATACCTATTTTGATCCACTTCCTGGTTGTGTTCTTCAATTGTTCTCTGATATGAACTGTTCATCTGTTATGCTATATTTACATTGTCAAGCATAGTAAAACTGTGTTTTTCATGTGCAGTTTTTAAGTTACGTGTTTTTAGCGCGATCATGAAGATGCTGAAAAGTATTCACGCCATGCTTTGTCCACGGATCTCCACCACTAAACAGAACGCAAGGAAAGCAAAACAGGTTATTTTTAATATTACAGCCACACATCAAATTATATTTCTCATATACATTGTTGTTAAAGTTTCTGTTCAAATATCTTGTTTTTATTTTGACTACCTATTCGATGTTTATATTTGGAGTGGGACTTCCAAGTCGTTTATTTTCGGGGTTTTCTTCTAAGTTCATTTTTAAAAAGGATGTGCTAATAGACACTTTATGGAATTCATTGTTTCTCCTTATATAACACAGTATACTTGTATTTAAATAAATCACTCTTATTCACTACTCAAAGCATGACACGGCTAACAAAACACGGCACAAAACATGTGGCTAGGCTCTGGTAGGTAATAGTAATCTGTGGGAATAGTTGACCGATACGAACATTTAATATGAGAATAATAGGTGGCGCTGAAAACAGAAGGAGAAGGCTTGGCATTTACTATTCTCTGGATGCTAGGTTAACCAACCTTATGCAGCCATAAGCCCCGCCCTTCCCCCCTACTTGCCTCGGTACTCCATAGGTTCATCCTGCCCTATACCTCCCCATTGTATACCAGTGGTTTGCAACTGAGAGTGAACTACTTGGCACCTGCAAACAATACAGTGCACTGAGGGCCACTGCACTAGACAAGGTCGAACTGAACTCCAAATGGAACATGCCCTTGCATTAAAGGGAGAGCCAGGATTTTGGTTGTAGCGCAAACATGCTACCACATTGAGAAGCCGCCCCTGCTCCCAATTGTGTATTATACTGTCCCAAAGTTGCAGTGTGTTCTACTATTGGTTCAAAAGTTATGGCCTATTGGAATGGTTCAGGTTTATCTGGATCACACTGTATAATAATTATAGCATAGAAGTTTACCTTTCCGCTATATTAGGTTAAAATGCTGGACATAATGTTTTTAAACTGTGGATACTCTATATATAACCAGTCATTGCCTTAAGGTAGCAAGTCGTGGAACAGGATTCTCTGCCTCTAAGTAATTACATTATCATTTTCTGTTCATTCTCTCATTCACTCGTTCCAGTACTTATATCTTCCAGCTCTTGTGCAGCAACACAATGTTGCGTTTTGTGAGCGGGAGAGAGCCCGGTTTCATATTCCAGTTTTTGCATTGTTTGGCTCGCGTAATCTTGTCTGATAGCTTTAAGCTGCTTAGAATAGACTGCTGTGTTTTAAAATGGTTTTTGGATCTGTTTATAGTTGAAGCAATCCCTTTACTCACAGTGGCATATGAATAACAACAGAATTGATGGCAGGAGTCACAGCAAAGATGCGGTTTGCGAATCACGACCTGTATTGGGAAACAGGTTCCCCTTTGTTTTGCAAATGTTGAGTGTGTGATAATCGGCTTTTGATTTGTGTGGGATTTAAGGCAAAGATTAACCTACATATTGTCCTCTCTGCCTTGTGCAGAGTATTTATAAAGGGAATCACATTCCGCCCAAATATTCTAAGACAAGATATACCCTCTAACCACAAAATATTCGCAGGCGTCCATGGACTAAGTAAAGATTTTAAATAACTGTTTCCATAATTAAGTCTCCTTTGAATGGAACATATTTCGAATATTTTGATTTCCTCAAAAATGGTTACAAATATTATAATTAAAATGCAGAAAATTTAATGTATTTTCATGAGAAATTAATTGCATATTATCACCTGATTATTGGAAGGCACGGCCAGCTAGCAGCTGTGTGGGCGACAGGAGGCTTTCAGCCCACGCCTACCCATTTATCTTGTGGCGTTCACTGAAGGGGATTTTGATGAAAGTGCCACTGATTGCTGGCCGCCGTTTCTCCTCCCCCTGACGTCTGGAACATTCGGAATAATTTTCCCAGCCGCAAGACATCCAGAAACAGCGATTATCCTATATAAGGACCGCAGTGAACGAGTCAGTTCAGTTTTAGGCGAGCAGCCGTGAGGAGCGCCGCGTTAGCGAACGGACTGGAAGACTGTGTACGTGTATCAGAGGAGTTGTACGTAATTTTGAGTGTAGAATGGACCTGTGACAGACGAACTGGCGAATTGTTATTGTGTGTGCTACGTAATTCTCTGTACCCGGGAAGTGTTCCAACTGTAATTTGGTGGAAATAAAGAACATTTTGAGTTTGTGCAATTTGACTTTTAATTTCACGAACCCACAAAGTCACAATATGCTGAAAGCTCTGGGTATAAACCTTAAGCCTTCATCCTGAATAATTTCTGTATAAATGATATATCATGATTGATACATAGGTTGTCTGAAAAGTTTCCGACATAATAAAGATACAAGACCTTTTTTCAGATTTTTTTTCAACACAGTCTACTTGTAAGTATACACACTTCTCCCAGCGATGCTCCCATCTCTGTAACCCGTCCAGATAGAACTCGGCGTTATTCGACATAGTCTCCTTGTAAGTATACGCACTTCTCCCAGTGATGCCCCCATCTATGTAACCCGTCCAAATAGTACTCGGCGTTTTTCGACATAGTCCCCTTGTAACTTTACACACTTCTCTCAGCGATGTTCCCATCTCTGTAACCCGTCCAAATAGTACTCGGCGTTTTTCAACATAGTCTCCTTGTAACTCTACACACTTCTCACAGCGATGCTCTCATCTCTGTAACCCGTCTAAATAGTACTCGGCGTTTTTCAACATAGTCTCCTTGTAACTCTACACACTTCTCCCAGCGATGCTCCCATCTCTGTAACCCGTCCAAATAGTACTCGGCATTTTTCAACATAGTCTCCTTGTAACTCTACACACTTCTCCCAGCGATGCTCCCATCTCTGTAACCCGTCCAAATAGTACTCGGCGTTTTTTCAACATAGTCTCCTTGTAACTCTACACACTTCTCCCAGCGATGCTCCCATCTGTGTAACCCGTCCAAATAATACTCGGCGTTTTTCAACATAGTCTCCTTGTAACTACACACTTCTCCCAGCGATGCTTCCATCTCTGTAACCCGTCCAAATAGTACTCGGCGTTTTTCAACATAGTCTCCTTGTAACTCTACACACTTCTCCCAGAGATGTTCACATCTCTGTAACCCGTCCAAATAGTACTCGGCGTTTTTCAACATAGTCTCCTTGTAACTCTACACACTTCTCCTAGCGATGATTCCATCTCTGTAACCCGTCCAAATAGTACACGGCGTATTTCAACATAGTCTCATTGTAACTCCACACACTTCTCCCAGCGATGCTTCCATCTCTGTAACCCGTCCAAATAGTACACGGCGTTTTTCAACATAGTCTCCTTGTAACTCTACACACTTCTCCCAGCGATGCTTCCATCTCTGTAACCCGTCCAAATAGTACTCGGCGTTTTTCAACATAGTCTCCTTGTAACTCTACACACTTCTCCCAGCGATGCTCCCATCTCTGTAACCCATCCAAATAGTACTCGGCGTTTTTCAACATAGTCTCCTTGTAACTCTATACACTTCTCCCAGCGATGCTCCCATCTCTGTAACCCGTCCAAATAGTACTCGGCGTTTTCAACATAGTCTCCTTGTAACTCTACACACTTCTCCCAGCGATGCTCCCATCTCTGTAACCCGTCCAAATAGTACTCGGCATTTTTTAACATAGTCTACTTGTAACTCTACACATTTCTCCCAGCGATGCTGCCATCTCTGTAACCCGTCCAAATAGTACTCGATGTTTTTCAACATAGTCTCCTTGTAACTCTACATACTTCTGAAAGCGATGCTCCCATCTCTGTAACCCGTCCAAATAGTACTCGGTGTTTTTCAACATAGTCTCCTTGTAACTCTACACACTTCTCCCAGCGATGCTCACATCTCTGTAACCCGTCCAAATACTACTCGGCGTTTTTCAAAATAGACTACTTGTAACTCTACACACTTCTCCCAGCGATGCTCCCATCTCTATAACCCGTCCAAGTAGTTCTCGGCGTTTTTCAACATAGTCTCCTTGTAACTCTACACACTTCTCCCAGCGATGCTCCCACCTCTGTAACCCGTCCAAATAGTACTCGGCGTCTTTCAACATAGTCTCCTTGTAACTCTACACATTTCTCCCAGCGATGCTCCCATCTCTGTAACCCGTCCAAATAGTACTCGGCATTTTTCAACATAGTCTACTTGTAACTCGACACACTTCTCCCAGCGATGCTCCCATCTCTGTAACCCGTCCAAATAGTACTCGATGTTTTTCAACATAGTCTCCTTGTAACTCTACATACTTCTGAAAGCGATGCTCCCATCTCTGTAACCCCTCCAAATAGTTCTCGGTGTTTTTCAACATAGTCTCCTTGTAACTCTACACACATCTCCCAGCGATGCTCACATCTCTGCAACCCGTCCAAATACTACTCGGCGTTTTTCAAAATAGACTACTTGTAACTCTACGCACTTCTCCCAGCGATGCTCCCATCTCTATAACCCGTCCAAGTAGTTATCGGCGTTTTTCAACATAGTCTCCTTGAAACTCTACACACATCTCCCAGCGATGTTCCCACCTCTGTAACCCGTCCAAATAGTACTCGGCGTTTTTCAATATAGTCTTCTTGTAACTCTACACACTTCTCCCAGCGATGCTCCCATCTCTGTTACCCGTCCAAATAGTGCTCGGTGTTTTTCAACATACTCTCCTTGTAACTCTACACACATCTCCCAGCGATACTCCCATCTCTGTAACCCGTCCAAATAGTACTCGGTGTTTTTCAACATAGTCTCCTTGTAACTCTACACATATCTCCCAGCGATGTTCATATCTCTGTAACCCGTCCAAATAGTGCTCGGCGTTTTTCAACATAGTCTCCTTGTAACTCCACACACTTCTCTCAGTGATGCTCCCATCTCTGTAACGCGTCCAAATAGTACTCGGCGTTTTTCAATATAGTCTCCTTGTACTTCTACACACTTCTCCCAACGATGTTCCCATCTCTGTAACGCGTCCAAATAGTACTCGGCGTTTTTCAACATAGCCTCCTTGTAACTCTCCACACTTCTCTCAGTGATGCTCCCATCTCTGTAACCCGTCCAGATAGTACTCGGCGTTATTCGACATAGTCTCCTTGTAAGTACACACACTTCTCCCAGTGATGCCCCCATCTATGTAACCCGTCCAAATAGTACTCGGCGTTTTTCGACATAGTCCCCTTGTAACTTTACACACTTCTCTCAGCGATGTTCTCATCTCTGTAACCCGTCGAAATAGTACTCGGTGTTTTTCAACATAGTCTCCTTGTAACTCTACACACTTCTCACAGCGATGCTCTCATCTCTGTAACCCGTCTAAATAGTACTCGGCGTTTTTCAACATAGTCTCCTTGTAACTCTACACACTTCTCCCAGCGATGCTCCCATCTCTGTAACCCGTCCAAATAGTACTCGGCATTTTTTAACATAGTCAACTTGTAACTCTACACACTTCTCCCAGCGATGCTTCCATCTCTGTAACCCGTCCAAATAGTACTCGACGTCTTTCAACATAGTCTCCTTGTAACTCTACACACTTCTCCCAGCGATGCTTCCATCTCTGTAACCCGTCCAAATAGTACTCGGCATTTTTCAACATAGTCTCCTTGTAGCTCTACACACTTCTCCCAGCGATGCTCCCATCTCTGTAACCCGTCCGAATAGTACTCGGCGTTTTTCAACATAGTCTCCTTGTAACTACACACTTCTCCCAGCGATGCTCCCATCTCTGTAACCCGTCCAGATAGTACTCGGCGTTATTCGACATAGTCTCCTTGTAAGTATACACACTTCTCCCAGTGATGCCCCCATCTATGTAACCCGTCCAAATAGTACTCGGCGTTTTTCGACATAGTCCCCTTGTAACTTTACACACTTCTCTCAGCGATGTTCCCATCTCTGTAACCCGTCCAAATAGTACTCGGTGTTTTTCAACATAGTCTCCTTGTAACTCTACACACTTTTCACAGCGATGCTCTCATCTCTGTAACCCGTCTAAATAGTACTCGGCGTTTTTCAACATAGTCTCCTTGTAACTCTACACACTTCTCCCAGCGATGCTCCCATCTCAGTAACCCGTCCAAATAGTACTCGGCATTTTTCAACATAGTCTCCTTGTAACTCTACACTTTTCTCCCAGTGATGCTTCCATCTCTGTAACTCGTCCAAATAGTACTCGACGTCTTTCAAGATAGTCTCCATGTAACTCTACACACTTCTCCCAGCGTTGCTCTCATCTCTGTAACCCGTCCAAATAGTACTCGGCATTTTTCAACATAGTCTCCTTGTAGCTCTACACACTTCTCCCAGCGATGCTCCCATCTCTGTAACCCGTCCAAATAGTACTCGGCGTTTTTCAACATAGTCTCCTTGTAACTACACACTTCTCCCAGCGATGCTCGCATCTCTGTAACCCGGCCAAATAGTACTCGGCATTTTTTAACATAGTCTACTTGTAACTCTACACACTTATCCCAGCGATGCTCCCATCTCTGTAACCCGTCCAAATAGTACTCGATGTTTTTCAACATAGTCTCCTTGTAACTCTACATACTTCTGAAAGCGATGCTCCCATCTCTGTAACCTGTCCAAATAGTACTCGGTGTTTTTCAACATAGTCTCCTTGTAACTCTACACACATCTCCCAGCGATGCTCACATCTCTGTAACCCGTCCAAATACTACTCGGCGTTTTTCAAAATAGACTACTTGTAACTCTGCACACTTCTCCCAGCGATGCTCCCATCTCTATAACCCGTCCAAGTAGTTCTCGGCGTTTTTCAACATAGTCTCCTTGTAACTCTACACACTTCTCCCAGCGATACTCCCATCTCTGTAACCCGTCCAAATAGTACTCGGTGTTTTTCAACATAGTCTCCTTGTAACTCTACACACTTCTCCCAGCGATGTTCATATCTCTGTAACCCGTCCAAATAGTACTCGGCATTTTTCAACATAGTCTCCTTGTAGCTCTACACACTTCTCCCAGCGATGCTCCCATCTCTGTAAGCCGTCGAAATAGTGCTCGGCGTTTTTCAACATAGTCTCCTTGTAACTCTACACACTTCTCCCAGCGATTTTCTCATCTCTACAACCTGTCCAAATAGTACTCGGCGTTTTTCAACATAGTCTCCTTGTAACTCCACACACTTCTCCCAGCGATGTTCTCATCTCTGTAACCTGTCCAAATAGTACTTGGTGTTTTTCTCTGTAAAAGAACTGTTCACGAAGGTGATTGCCTCTTCATTTGACGAATATCTCTGTCCTCCAAGCGCAATTTTCAGTAGACGGAACAAAAAGAAATCACTTGGGGCGATTTGTGGTGAGTAAGATCGATGGTTAAGCAGTTAAAACCGTAATTCGTGGATTTTCGTCATTACAACCGCTGAGGTGTGAGACGGTGTGCTGTCTTGGTGAAACACGTTTTTCCTTTTCTGCAAATATGGCTGTTTTCCTGCAAGTTCTGCTTTCAGCTTGTCAAGTAATGATGCGTAGTATGCTCCTGTGCTGGTTTTTCCTTTTTGAAGATGATCGATTCAAATAACTCCATGACTATCCCAAAAGCAAAAAACCGTCGCCGTCACTTTCCCAGCCGAAAAAGCAGTTTTTTTTGGACCCGGTTCCCCCATTGCAGACCACTGTTTGGACTGTATTTTTGTTTCGGGCGTATAATGCTGTGTCCAAGTTTCATCCACAGTAATTAATTGGCTCCAAAACTCGGATTTATTGCGCCTAAGCTGCGCCAAAAGAGCGCTGGAAATGTTCATTCGAACACGTTTTTGTTCTAACGTGAGAAAACGCGGCATGCAACGCGCGGACAGCTTACTCATGTCTAAATGATGATTTAGGATGTGACAAACACGTCTTTTTGACATTTCCAAAACCTCTGCTGTCTCTTTCACTTTATTTTGGTGGTCGTCTAGCACCAATTGGTTCTCTTTGGCGATGTTTTTCTGAGTAGTTGGATTTTTTGGACGTCCCGAACGTTCATCGTCTCCCAAGCTCATACGGCCACGTTTAAATTCAGCTGCCACAAATTTCATTGTGGTAAACAATGGTGTAGTGTCCCCATACACAGAATCCAACTAATCTTTGATTTGCGTAGACGTATTGCCTTTCAAAAACAAATATTTAATGACAGGACGATACTCGATTATGTCAATTTTCATAAAAACACTCGCATCAACTCACTCAAGAGATTGTTACATAACAAATGAGCGTCCAAAATGGCCGAAATTTGCTGAGTAACTGGCAACAGATCAGCAAGGAAATTCACTAGCGTTTATTTACGAGTGCTACCATCTTCATGTTGAGGTCGGAAACTTTTCAGACCAACTTCGTTAACAAAAATTTTCATTTGAAAATATAGGTTTCAGTACAACACAGAAACTATTTTAAACCTATGTTAATAATTCCCGAGGATACCTTGTTATTGATATGAAATTTGAAATATTTATATTTTCCTACAATGGGAAGCAGATATTTGTGTTTTTAACATTCTTTTTCACATATACACTGTACAGATAGACAGTCATGCCCAAAGCGGCACTAGATGGCACGACCGTCAATGTAGGAAATGCTAGATATATGCACACTAACGACCATAGCTACGAGGTAGGCCATGTAAAGAGACAAACTTCCAGGCCATAACATAGCTATTAGTTATTAAAGGATGTGACTGCAGCCACTGTATTCTATTCCCATTGTTGTAATAAGGGCATTTCAAACTGTTTATCTCAATAAAGACGTAGTTCACAGACGAATAAAGTATTGTACGAATAGTTTGTTGAATATATATATTAAATGATGTAATATATAAGAATTATTTTCCTCCTGCATATGTGAACGGAACAAAATTTCAAAGTCAACATATAACGATAGCTTGTAAAAGGTTTTTCAACGTTCAGGCCTGCTTATTCTATTATTTCAGATAAATATGTAGGTAAATAGAAGCATTTTTCTAAGAGCTGGACTCGATTAATGCGAAATAGAACAATACAGGTTCGGTGGGTCCACTTGTATCCATAAAGGCCTGCGAACACTGAACTTGTCATTCAAGAGTACATTTTAGTAGCATATGTACTTAAAAACTTAAGATAAGTGGCATATTCTATAGAGGCAATATGAATAACAGTATGAAACTATGGCAGGGATAATTATATATGATATTAAAACAGTATTAGTGTCACTCAGCATGGATTTATGACTAACACATCCACTAAAACTAATTTATGTAATTTTGTTCATTTTGTATCTAGTGCATTCGATAATAGATTGCAACTTGACGTTATCTACACAGATTTTCAAAAAGCCTTTAATAAAGTCGATCATGACAAATTAATAAGTAAACAGCCGCGCTATGGTTTTTCTGATTCCATGGTATACCTAACTATATTCTATTTAAAGTCGAGATTTGAAATTGTTAAATATAAAAGTAGCACATCCTATACTTTTGAAGTTTACTCCGGAGTGCCTCAGGGTTCTAATTTAGCTCCACTACTATTTGTTTTGTTTATAAATGATTATCATCTGAGGTTACATGTTCAAATATATTACTTTTTGCGGATGATCTAAAGACCTTTAGTTCCCTAAAATCGATCTGTGATTTCGCAAAACTTCAAAAATACCTGACTGCATTAAATAAATGGAATAAAGACAATAATATTCCTTTTAATATATCAAAATGTAAAGTTATGATCTTCTCTAAGCTTTAAAAGAATATTGCTTTTGACTATAAACTACGAGGGTTTGTCAAAAAGTAATGCCTCCTATTCCTTTTCCCTTAAATAAGTAAGTTATTTGAAAACTTTGAATTTGGCGCAATTCCTCAAACCTTCTCCTCCAATTCCCTGCAGCAGTATCTTCCTAAGTCAACAGGTGGCAGCACTACATTCTCTTGCAAAATGGCTGACATCGATATTCGTATTAGACAGCGTTCTGTGATTGAATATTTGACTGCGGAAGGTGAAACGCCAATTCACATTCACGAAAGTCTAAAAAATGTGTATGGTGATGCAACGGTGAATGTCAGCACTGTTAGACAATGGGCTCGTCGCTGTAACGAAGCTGAAGGGTAAACACCTTTGGCAGATGAAAAGCGAAGCGGCAGTAACTCCATGCAACATTCAGCGATTCGAGGACATTATTCGTGGTGATCGCCGTGTAGTAGCATTACCTCCCTCAGTAAAGGCAGTGTGATGACGATCAATCAACAACTGGGTGACTCAAAAGTTTGTTCACATTGGGTGCCGCGAATGCTAACCACCCAAAACAAAGAAACAAAGAAAACAATAGCCTCCGAACACTTGCAACGCTTCAATTTGAAGGGAGAGGAGTTTCTGGAAAAAATTGTTACTGGAGACCAAACCTGGGTTCATTTCTTTGAACCTGACTCAAAGAGGCAGTCAATGGAATGGCATCAACGTCACCGAAGGGAAAAAAAAAAATTCAAAGCTCGACGGTCGGCAGGGAAAGTTATGGCGACAGTGTTTTGGGATGCAGAGGGTGCGCTTATGATTGAGTTTTTGGAGCAGGGATGCACAATAAATTCCGTCCAATACGCCAGAACTCTCAAAAAGCTGAAAGCACGTCTTCGCCGAGTTCGCTCAACAAAAATTATGGCGGATGTTCTTCTTTTGCATGACAATGCAAGACCACACACCATCCGTTACATCACTGCAGAAATTGAGAAATTGGGATGGGACGTCTTACATCACAGCCCTGAACTGGCACCATCAGACTTCCATCTGTTCGGGCCACTAAACGAAGCTCATCGTGGGATTCATTTTGAGGATGAGGAGGCTGTGAAAACGTCCGTGCGTCAATGGCTTAGGAAGCAAGACCGTGTGTTTTACCAAACTGGAATACATGCCCTAGTTAAAAGATGGACCAAAACTGTAGAAAAGGACGGAGATTATATTGAATAGTGACAAATTAATCGTAAAGTTGTAGCTATCAGGCTATGTAAATTGGATTCAATTTTCTTGGCAAATAAAAGAAAACCAATAGGAGGCGTTACTTTTTGACCAACCCTCGTAGATCGAGTTAATATAAGAATTATAGAAACAACGACTGATTTAGGAGTTATTAATAATGTCGAGAACCCGATCGCGATAAGACGGCCTGGCACACAATAGACGGATAGGTTTCACGGAGATAAAGAGCTTGCATAAACAGATAACGCCGGCAAGCAAGATAACTCAGTCAAAGGCCTCGCCGGGTAGATTAAGTTACGTTTCTGGAAGGTGATAGAATGTTCGAATTATGTAACTAGATGCCTTGTTTCCAGAAACCTCTAGTGATAGACAGAACAGTCTGGTAATCATGAATGTTGATATAAAAGGCATTGTGACACGCTAGCAGGAGTTGTGGTTGTGAAGCAGTTGTTGTGTAACAGTCAGTGTTGTTGTTACGAGAGCTAATGTAATCAGCTGCAAGTGTTTGTTATTGTCCTCGACCTTGGAATATTGTGTGATGTAATGCTGTTACGCACCCTCTCGAAAGTTCTCGAGAGGTTGATTCTAACCCGATTGTCCCCCATCTTGGGAGACATTCAAGCCATCCCCGACCATCAGTTTGGATTTCGTCCTGGGCACTCGACAGTCCAGCAATTACTGCGCGTGGTGGAGGCCGCCGCCCTGCTCTTCCAGGAAGGCGCCTTCACGGCCGCGGTTTCGTTGGATGTCGACAAGGCTTTCTCAACGACATGGCATGCCAGATTTCTGCATAAACTGATTCAACTGGGGCTCACTACTCAAATCATCATCTTACACAGCTTCTTGCGACACCGCACATTTAAAGTCACAGTTGCAGGGAAAACATCTACACTTAGACCAGTGAGACGCGGAGTCCCCGAAGGCTCTGTGTTATCCCCTACACTATTCAATGTCTTTATGGCAGACCTACCCACAGAGCCACGTGTCGTAATGGCACAATACGCTGACGACGTGCTTCTGTTCTGCAAAGACAAACACATCCTCAGAGCCTTCAACCCCATACAGAGACACCTCCCTCTCACACAATAGTGGTGTAAGCGTTGGCGGATGTCCGTTAATCCGGACAAAAGCCACGCCATACATTTTACTAAGCGCCACATCCCCGCAAGCTGCCCCAACTTCAGCTTCCGAGGCCGAGGGATAGAGTGGACCAACTCTGTCCGGTACCTAGGAGTTACATTGGATGAAAGTCTAACCTTTAGCCAGCACATCAGGGACCTAACGGCAAGGGTACAGGGAGCAATAGCTTCCCTGTACCCAATACTGGGGTCGAGCTCGATTCCATTCGCCTAAGCTTATACCTTTTCCGAGCGCTAGTAATTCCCATCATGCTTTATGCCTGTGAAATCTGGGGCATGGCCGCAGATAGCTGGTTGGCATGGCTTCAACGTGCATAGAATAGAGGACTACGGTCCATCTACTCTGTGGGCCGGTACTTTCCCACCAGGGTGCTTCATGAAGCCTCAGGTCTTCCATACGTGGAGGACGAGATTAGACGCCGGGCTTCAAAATTATACGCCAACTTACCCAATCACAGAAGCGCCCTTGTCAGATCATTGGGAGATTATGACCCCACTAGACGTCGCTCTAGCCTGCACCGGATATCCCGCATGGCTTGCGGGCACCCAAGATAACCCAGGAGTTAATCCAATCAGCAGCAAAACCTGAGCTCCACATACTCTACTAAGCTGTTTAGCATCAAAATTACCAACCTCAATCAAAGCAAAACACCAGGCTGGCCCCGTAGCTCAGTCGGTAGAGCACCTGCCTACCGTGCTAGGGGTCCCGGGTTCGATTCCCGGCGGTGGGGGTGGGGATTTTTCTCCGACCAAGATAATTCCCCATCTTCCCCAGAGTCTGGAAGTATGAATGAGAGTGTGATTGTATGCGTGATGTAATGATAAATAAACCCAAATATAACGAGTTAACCTTCAGGATGTTCCAAAGGAGAACGGCCGCCGATATGACCATTGTAGTTAAAGGCGGGTTATAATTGGAACAAAAAAAAAAAAAAAAAAAAACAGGGTGGTAGGAATTGCATCCTATTCTCTCATTCCCAAGGTACAACTACTGTATACTTATAAATTAATTCCAATCTAAAAACCCACCAGACCCCCTGCAACAACCCGAACAAACTTTACCTGCGGTTAAACCCAAAACGGTTGGTCACGCAGCAAAAAACTTCTGGCTAAATACAGCCAGCCAGCACGACGAGTACGTGAGAGTTGGACAGTGTATTGCTACCGCAATAAAGGAGATTTTTAATTTCTGCAACTCGGCATTTTAATTATACGAACCCACAAAGTTACAATAAGGATATCTCTTTTAATAAACACATTAATACAGTAATCAGTGTAGGGTATTGAAATTTAGGATTCATTAATCGTAACTCGGCCAACTTAAAGGATATTAAACTTTTTGTTGCATTTGTAAGATCCAGACTCGAATCTGCTTCACTAGTATGGAGTCCTCATACCACTAAATGTATTAAACATGTCGAAGTTATTCAGAACAAATTTCTAAGGTATGTGTTTTTCAAAACTTTTCATTATTTTCCAAAATTCATTTCATATAATTCATTGCTTCATTTATTTCTACTTTAGATATTTATGACATAGTAGAAATTTTCAGTAATTCCTTTTCCTTTACAAATTTCTTCATAATATGATTGATGACCCTAACCTAAGACAGTTAATGCGTTTCACGTTACAAACGCTGCAACTAATAAAGTTCGTGATATTTGTCTTCCTCAGAAGGTTAATACTTATTTTCATAAATATTCACTTATCCATAGAATGCATTCATTATATAATAAATGACATCCCTTAAACATTTATATTGTGCCTTTGTGGGTTCGTGAAATGAAAAGTCCAATTGCACAAACTCAAAATGTTCTTTATTTCCACCGAATTACAGTTGGAACACTTGCGAAGTACATAGAATTACTTAGCGCACACAATTACAATTCACCAGTTCGTCTGTCACAGGTCCATCGCACGCTCACAGTTACGTACAACTCCTCTGATACACGTACACAGTCTTCCTGTCCATCCGCTCAAGCTGCGCTCCTCACGGCTGCTCGCCAAGAACTGAACTATCCAGCAGCAGACCAGCAGAAGAACCGAGTCGACCAGGTTTACCTGGACGGAGTATTTGCTGCCCAGCACCTAGCCGCTTACTGCGGCTTTATCTGGGCAGTATAATAGAGTCGTCTTTGTCTCAGGCGGTTGTCTTGGGCAGTGGTATGTCTAGCCTTATGCGCGTAGTCGCCCCGTGGGGGGTTGTGCGCCCAGTGCAGGCTGCGTTCTTCCGCCTGCCTGGGAGGCATCTGAGCACAGTCCGCTTAACAGGCTAGAGGGAAAGGAACAAATGTTTAGGTATTGGACTTACCAAGCCCATTTCTGGGCTTGGGGGTTTGAAGTCAGGGGAATGTGGTCCTGTTCAATTCTGGTTACCCAAAGCATCTTTGGGCAACCGGTAGCTCGTTGGGTGGCGAGGAGCCCTGTGGTCATAACGGCCAAGATTGTTCACCAGGATGTTGGGATGGGAGTCTAGCTTATCGTAGATGGTGCGGGATCTTTCCCGCACCACAATGTACAGGACTCCGGAGTAGGTGTGAAGAATGTGGGACGGGAATCTACGCCAGGTATCATAGATCATGCGCAGTGCCCTGTTCTGGACGTGCTGTAGTTTGCGAATAGTGGTCGGAGCCGCTGATCCCCAGACTTCGCAACCGCACAGAATCAGGGACGGTATAATCGCCCGATACTCGCCAACTGCAGACCTTATATAGGGAAGATCACCGTTTCTGGAAGTCTCGCGGTTCAGTGAATCATCCCGAAGGTTGCAGGCGTCAGGGGAGGGGAAAGAGACGGTACAGGGCCCGTACCGCTCTTCTAATCATCCCCCTCAGTTTGTGACACGAGACAAATGGGTAAGTGTGGTCTGAATGCTTCCCGTCTGCCCCTACCCTGCTGCTAGCTGGCCGTGCCTTCCGATAATTAGGTAACAATATATTTAGTATGAAAATCATAAACTTTGCTTTATTCTGTGATTATTTATTAGCAAACGTAGAATGATTGACTTACTGTACATGTGAACCAATGTTACCTAATTGTTTTTGTTTTATTATCAGTTATTCAGTAAGTGATTTTGTGTTGCTTTTATACATTTTGTCCATATTGTAATTTTATAGTGGATATTGTAATTGAAGAAACCTGAAATGTTCACATTCAATGAAAGAATGAACGAATGAACGAATGATTGAACGAACGAACAAACGAACAAATAATATACGATACAAAATCAAATCGTTTTTTATTTGTAACAACTTCCACTTGGATTTTGTAGTATATCTCAACATTTTATATTGGATTTGCTATAGATACCATTTATTTTCAGTTCTTCAATGCACATAAAATGGCTTTTGAACAGACATCAGACGTAGATTGACAATAATTTGGAAGTAAAATAACCGTAGATCACTATGAAGTGAAATGCAAGGAAATAGGAAACTGGAGGGAAGTATTGTGACATAAAAACTGGAATAATAAAGGGACTTGGTTAGTAAGAGTAAAAATGCTTACACTGAAAGGTGAGGAAACGATAAGGATAATCCAGTGCACTAGAAAGAGGAGGTAACAGATCGTCCTTGAGATAGGTAGTGATTTCTTCTTGGAAATTGGTAACTGACAGTGAATTTGATACACGATTAATTTCTTGTATAATGTACTATGCAGGAAACAAATTCGTGGCAATGTATTGGGTTTTGCAATGTGCTACTTGCAGGAATAATTTTTTATGAATTTAAAGTAAAATAAAAATTGCAGAATCACCGCTGAAATATCGAAAAGTATCGAAGGCCTATCCCTTATATTACTGCCAATACTGTTATTTCTCGATGCTAAACGCTCAAATAACCCTCATGTAAAAAGATTTGCTTCGTTTGCGGTAAACAATTTCGTTAGACGGACATGCTAAATAATTGTGTAAGAATAAAAAGCTTTAGAAATCTTAGAAATGGACTTCAAATCAATGGAGAAGATTACTTTTTTGAAAGAATGCAGAGACTATGTGTATTTTCCAATGAGGTAGGATTGATGTTTTATAAGTGTGGGTTTTTATTTCGTTGCATATATTAAATGATTCTGTATCCTGTGAAGGTATGCAGCTTTTATGTAATGAAACAACGATATATAAAAGTTTTGGCACTTGCGTGAATATCAGTATATATAAAGTATAAAAGTTACGACAGAAATATATTCTATATTGTTGAGTGTTAATATATCATATACAGCAGCGCGGCAAAGTAAATTAATTCCTCATACCAATATGAAATACTAACAACTGAACTCGCGATAAGCATGAAATCATCTCTAATATTAAAACTATATATCGCACACTGTAGGGGCCTTAAATCTGTCTAACGTACATGATGTAACAATATTCTGGAAAGATTATTTATTATATATGCGACACTTGGAGTTTATGATGCCTAATAATTTTCTTTAATGATACTCCATTAAATTTAATGCAATGTGCAGTTTATTGGTTCCTGTAGGACATGGTTTACAGCCTGGGAAAATTTATAGCTTCCTTGAGTCCTTGGAATATAAATAGCTGCAGTAAATCTATCTACTGCAATACATTGGTCGATATTTGCAGTATAAAAGTTCTCAGTCCTTCACTGCTACCACCTCCTCATTACCTTCATGCACTTGGAAGAATAGTGTCTCTGTTTAATGGTATCCAACGGTCAACATATCTACATTTATCGTCTACTGTTTCCACGCTAACTCACGAAGTTGTTTCATTACGGTAGAGAAATCATACGTCTCCAAATAATTAGGAACATAGGAGCTTCACACTTTATGGTACCTTAGACTTCGACTTGGAACGCTTCCCTACCCGCTTCACCGATGGCCATTTAAACCCTTCATGGGCCGGAAACGGTCACCCAATAAGCACAACAAGACCCCTAGTGGTCTATCGGGAAAATATACGAGTCAAATGGAGAATTTAATGTCAGGACGGCACGTTGATCATGGTAGCTCAATGGGTTAGAGCGACTGGACGGAAACCAGGAGATCCATGGTTCAAATCCCGGCCATGGCATTGAATCTTTCATGTTGACCCTATCCATCAGAAACCTTAGCCTATATGAGGCTAGTGTGAAGAAATGATTAATTTGCATCAATTAACTAAAATAATAAGAGCTAAATGATGAAGCCTGGGACTAAAGTATTTACGATAGTAAGTCGCCACAAACGGTGTATCTCGGATGCGAGAGGCCCTAGTATTCTATCGGGAAAATATACGAGTCAAATGGAGAATTTAATGTCAGGACGGCACGTTGATCATGGTAGCTCAATGAGTTAGAGCGACTGGACGAAAACCAGGAGATCCATGGTTCAAATCCCGGCCATGGCATTGAATTTTTCATGTTGACTCTATCCATCAGAACAAGACATTTAAATTGCTAAATGCTGTAAAAATGTATCATAAATACAATTCCATATCTTCCGTATTTATTAAGTTATTTAAACGAAACAAAAACTATTTTAAAACTCATTAAAGGCAGTATACATTTACAATAACAATAAAGTAGAGACAACGTTAATAAATCGTTGAAATTTCACTACATTGTTTCACTGTAGCAAAAGCCATTCTTTGTGCCGAACGCGCCCAATATTTGAATCATTTTGTTTTGTGTGTATACCAACGAATGTATAGCTATGCAAACGACTTCTCCGGTTCAAGGTTTTAGCTTTTAGTTTATTTATGCTATACCAAGCGATAATCATACGAGTATATGTTGTGTTACACTGGAAAGAAAACTCTGTCAGCATCTGCTATTACAAATCTGTTATTACAAAGTTTCTGGCAGCCTTATGCAGCTGTTTTCGCTCAGTATTTTAGTTATTTATACTCTCTCTGTGTTCAGAGTGATTTCTTATAGCTATCAAGAGCTAAATGAATGACACATTTGAAATTGTTAAATTTCAATGTTAACCAAGGCTTAAGTATCCCCGTAATGTAGCAGATAAATTAGTTTGCGTATGATGTATACAGGCTTCTAATTTTACTGCAGAAAATCTGGAAGATTTGTTGTCCGATTATGAAGGAGATGTTTAGGATATAGGTAGCAGTGACGTGTGCTGGTCTACAGATGACATGTTAGCTACTCCATTGTTTGGGGGAAGTGGCGGGTCAAATATGGGTGATGTGGGTCAGCTATTACTAGCTATCCCTCTTTACGAAAAACAGTTAAATGGTAAAAACAGTATTTTTATACCACTCGATGTAACAATGTACAATTGTTTAGTAATTTTCAGAGCTGTAAATTCATTCAAGACATTCACTACCTGTACTTGCGCGTATAAGTAGCTCGTAACCTAATTGAGTATTGTGATACTCAGAGGTCTCTTTATACTGGGGGGTAAGAAATTCACCACGACATCACCCCTCATACTTGCGAGAAAATACTTTCCTAAAAGGATAACACACACAACCATTTCAAAAATGTCTAGTGTGTTGTGAAAAAGAAGTTCGCAAGGAAACCAATATTATTTCCTGTGAATCTGCAGATGTGCCGTTGGGTGTTTATCCAGGTTTGGAGGTTTACAATTCAAAAAGAAACCTTTAAGAGTACGTTTACATCCCTTACAGAACTAATTGAAATTTATTTTAGAATAGGAACATTATAATAATTCGCGTTAAATGAGCATTAAATGCATGGATGCGCAGGACATCTATACACGTACATATCGGTTTGGGGCATGTGTGGTGTTTAACGCCCGCTTTTACTACTTACGGCACCGCAGGCGGTGACACTGATGGTAGATGAGAGGAAGATGGAGCAGCGGTGGAATGAGATGGCGGGGGAAACCGAAGGTCTCGGAGAAAACCCGCCCCAGCGCCGTGTTTTCCACCACAAATCTCACTTTGCGTTCACCTGGGATCGAACCCAGGCCACCTTGGTGATAGCGGTCTAACTACTGAGCCACGGCGCGGCCTCGGTTTGGGGCATTTTAACTTGGACGTCATATGACGTCCATATCGGTGAAAGGGCTACCATATTTTCTTTGCCAGCTACCATTTCAATAGTACCTAAGTCTATGGTGCTCTGCACTGTAGGAATAGGCATAAGAATTTAGTGAAAGCTTCTACGCATAGTCACATTGGCGATCGCGCAACTCTGCCCTGAGAAGTAACAGTTACCATGGCGGAGTCAAAAGATGCGATAAGATTTAGATATTCAGTTATGCAGAGATAAGATGTGTCGACCCGCTCGCTGTGGAGAAGACAACGTTGTCGCGTTTTCTCCAAGTTTTCAGCACTGCAAATATTGACATTTATTTATTAGAACATTTACCAAGTAACAATAAGATTAGGAAGCTTCTTAAGTGCAACTGCACTATGCTAATAATATCAAAGTATATGTTCTACTTACTTTACGGTCTGTCTTCGCCTTGCTCGCTGTCACTGCCACTTTCACTCACGTGTATAACGAAAGAGGTATTGTCGTGTGAAATATCCCGCAGCTGAAATTTTCGTTCTTGTTGCATGGTGTGCTGAACACATCTTTCCCGTACACTCGAATCTATATTTGGTACACATTCTCTCAAAACTTTGCACACACTGTCACTTATAGAAGGAGTTACATTCCGCTTTCTTACGGCATGTTTAAGGCGTGCCCATATCAACTCAATCGGAGTGAGACAACAGTGATACGGCGGTAGCCTGAGAACTTCATGACCACGATCTTTTGCTATTTCGTCTATTACATACACTTTTTGCATATTAGCTTCTCAAAATTCCTCCAAAAGCACGGCTTTTACAGGAACCGGACTGGGTATTTCTAAATTATGTTCTAACATAAATTTAATCATTTCGTCTTTTCTGCTAGACAAGGTGGGATTTTTTATCTTTAGACGTGAATGATAACTAGCATTATCTAAGTCAATCACACACTTAGGGAGAATGTTTTCCAAAGGTTTGTTCCCAAACCAAGCTTCAAATATTTCGGTATTCATCTCGTGATGAGAATCGGCCAAGAATTCCCAAATACTTTTGGAGGACAAATATAAGCAGCCCTCAATCCAACCCTGGCTACCACCTGCATGCAGAATCATTATTCTTTTTCCACGTGACAGGGGCTGGAAGCCAGCAAGAGCAACTGCGTCATCCCAACCTTTTTTTACGACATCATGAGTATCGTACCAAAACTCGTCTAAATAAATTATACGATAACCTTCCTGCCTTAAATAGTTTAGCCTCCTCAAGTACTTGTATCTCCATGACAAAATCCTTGCTGATTCCATAATCACACGCCTCTTATTTAACGTGCGAAAGCGGAAACCTAACTTAACTAACAACGGCCTAAGTGAATCCTTTTTGTAAGGAAAATCGCTCACGGTTTGAAGCTTATGCAGCAATTCCAAAACTGTTGGTGATTATCCTTCTCTATAAAAGCTGCACACCTCCATACGAGCTATGTTGCAGGTGAAATTATCAACCTTACCTAACTTTAGTTGCCTGGTTCCCTTCTTTTTTGGCGTAATAGGAAGTCTCTTCGCAACTTTACTAACTGTATGTCTGCTTAAGCCTACTGCTTTAGCAGTTTCAGTAATAGGTCCCTTTCCTATTTTACTGGCTTCCATATACTTATAAACATTACATATTAATTGCTGGGACTGTTTACTGAGTGTTACTAAAGGTAGCTTGCATCCTTTTACTCTTGCTTCATTTGCTGTTCCACCAGCGACACTAGAAGTAGAAGCAACATTATTACTAGCACCACTAATATCATCACTACGAGATAAACTGGCTGGATTACTGACACTATTTCCACCATCAAAGCTAGATACGTCCCAAGGTCTCCACATATTTAGGAATAGCCAGGAAACACCACTTGCACCAATGAAGTTCACAATAAAACTAACAGAATGAAATGAATGATGAATTAGAGACAAAATAGCGAAGATATTGTAACTCGGTGTTTTACTCCACGTGAACATAACATGTATCTGTCATTTGTGATTCCTGCGCATTCATTGGCTGAAGTGCTGCGTTCATTGGTGCTTAGCAGAGGTCCGAGAAACGCGTCAGTAACCATCTCACCTTTCGGAGAATAATCAGTGCGTTATCTGAGAGGTTTCTATCAACAAAGATAAATCCATGGAAAGCGTTCCAGCAGCGCTGTAATACTACCTGATGTCACGATGGAGGAAGCAATTTGCCGCGAAAAATGAAGATGCGTTCTAGGGCAACTGACGTTAGAAAGCCAGTCGTATTGTTACTGTTCAAAAAGACCCTTCCTGAACCATAACTTCAGAAGCTTCGAATTCTAGAAAAATCTATTCAGCCATGCAGATATAAAGTGATGCAAGGCCTGAGAAGAAGTGTCAGTAATGAGTAGAAGTCAGAGCAGTGTGTGTGGTGACAGTTTCAAGTTGATTGCGGCTACGCGGTAAGGAAGTCAGCTCCAAGGAGCATTTGACAGATCAGTCGTTCAATGAGCACTACATAGAACTGTGGTGCGTTCCAAGCTCCCTTGTAAGGAGAGGGCAGGCCATGTAATGGTACAGGAGGCAGTTCACCGGCCAGTAAGTACGCCTTCGGGTAACGAATCTACGAACTATGGGACCGTCAGTAATGATGATGGTGACGATGATGACGATGGCGGTGGTGGTGGTGGTGGTGGTGGTGGTGGTGGTGGTGGTGGTGGTGGTGGTGGTGGTGGTGGTGGTGGTGGTGGTGGTGGTGGGGTGGTGTTGGTGGTGTTTAAGGGCACTCAACTACTGGGTCATCAGCGCCCTTAAAAAACCAATGTGTTTATAATCCAATTAAAACGCAAAAGACTAATTGACTAAAATGCAATAAATCAAATGAAAACAAAGATAAAACTCACGCACAAGGATGTGGCAAAGATTAAAATAGAAACTAAAACCATTAAAACTAGAAACGAGATAAAGTGGTTAAAATACCCAAAATTTTAGCGCCTAAATCATAAAATTTTCAGAAAAAATGAACGCTAAAACTTTGCCCACCGCCGTCTCGTCATGCGCGAGTATCTCTGCCAAGCTGACCGGCAGCTGGAGAGACCTGCGGAGACGAGCTAGTCTAAAACAATATAAAAATACATGACGAACGGATAGTTCTGCACCGCAGAGCAGGCAAATTGGAGCCAGTTTCCAGTTTAATAAAAAACTGTGGCTAAAATAACAATGGCCAATATGCAACTGAGCCAAAATAACTTCTTCCCGCCGTGAATGGCGACAGGAAGTCAACCAGTGATTCGGTAGGTCGTTTACTGTTCGGAGCTTGTCACGCAGAGCAGACCACTCATCGCACCAGCACGAGAGCGCCGCGCTTGGCACAACAAGCCGAAAGTCTTCCGCGGTCATAGATGAAATCGTTACACTGGGGTCTATGGTTGCCACCCTGGCTGCCGAATCCGCCATTTCATTCCCCCGCAAGCCTACGTGACCAGGAATCCATGCACAAACCACGCTAAAGCACGAGGCGTGTAGAAAGTGGAGGGCTTCCTGGATACATTGTACGAGAGGATGGTGGTTGTACAGCTCACGCAGGCTCTGGAGTGCGCTGAGGGAATCACTTAAAATAAGGCAGTCACCCAACTTTCGGCGGCGAACATATAAAATGGCTCGATATATTGCAGTCAGATCTGCAGTGTATACGGAAGTGCTGCCATGGAGACCGAATGTAAAGGGTTCGGCCCCATGGACAAACGCGCATCCAACACCGCCAGAGCATTTTGACCCGTCAGTAAAAATTAGGTTAAAATCCTGAGAGCGCGATAAAAATTCTAAAAATAACCTGCGGATACTAATCATTGGCGTCGTAGATTTGCTGTGCAGCGTCATACCATGATCCACGTGATATGCTGCACGTAGCCAAGGGGGATACAATCTTTCGCCACTAGGGAGCATCATAGGTAGCACGAGTCCATGTTTCGCACGGGGCTCCCGGAAGCGAAATCCCGGAGGCTTAGGCTTTACATGGGTGTTCTCAAACTGGACGTCAAAGGCGGTTTCGAAAAAGGGTGCAAAAGTCGGATGCAAAGGCATACTATTCAACCCACAGCCATAATACCCCAGCAAAAAGTCCCGCCGACAATACAGAGGTGGTTTTGCCACTTCGGCGTAGAGGCTAACAACTGGGCTAGTTGGGAAGGCCCCGTAGCTGGAACCGTCAGTGAAGCAGTTCATGTGTTAATATCGGAGTTTTCTTTTGAATGGGCATGTGCCTCGGTATAGGAAAAAAATATTGCGAGTGAGTGGAAAGGATTATAGGCAGCACAGAGGGTGCGTAATAAAAATACATAAACAGATATTGTAGAGCGGTGCCGAAGTGTTGTCTTTGTGTAAAAGGGAAGCTGATTGTACGATAACCCTAAGCAAACTATTTTTGGTGAAAAATAAAGCAGTTTGAAGTGAACTTTTTCGTCCTTTCTCACAGTATTGTACTTACGTGATTTTCTCTACTCTTCTTGTACCAACCATTATTACAAAGCTTGTTCCCTCACTGCCTTTATGTTAAGTGACAAATGTTTGCACACGTATTCTTATCACATATTTCCTTAACTGTGAAGGTATTTGCAGAAATATAGTAAGAGTTATTTTAGACCCTTGTCGTTGTGTGCTGGTTTTGAAATTCTTTTTTCTTTGTACGACCAAGGGACCAAAATAAAGAATAATGACAATCTCTTTGAAAACTTATTACCCAGTATTTGAACATTCAAATCATTAATCCCGCAGAGATGTGTTTTACATATATTTTACGCTTTAGCGAGATCTACATTTTTTCTGTATTAACATTAGTTTACCTCTTATAGTCTTCCAGTATTGCAAAAGTCACCCAGAATGAAGAGGAATTCACAGACTGTTCCGTGGAAATTCTTAAGACAAATGTTTCATATATCAGGAGCATACCTTAGGCATATGGAAAAAGTTAAAAAAAAATTGTTATCATTCAAACTTTTCGTCAAGTTCTGATTAAATGATATTTTAGAGGTTTTAAAACATTTTTGTCATGGAATCGATGTTTATTAATTGCCTACGGGGAGGGGCACAGATTTACGAATTGTGTGCTGATACAATAATGTTTATGGGTGTCACACAATTCCACGTTGTGGACGCCCATTTGAAGCAACAATATATGTGGCGAACAATGTTCCACTTGACAATACAGTTTGAAGCACTTTTGTTTAGCTCAGGGTAAAACAGTGAGGTTTCTCACAGGGTATGCGTGGATGTGTGTGAGAAGGAGATTTTAATAGCACTGGAATGCCCGTTTCTAACTTATTTATTTACTGCTTCTTTTTTAGAACAGCGAAAATGAAGTTGCCGACCAAAGGTTACCAATATTCCTGTTTAGAGTTACTGACGGCAGAATATTTATTACTCGATAAACTTTATTCGTTCCTCACGTATATATATATATATATATATATATATATATATATATATATATATATATATATATATATGAACTGACAAATATCCAAGACAGAACAAGAGGACTGCCCTAATCGCCCTCACGCCTAGGACCGCTCTAATCGGCCTGACGCCGAAGACTCTTCTGAATGACCACAGATGCGCGTGGGTGTATCACTTTCACTCTGAAAACTCCTTTTCAACCAAAGATCCCTTTGTAGCTGTTTTGTCTCCATTATGAATGGTTCAAAGAATACCCTATTCATACAAGTCAAGTGAGCCCCTTGGAAATCTGCTAAGGACACTGTTTCTTACATTGCTTTTGTTATAAGAACTTTCCCCCACAACTGCTGGACTCAACTGGCCTTGCCCGTATTGTCACAAAGAACCAACATTCCTTTGACATCCATCATGATTCTTTACTTATGGCAAACCTTAATTTCGGTATCAGTGCTAAGGTTTTCTACGGAGTGCTCATTTGCGTGCCAAAAAAGGGAACATAATAAATTTTCCTTCCTGTTGCTCACACGTATGACTTGCAGCCTAAGTTTATGAAGACTTTAAGGGTGATATTGTTTAAAACATTACCTGCATCACTTTATAATTTTACAATTTCATAACCTTAATTGTAAGATTTCGTCAAACTTTGTCAAACTTTAGGCACACAAACTTTAATAATGAACTGAAACGGTGCTGTTTCATTGGTTTGTGGTTCCATTATGTTATTATGAACAGCAGTTTCTTTTCTTCGAATTGCTGGTCGTCTAATGGGTGATTCACAGCATACTTTATGTACACTTCAGCTTGAATGCCTTTCAGGACGTTTAACAACTGGTAAAGTTAGGGTGTGTGGAGTAGAACAAACTGTTAAAATGTGCATGAAGGGATTCACATGCGTTGGTTGTACACGTGCAAGAGGAAGAAACCTCTGCCCATAAATTTGCAGGAAGTTGGTTATCATGCATGACAATTTTCTATAATATTGTCGCGAGGCGTTGTAAACGTGCGCCGAGAAAGAGAGAGAGAAGCGGGAGTGAAAGAGACAGCTAGTGCCCAAGCCACACCCAGAGAGAAATTAAATGTGTAGTGTTTACCGCCCGCTTTAACTACATACGGCACCGCAGGTGATGACGCTGATGATAGATGAAATGAAGATGGAGCACCGGTGGAATGAGATGGCAGGGGAAACCGGAGATCCCGGAGAAAACCCGCCCCAGCACTGTGTTGTCCATCACAAATCACACTTTGCGGTCGCCTGGGATCGAACCTTGGTGAGAGCCAAGCGGTGTAACCACTGAGCCACGGCGCGGCCCACACCCAGAGAGAGAGAGAGAGAGAGAGAGAAAGAGAGTAATAGAGGGAGAAAGAGACAGAGACAGTTCAATGGAATTCTCGATACATCACGAAAGATCGTACTAGTTCGGTAGCATTCGTGTGGCTTCGTCAGGTTTCGAGAAACTAGGAGAAACAGCTGGTCGTGTATACAAAAGAGTTAGGCAGGGAGCTGTGAGACGTGCAGTCAGTCAGTGAGTTGTACTTGTGCAGTGTGGACGTGTAAGCTGAAGGATTTGAAGATTGGTTTCGTGCGTTTTACGTCAATCTGCTGATATCAGAGTTGGACAAGTGTCTTTCTATGGAGAAAAGAACATGTTTTAAACTTTTGCAACTAGACGTGTAATTCTACGAACCCACAAAGTCACATGACTTTTATGGAATCATTTATCATTGAGTTGTATTGCCATGATATCATCAGTAAAACAGTCTTTCACTCTTAAGTATAAAAGGAGAAAAATCTAGCTTCAGGAAACTACCAATCTCAAAATCCTTTTGTTTATAAGACTAACATTCTGAATGTTTCTCTACCAACTTTGTTGGAGATGACATTTACGTCCTTGTAAGTCTGCACTTTGTACAATTTTACAAATAGCCATATGTAGGGTTTTCTCGAAGTACACGCATATTGGGACTAAAATTTAAACTCAATTTTTCATTAACCTTTTTGAGCATAAGATCAACACCGCCTTGAAGACACCAAATGACAAGTCACTTATTCGACTGTAGTCCCAAATATTAATGTAATGTCCATGGAAAGTCCGACACGCAATTCAAGTGTGCGTTCAGAAACCTTTACATTCAATAAATGTTTACTTATTCTACCTCTGCTGATTCCGTACCCAATTAGAGCTCCCTCCGTGGAATACACTTTACTTGCATACAAAGGTTGGTACTTTTAACCTGCTTTTCGTGTTTGATTATGCTGTTTACTGAGAGATAGACACAAATGTACACACTCAACCATTTCAAAAATATAGGTGGTGGTGGCGTGTGTGCCTCACGTTCAAGATGCCGCAAGTAAGAATCTTGGTCAGGGTGAATTATCCAAATAAGGCTTCTTTCATATATTCCCTTATGGTGAATGATAACTATCTGATATCTCAAATACGCTGAAAATTCTCGACTCATTTGAGCAAAATTACACCCATTTCATTCTTGGACGCATATGACTCTCATTGGAGGACATTAGTTAATTTAAAATAATTAAACATTTGGAATCATCGAGCATTCAAAACGTTTATTTTGGGCGGAATATCGAAATGGAATTTTTTAATGAATTGCAAAACCTTCTTTGATTTACTATTTTATAAACTTTTATTACAACGGTTCTTCTGCCCGTACAGGGTGATGGAAATGGCACAACACTATTGTAACTTTGTGGGTTCGTAAAATTAAAAGGCCGAGTTGCAGTAGCACTATTTCTGTAGCAATACACTGTCCAATTCTCACATAACAACATTACATCACACAGTCTTCCAAAGGACGAGGATAGTAACAAACAGTCACAGCAGATTACATCCTTAACTCTCGTTATAACAATACAGCTGGCTGTCTCATTTCACAACAGTTTCACAACTAAACTGTCCTGCTAGCATGTCACAATCACTTTTATATCTCCATTCATGATTACCAGACTGTTCTGTCAATCACTAGAAGTTTCTGGCAAACAAGGCATCTAGTTTTATAATTCGAACATTCTATCACTTTCGAGGAACGTAACTTAATCTACCCGGCGAGGCCTTTGACTCAGTTATCTTGTTTGCCGGCGTTATCTTTTCACGCAAGCTCGTTATCTCCATGAAACCTATCCGTCTATGTGTGCCAAGCCGCCTTATCGCGATCGGGTTCGCGATACTGCTCCCTCCACAAGCCTGGTCGTCCCGTACAGCACCATCGTAGCGGGCCAGACGATCCAAGTGTACCACCAACACCATCCCTCGGGGCACCTTGTGGATGCGGTAGACCACGTCGCTAGTCCCCTTCACCACCCCGGTACTGTCCTTTCCACGGCTGTTGAAGTTTGTCGATTGTTCGGTTTGCTCCCAGGTGTCCCCCTGAAGTCCCGACGTGCACTTCCTCCAAGACCTCCGGGACCTTACTTCGGGGAAGCGCCAACTGTTCTGTCTGCGTCTTCCCAACAGGCGATTCCCATACCCGGAACAGCACGCCCCCTCTTGTCTTCAGTGAGTCCCATTGGGCCCAGTATGACTTGTAGGTGTCGCTCCTTTGTGCGATGTCCTCCCAGACCGGCCCCGTCCCAGCTTCCACTTCTCCCAAAAGTAGCCCCAAGTCTGCGTCCGCCAGCTGCTGCCTCCTCAGGCCTGCGCTATCCCAGCCATCCGCAGGCACTGCCGTGACTACTCGGACTGCTGCGGCACGCTCCTTCTCTTCCACTCTTGTGCATTGGCCGCACTTCTCTGGAATGCGTCTTCGGGACATGGCGTCTGCGTTGCCGTGGCTCTTCCGTCTACGATGTTCAGAGTTGAAGTCGTACTCCTGCAGGTTCTGGACCCAACGTGCTGTCTGGCCTTCCAGGTTTTTGAAGCTCAATAGCCAGGTTAGGGCGGAGTGTCAGTCCTCAAGTGGAATGGCTGACCATACACGTACTTGTGGAAGTGCTCCAATGTGTTTACAACCGCCAGTATCTCTTGCCGGGTGACGCAGTAGTTCTTCTCTGCCTTGCGCTGCTATCGTCTGAGCAGTTGTCGAACCTTCTTGAGCTGTTCTGCGGTCAGGTGATCGGCCGCCTTCTCCAGTAAGCCTTCCAGCCGTGGCCCCATGTGTTGCGTTGGCACCGGCTCCAGTGTGTTGTCGATTGTTGTCACGATGACCACGGGCTCACACGTTTTCATCTCCGTTCCCGCCTGGACGTCGTGATCGATGTCCGCGAGGTTAAGCAGCCTCACTGGCACCTCTCGGCACGGCAACAATTGTCTTCAATCGCTGTCCTTCCAGTCGCGCCGTCACCTACACATCCTTTCTCGCGGGGACCTACGTCTTCCTTCAAGGTTACCCTGCAGATTCCAAGGCGTTCTTCGCGTTGCCGGAGTATGGCCTACTCTCTATTGAGCCACAGGACCTTCCTGCCGTCGGCGACTGTCGCCTCGTGGCTCCTGAGGGCATCAAGTTCCAGCATCACCTCCTCAGCCACCTCCACGACGAACACCCACTGACTCACGGCACTCCATCCCAAGGTCAACTGCAGCAGGGCCTCCCTCTCCACGTTCAAGGTTTCACCCGATACCGTCACTAGCTGGTATCGTCGGCTCGGTTTTCTCGACGGCGAACCCCTGGCTACGTCGGGTCTGATGACGGTCATGATTGCTCCGTTGTCTACGAGCACGCAGTATGGCTTCCCTTGTACTCAATCGTCTGTGATGAGGCTGTCATTCATCCGTTGGCTGACGGTGCGCAGTGTCCCTCGAGGAGATGGTGTAGACGGCGCCGACGTGCTGCTTGCCACGCCAGTCCTTACTCGTTCTTCCGGCTGCTCTTCCTGGTGTCGGTCATCTTCACGGTCATCGTCGCGGCCAAGTTGCTATTTGCAGCTTCCGTCTTCGTTGTTAATTCGATCTTCATTTCTTCCATCTTCTCGGAGATGTTTTCGTCCCACTTCCTGACACCAATTGTAACTTTGTAGGTTCGTAGAATGAAAAGGCCGAGTTGCAGAAATTAAGAAACTCCTTTATTTCTGTACAATACACTGTCCAATTCTCAAGTAACGATATTGCATCACACAATCTTCCACGGTCGAGGACAGTAACAAACAGTGACAGCAGATTACATCCTTAGCTTTTGTTACAACAACGCAGCTGGCTATCTCTCATTTCACAACAGTTTCACAACTACAACGCTCCTACAAGCGTGTCACAATCCCTTTTATATCTCCATTCATGATTACCAGACTGTTCTGTGAATCACTAGAAGTTACTAGCAAACAAGGCATCTATTTACATAATTCGAACATTCTATCGCCTTCCAGAAACGTAACTCAATCTACCCGGCGAGGCCTTTGCCTCAGTTATCTTGCTTGCCGGCGTTATCTGTTTACGCAAGATCGTTATCTCCGTGAAACCTATCCGTATATTGCGTGCCAAGCCGCCTTATCGCGATCGGGATCGCAAGAGTATGTATGTTGTAATTGATATCCTGGAGTATTAATATTTGAATGGCACAGAGAATCGGAAGCGACTCTGGTCTACTACAAATGAACTTCACGTAGTGTTTAGAATTCCTAGAGATTTGTATTGATATTACATTAGGCGATAACTAGTGTAATCGATGGTTAATAGCCGATGTAAATTTTATAGAGCTAAAGCCAATGTGTCTGCGCTCCTGCCGGAAATATTAAGCGGAAATTGAGCAATCTAAGTTAATGTCCTCTGTACGTCATTATGATTGCTCCGTGCTCCATCAGTACTAAAATAGATATACCTATACCTAGCAATTATTTTAAGTGATACAGAACTAACATCTATGTGACCATATGGACACTGTTTCTTTTGAGATTAGCTAGCCTTCATTTTATAAAGCAAGGTTTATGCTTTTATTTTGAAATGTATCCTTTTAAATCTGGATTTGAGGGTAGCGGAGTGGAACTAAAAGGTTCTAGATTGATGTGTTTGAAAAAACAAATGGCATTTTTTCATATTTGATAGCTACCTCTTAATGAAATGCGAGTTGATTTCTGTGTATTTTTTTTCGATTTCTGCCATTAATTTGTTCTCTATCATTTTAATATATCATCTCGAACAAAGTACCCGAGCTGTTGTGTTGTACGAGTCAGTAACACCTAAACAATTTGAAGATCTGTTTATAGATGTATTTGCCAAAGACGGGCCGCCATCTCTGTGGCGTGGGTCCTAACGTGTCTGTCACACGTTCCTGAGGCCCCGACTTCGAATATTGGCCAGAGTGAGTTACATGGATAAGACCTTTATTTTCTGTTTCCCTTTATCATGAAAAATGAATGTCTGTTAACTCTAGTTCTATGTATCCTATACTCGCTTGAACATCATTTCATTAATCCTCCAATATGACTTAACGTTGGAGGTTTTCCCTTATAGTAAAAGATGAATGACAGGTAACGCTAAGCTATATGGACCCTGGTCACTATGGGCCATGGTCTCACCACAATTCACACTTTGCGGTCGTCCGGGATACAATCGGGACCACATTGGTGACAGCCAAAAGGTCTAACCACTCAGCCACGGCGTGGCCCCTTTAACGTTGGAGGTTTTCCCTTATCCTGAGAGATGACTGTTAGATTTAGTTCTTATGGACCCTGTACTCATTTGAACATCATTACATTAATCGTCCAATATGACTTAACGTTGGAGGTTTTCCCTTATAGTAAAAGATGAATGACAGGTAAACACTAAGCTATATGGACCCTGGTCACTATGGGCCCTGGTCTCACCACAAATCACACTTTCCGATGTTCCGGGATGGAACAGGGGCCGCCTTGGTGAGAGCCAAACGGTCTAACTACTCAGCCACAGCGTGGACCCTTTAACGTTGGAGGCTTTTTCTTATCCTGAGAGATGACTGCTAGATATCTATGTTCTTATGGACCCTGTGCTCATTTGAACATCATTTCATTCGTCGTCCGATATGACTTAACTTTGGAGGTTTTACCTTATCCTGAAAGATAATGTCTGGTAACTCTAAGCTCTGTGTACCCTATAATCATTTGAACATCATTTCATTCATCGTCCGATATAAGTTAACGTTGGAGGTTTTACCTTATCCTGAAAGATGGATGTCTGGTACACTCTAAGCTCTATGGACGCTGGTCTCCATGGATCCTGGTCTCTCCCACAAGTCTCATATTTTGTTCATCCGGGATAGAACTGTGGCCACCTTGGTGAGAGTCAAATGCTCTAACCACTCTGCCACGGCCTGGCCCCCTTAACGTTGGAGGTTTTCCCTTATCCTCAAAGATGAATGTTACTATGGATCCTCGGCTCGATTGAAGATACTTTCATTCATGGTCCGATATGACTTGACGTTGGACGTTTACGCTCATCCCGAAAGATGAATGTTAGATATCTAAGTTCTTATGGACCCTGGACTCATTTGAAAATAATTTCATTCATGGTCCGATATGACTTAAAGTTGGAGGTTTTCCTTATCCTGAAAGATGTATATCTGGTAACTCTAAGCTCTATGTACCCTGTACTCATTTTAACATCATTTCATTCATCGTCTCATATGAGTAACGTTGGAGGTTTTACCTTATCCTGAAAGATGAATGTTTAGTAACACTGAGCTCTATGTACCCTGTACAAATTTGAACAATATTTCATTCATCGTTCAATATGACTTAACGTTGGAGGATTTCCCTTATTCTGAAAGATGAATGTCTGGTAAGTCTAAGCTCTATGTACCCTGTACTCATTTAAACATCATTTCATTCATCGTCTCATATGACTTAACGTTGGAGGTTTTCTCTTATCCTGAAAGATGAATATCTAGTAACATTAAGCTCTATGTACCCTCTACACATTTGATCATTATTTCATTCATGTTCATTCCGAAATGACTTAGCGTTGGAGGTTTTCCTTATCCTGAAAGATGTATGTCTGGTAACTCTAAGCTCGACACACCCTGGACTCATTTGAACATCTATGCTTTCATCCTCTGATGAGACATATCAGTAAGCGCACATTTAAAAACAATTGCAGTTGGGTTTTCTGGCGCAAGTTATTTAAATGTTATATTCCGTATATATGTTCTGTAGAGATTGATTATTACTGATTGATTTCGTTGATAAGTAAACAAGGATACCCTATTGACCTTTTCAAAGTTTTAAATTTTGTGTAATGACAATGGCTTCGTGGATAATTGGGATTGTATCTTGTGTACACTTGTTTACTACTTTGTAGTTACTATTTAGTAAACTGTTCATTTTCTTGCCACTTCCGCTTTACACCTATCATTAATTATGTGTATTACATTATTGTTAACATTTACTGGCAGAAACAATTTAACAGAGCCTAAAGCATTTCCCATTACCTTTGTATTCCCTAGTCACGTAATAGTTTTACTTGTGTAAACTTAATAGTCAACAATCCGCATTAAGATCATCCGCAACAGTAAGTTTAAAGTCTGCAGGAAGATTACTCAAAGATTGTGAAGTGTATAGAAAATACAGTGTGATCCATATAAAGCAGAACCATTTCAATAGGCCATAACTTCTGAACCAATAATAGGACACACTTCCAACTTTGAGAGAATATAACACACAATTGGGAGATTATACTACACTATTTAGATCTCAGAGAAAATGTTGGAAGTATCCTCCACCAGCATCTATACATGTTTGCACTCGTTTCACCATATTCTCTGAAGTTTTACAGAGAGTACCCTCGCCAATGTTACTTATTTCGGTTGGAATGGATTAATTGAGAACATGAATTGACCGTGGCCTATTCTTGTACACTTTTTTAGGTACCCTCAGAAGAAATATCCGGTGAGGTTATGTCAGGGGTTCTGGAGCCACAGACCTTTTGAGATTATTCCATTATCAAAGAAACTGGTTGTCATTATATGTATGGTACGTTGCTCCATGTTGCTGGAAACAACCTTCTCTCAATTCGATACTATCCAGCTGATGCACAAATGCCTAGGAGATAACTATATAAACCTCAGTGTCTACAGTCGATTCAAAGAAAATGGAACCAACCATACATAGATGCTGGTGTAGGACACTTGCAACATTTGCTCTGAGATGTAAATAGTGTAATGTAATCTTTAAATCATGTATTATATTCTTCAAAATTTGCATTTGTATCCAATTATTGATTCAAAGGTTATGGCCCATTGAAATGGTTCAGGTTTACTTGGAGCACACTGTTTGAGATGAGTAGTTTTAACTGTGAGAAAATATGTTCAATTCATACTTTCGCATTCGTCTTTTTTCCTTCCTTCCATCCTTTTTTGTCCATTCTATGTGCCATTAACGTAATAAAAAGAATAAACGTTCTTCTCAGCGCTAGGATTACATCATTATCTTTTGCTTCTCGGTTAATGGGATGCGACAGAAAAAAATATTCCTGTACAGCTCCAAGTTTCGTTTAGGAAGCGGACTTAAGCTTATTATGTATATTCAAAGAATAATTATATAAAGGTTATAGACTTAATTACTTGCTTGAGGTAATTGCATTATTTTGTTGTTACATATGACTTTATTTGGAACTTTATCCATTACATTTGATAGCTCATTTAACATAGATAACAATACAACATGTAAACTTGCGGAAACAGATAAGCAAATACACAAATAAGCAATAAACATATTTCATTTACACTGTCTGCTTTAAGATGTATCTGGTTTTCCTGTATAGATTACACATATCGCCCTGCTTCTGCAGATCTTCGTTTAAGTCTGGGCACACCAGAATGTGGGTAGAATTCATGACACCAGCTCTGCAGATGGGGCTTTCACTTGTTGGTAGTATACCCATCCTGTTTAGGTGACCATTCAAGCAATCATGTCCGGTTGTTAACCTAAATTGGTTTGTTATTTTATACTATATACGCGCGATAAGAAGAGCGATCGGTCTCCAAGTCCTCATTCGGTTAGTTTCGTTTAACACTGTAAACATAGAGGACAACCTTGAAATTAGAAATGCGCTATACACCGACATCTAATGGCTAATACGCTAAGCTTTATCATGTCCGCCATATTTCGTTTTATCAGTTTCGAGGTTAATTATCTAACCAGTGTGCAACAATCGTATGCTAGATTTAGAATTTTAGTTCGTCCTTGGCAACATATACATGTTGTGAGTCACGTCAAAATGTATAAATACATATATACATAAAGTCAAACTGATTACATACAATATACACAGTAAGCAGCTTTTCTATGGTTTCATGTGGTATTTGCATAGACTAATTTACTACAAGAAATGTCATAATATGAATATTACAGGTTTGTGAATGCACTATGCTCCAAGTGATCATTTATATGGTTACAGTTCTAAAAATTCATAAACCGTATAACAACAATGTGCATGCAAATATTTCTTAACCTTATTCTTAAAGGGTTTTCATGATAGAGCTTGTTGAAATAAATTTTGAAGTTTATTATATAACATATATAATGTTATATATTATATGACATTATATAACATTAAAGCTTCCTTCATAAAGGCTCGTTTGGTGCGCTCGAATTGCCAGTTTATCCTTGTTACGAGTGTGGTGGTAAAGAACATCAGCATTTACTTAAAAATGATTTATATTTGTATGAACATTTGTGGAGTTTGTGGCTCTCGAGAGGGGACACATTATTATTCGTCTACCTCAATATAACTGAGAACTGAATGCAATTGAACTGGCGTGGGCAAAACTAAGGAATGTTTACAGTGGATGCAACGTTACTTGTGATATATTCGATTATCTTACACGCTATTTTTCTGAACTGTGTATTTCAAGGTTGACCACACTGCAGAAACAAAAGAGCTCCTCGCCTCTTCTTCCCCTCTGCACGCACCACGCCGTAAATACAGCGCTCTTATTACCTTGCGCGGACTGTACTTTCCAAATGTCTTGAATGTGTTCCCATGTTTTCCCCAGCTGCTTTTTGGAGTTATCTTTCCATACTTCAGTTATTTTTTTATGTACTACTCTCTGAAGTGTATTTGTTGGGAGTGGAATTTGCCCAGACTGTAGTTTTGTTCCTTTTTTGGCAAGATAATCTTCTGATGCAGTATTTTAAATTGCATGATTTTGGGTTATCGAAACGAATAATAAAGATAGCGGATTTTAAAGAAAAATATTCCGTTAGATCTAAAATTGTTCTAGAGGGTGAAAGTTCTGAATCAATAAAGAATTCTCCACAATTTGGATGGGATATCAGCTTTAAGGTTGTGCCGTTGCACAAACTCCGCTCCTACCAAGACTTCAGGTATAGCCAACAGGACGATGATCCAAGCGAAAAGAAGAAAGAGAGAAAGAATAGGTCAATACTAGCTATGGAAGAATTAGGATTGATCACCACGGACTTCTGCACGTGATCACTACGTTCTCCTCCGTCAAGATAAGCGGAGGGAATGACCATGTTGTCAGCAGTGCCTGAGATGTTTCAACAAGGAGAATAGTTTAGCAGCTGCCCATAACTGCGACCTGGGTATAATAGCGGGTCGGAAGAACTCATCAAGAACCTTTTGAATTTACTAGAAAAGTTCTGAACGGCAACCTTCTATCGACAGTTTAACTCGTTTCCGGGCTAGTGTATTGGAGATGAGCATGCGTATTATGGTAGCAGGGAATACACATAAAGAGGTAACTTTCAAAAACAAAGCTAGGAGAATGAGAAGCAACGATGTTCATCCTTTTACTATTTCTGTAACTTTGGATATTCTTTATAAATTTCCACTACAACTGTAGTAGAAAATGTAATGTTACATGAATCAGAGGTATGGGGAGTAGATGAGGTTTGGAGAGACACTGATAGAGTGCATAGATCCTTTTGTAAATATATATTGGGATTGCCGATAGCATCACTAATGAGGCAGCAAAATTGCAACTGGGCAGATATTCTACTAAAATTAAAATCTTGTCAAGGGCAATGATATATTTATACAGAATCGCTAAATTCTTAGATGACAATATAATTAAAGAATGTTTTCATGTTCAAAGGAGAAGTAACTTTGGTGGGTCTTGGTCACATAGAATTAATGATGTGTTGCAGTAGATAGGTATGGGTCATTCTTGGTTAAATGCAGAGTATGGGTAAAGAGGCTTCTGGAAAGAAGTTAAGATTAGATGATATTGACAGACAAGACATTTTGTTCCAGTGTAAGTGACAGAAGCTCACTGAGATTATATAGACAGATAAAACAACCTGGGGGAGGGAGGATATATAGACATATGTAGTAAGTTAGAGCCAGAAGGTTTTGCTTGGACGAGAACAGAAGTGAGAAACTTGAAAGGTATAGCTCAAGATAGGGAGCTAGATAAGTGACCATTGTTTGGAGAAGAGAATGCAGACTTCCATTATATATTATATTGTAGTCAAACAAAGATATGGAGAGAGCAGGCCTGGCTGCGTAAAGGGAGAGTTTGGGGGGCGAAGTAGTAATTAGAAGAATTTCGTCAGTAGAACATGAAATAGGGAATTATGTATGGTAAGTTAAATAGAAATTGCTAAGAACAATTAAGAGAAAAATGAAGAGTAGGATAGGTGAAATGGCAAAAAGTGTAAAAAGGAGCAGAGGGCCTCCAATACACAAAAACCTAGGGTTAGGTGTATGGGGACCGAGCTATTATTGAATGGCAAGCAACATGGTAGGATTTTCAGGATTTAGGAATAAATGGCGTTTTCCAGTATGGATTTTATCAATGTAATCTTGAATTTGTATTTACAATTGACGATGTAAAAGGCAAAATAATAAATACATTACAATTTACAAATTATAAATTCTCACATACACGGGGGCGTGGTGTAGGTAATTCATACCGGTTGCTTCAGACCTAATACGTTCTTGGCGCTGAAACATCGGTTTATTCTGCTAACTAAATAACAACGTCCACGTCCAACATCCAATTGATAAGTTTGGATATTTTTCGCACAACTCGCAAAACACCTTCAATATCATATATTTTCACCGCTTACAAACGATCTCCTTCTGCGATGTTTACGCGGAAGTAGCATTGTACAACTGATTCTCGCTGCTTTTAAACTGCGCAAGCTCAGCGTATACTCTAATTCATAGAAACAATATATATATATATATATATATATATATATATATATATAATGTTTCTATGAATCAGAGTATATATACGAGGCATGTTTTTTAAGTCAGTACCGTTTTGGAATTAAAAACAGACGTGCATTGATATCGCAATAATTTTATTTTTAAATGAAAGTCTGTACTTTAATCTACCTTTCTACATAATTTCCGTGAATACTGAGGCACCTGTAATAACGTGGCACCAGTTTTTGAATACCCTCCTCATAAAATTCTGACGCCTGACGTGTTAACCACTGTATCACAACTGTTTTGACTTCGTTATCGTCTTGAAGACGCTGACCAACCAGATGTTTCTTCAAGTGCAGGAACAAATGGTAGTCACGGAGCGCCAGCTCAGGGCTGTATGGAGGTTGATCTAGAGTTTCCCATTGAAAACATTTGATGAGATCTTTGGTCCGATTAGCCACATGTGGACGGGCAATGTAATGCAGCAAAACGATACCCTTACTCAACTTGCCACGTCTTTTGTTCTGGGTTGGACGGCACAGATTGTTCAATGTCTCACAATAAGACGCTGCATTGATTGTCTCATTACGGGACAGAAACTCCACTAGCAATACTCCTTTTCTGTCCCAAAAAAAATGTGCACATGATTTTCCGGATAGCAATTGTTTGCTTAAACTTCACTTTTGTGGGTGATGATGAATGTCGCCATTCCATGGTTTGTTGTTTCGATTCTGGTGTGACGCAGGCCTCCCATGTTTCGTCACCAGTAACAATTTGGTCTAAAAATTCTTCACCTTCATTGTGGTACCGCTAAAGGAAAGTCAATGCACTGCCTAAACGTTGGTGTTTGCGCAAATCCGTCAACATTTTCGGAACCCAACGTGAACACAATTTCCGGTACTTCAAGTTCTCGGTCACAATGCGATACAAAATACTACGAGAATATTGAGGAAAATATTCGCACAATGATGAAATTGTAAAGCGTCTGTTTTCTCTCACCTTTTCGTCCACTTTCTGCACCAAATCTTCAGTAACGACCGAAGGACGCCCACTCCGTTCTTCATGGTGCACAATTGTGCGGCCATCTTTAAATGCTCTCACCCATTTCCTTACCATTCCATCACTCATAATGTTTTGTCCGTAAACTTCACAGATCTTACGATGAATATCGATCGGTTTTACGCCTTTAGCACTAAGAAATCGTATAGCAGCCCGTACTTCACAATCGGCGGGACTCACGATTGTCGGAGGCATCTTAAACACTCAGTAACCAACGTATACAATGAAGAATCAGACTGTAATGGGTCAGTGCGTAGACAAGAGATGTAGGTAACCAGCGCGCATGCGCGGAACGCCGACCGTAGCGTTGCGGCGGCGGAATCGCAAAACGGTACTGACTTAAAAAACATGCCTCGTATATATAATTAACTGACGTTTGTTATTCTCACAAAAAAACTCAAGAACGGTGAACCGATTAGCCTAATTTTGGTTTTGAAATATTTGTGTAAGGAATGTTTAAACGCTGAAAGAAATAATCTGAAATGATAACAGACAGGGTTATTAAATAAAAGTACACGCGCAAACGTTCACGGAAAACATACACCTTCCTTTGTTCCCAACAAACAAAAGCATTCTATTCCTTGCCAAAATCTTCAAAATTATTTCACGTAACATGTTTTATTAAATAACGTTTACTGTTTGTTAACAAGACTGAAATTTTTTATGCAGAATGATGATATACCTTTCAAAATTACTCACAAAATTAATTTCGAAACGTACTATAATACTATAAATATTTGACCACAGTCAATTGTCAAATATTGGTGAATTCTTTGATACCGTCTTTATAATTTGTGTTTGTGAATTCGTGAATGTGAATTGAAATGACACAAAACTAATAAATTCGTTTGAAATTTAGTGAATTTCACGGAAGCTGGAAATGTGTTTTCGAAGCAGTTGTTAGACATTGGAAATAGTAAAGTCGCCGTTGACACCTCGACCGGATTAATTACATTACCCACAGATTGCTATCACTTCACAGACTCGAAAGAGGACCTCATTCAGCGTGTTTCTCCAGATATAACACAAAAGTACATTAGACATAATTGGCTTAAGGGAACGAGCAATATTGACACCTAAAGATAAAGATACCGATAATCTCAATACGACTATACAGAATTCTTTCGAAGGTAGTTGTTTTCGTACAAATCAGTTGACACAGTAATAAACCTCGATGACGTAGTCAACTATCCCACTGAGTTTTTAAATTTATTACAATTGCCTGGACTTCCTACACACAATTTAAATTTAAAACTAGGATCAGTTGTGATCATGGTGCGTAACATTAACCAACCACGACTGTGCCCGCCTCGGTAGCGTGGTAGTAGCGTGTCTGCCTCACGTTAAAGAGGTTCCGAGTTCGAATTTCGGTCACGGTGTGTTACCTGGATAAAGCTTTTTTTCCGGCGTTTTCCCTTATCCTGAAAGACGAATATCGGTTAACTCTAAACTCTATGAACCGTGGACTCATTTGAGCGTCATTTTACCGTTTTCATTCATCGTCCTCTATGACTTAACGTTGGGGTTTTTCCCTTAACCTGAAAGACTAATGCCAAGTAACCGTAAGCTCTATTTACTACCCTGTACTCATTTGAACATCACTTCATTCATCATCCAATATGACTTAACGTAGGAGGTTTTCTCTTATCCTGAAATATGAATGTCCGGTAACTCTAAGCTCTATGCTCCCTGTACTCATTTGAACCTCATTTCATTCATCGTCCGATATGACTTAACGTTGGAGGTTTTCTCTTATCCTGAAAAAGAACGTCTGTAACTCTAAGCTCTATATACCCTGTACTCATTTGAACCTCATTTCATTCATCGTCCGATATGACTTAACGTTGGAGGTTTTCTCTTATCCTAAAAAAGAACGTCTGTAACTCTAAGCTCTATATACCCTGGACTCATTTGAACATCATTTCATTCATCGTCCGATACGACTTAACGTTGGAGGTATTCTCTTATTCTGAAAGATGAATGTCTGGTAACTCTAAGCTCTATGTACCCTGTACTCATTTGACATTTCATTCATCGTCCGATATGACTTAACGTTGGAGGTTTTCTCTTATCCTGAAAGATGAATGTCTGGTAACTCTAAGCTCTATGTACTCTGTACTCATTTGACATTTCGTTCATCGTCCAATATGACTTAACGTTGGAGGTTTTCTCTTATCCTGGAAGATTAATATGGGGCAAATCTAAGCTCTATGTATCCTGGACTCGTTTGAAGGTCGTTTCATTTATCGTCCAATATGACTTAACGTTGGAGGTTCTCTCTTATACGAAAGATGAATGTCTGGTAACTCTAAGTTCTATGTACCCTGGACACGTTTGAGTACTATTTAGCCCATTTCATTTATAGTCCAACATGACTTACCTACTTTTTAAGTAAAAAGTACTCCAAGCACAAACTAGAGGGTCCTATGGTCGATAACGTCTTCATTTTTCTCGCACCAAAAACTCAAAGTTTAGGTATACGGGTTCTTTTATTAACAGAAGTGCTGTCCAGTAAATGACTAGTTCAAGAAAGTTCTTACTTGGCAGTTGCCAAATTTTAAAGACTTACTATTTTGTTGCCTTGCAATAATGTTGTCTTTAAGGTCATTAATGTTATTCTGTATGACCTTTCTGATAATAATAAGACACGGATTCCCAATATTTGTTCCTGTCATAGTTTTTAATCTGAAGTAGGTGCCATTTCCATTCTTAGCATTGTATAAGTGGTTGAGTTGAAGCCTAAGTTTGCATTTGAATGTGTTTGGAATGAAGTACTCTTGGAATCGAGGTTATTCCTATAAGAAGTACTGTAAGGAAAGATTCTATAAACCACGAAGATTATTAGTAAGTGGAATAAGTAGTATAGCTCCTACCTTAACAATTACTGAAAAGTATACTAAAATCTCCGACCCGTATTTGTAGCAAGTGCAATATGCCACTTAGTATGATACTAAAGGAGTTAAATGGTATAGTTACTTTGAGAATGATTTTAATGACGGTAATAAGAAGTTAATTATCAGATATGACGAATATTAATGTAACAATTTTTATTGTCTGTCTTACTAAATTTTAAAAATATCCTTCCCCTTTCTATATTTAAGACCTGGATACCTCCACATTTAGAGCAAATTCCGTGATTTTTGAACTACTGAATTCTAATCACGGGAAACTTGGATTTAGTTTGTGAATTCCATGCAACGTCTAGGTGCCCTACCATCTAACTTTTACCATAATCACACAATTTTGCTTCCTGTTGATTATTATTCCATGACACAAGAAGCTTTTACTTTAAAATATGAAGTGACTGTTCAGTAATTGGGGCTTGAAATTTATTGAACTAAAACTGCAAGAGTCACTCAATTTCTAAGGAATAAACAACCAAAGGAGCTGCGCCATCGACTCCTCTATATAGAAGTGTGTGTGGCTGCGGGTTGCAGGTGTCTCAACTGGAAAACTATCAGAACTCAAATTACATTTTATGGTGATAGAAACCTAACAGATACTGATTCCTTTAGTATTGGTCCACAAACTGAAAACTGGAGATGAGATAACTCTATAGTCTAGCAGATCTTAATTTGAACATATTGTTTGTCTATTTCTTATATTTTAGCCGTTTTCCAAAACAACACCTAATTCCTGAGTATAAAGAAGAATTCATATGCTCTTCCCAGAAAATTCAATATAAAACATTTTATTCTTAATGCACCTTAAATATTGGAAAAGGATGCAAGTAGAACTTCCATTAACATGGGAATTACAATTAGAATACATCACGTTCTTATTTTTGTAAGATAAAGCATGTATTTCATTAAAATTATTTTAGAGGAATTCAAAACGCTATGCTGAGGGTAAAATAGCTAAATATTTTAATGAAAATCACTAAAGCAATTGTTTCAAGACAAGAAGTGTCGAAAACATTGTTGCACCTCAAAGTGTGGTTTTACATTGTGGACTTTTTCGCAAAATTTTCCCATCGAAACTTGGGGGGACACTCAAATTGTATACCAAATTGGGAAATTTGTTACTTTTAGTGTTAATCTTACATTGTTCAGAGAAGCACGTGGAATTTATTTTAATACTTCTATATTCATTTTAGGTTTTGAAAGCGATAATCTTTGTTACAATCTCGACATAACCTTTGTGGTAGTGAGTCCAGTAGTTACTCTATTACTTTGTATGTTGCTAGATAAAATAGAAAAAGCAGTTCGACAACTTAACTGTGCGTAAGCTTTCCAGAAAAACGAAACTAAATTTAGTTTTAACCAGTTTAAGTATGGGTTTTCACTAGATACGTTTAACGTTCATTATGGTATTCTCGCCAGGCATGGTTTCGCTGATGCTGGCAGTGCGTAGGCGAACGCCGAAAGAGTGAGAAGAGGGGAAAGAGAGACAGAGAGTGCCCCAACCCACGCCGATACGCTCTAGCGCTGAACGCTTGCCGAGAGGGAAAGAGACGGAGATAGCCTGGAATTTCTCGCTGCGTCAAGAAAGGCCCTGAATGTTCGAATACTTTCGAGAAACAATGGCTTGGGTATTAATAAGCAACAAGGGACAAGGCAGTGAGTTGCTAGCCAATTGTTAATAGAGTTGGGAGTTGAATGTGCAACTGTGTGGACGTGTGGACGTGTGGTTGCGTTTGTATATGTTACGTAATTCTGCTGCTGCAAAAGGCTGTACAAAGTGTCTTTCTGCGGAAATAAAGAGTATTTAGAATTTGTGCAAACTAGACGTTTAATTTTACGAACCTACAGGGTCAAGGTATTCACTTAAAATTTCAAAAGGAATTATTTTATGATTACATGGGGACTTAAACTGACCTCACTTGAAGTACAATTTAAATTGGGTGTGGTGGAACTCCGAAGCTTGAGGATTGTTATATTTTTAAGGCACTACTAAATATTACTTTTTTTTTTTTTTTTTTTTTTACTCTGATGATCCAAGTCATCTTTTATTCAGCAATTAAATAACAGAAAAATAATTACAAAAGAGCGTTTTGATGCAAATGCGCGACCGTAGGCAATAAGGAGTGAGAGCGGCACTAAGAGCATCCAGAGAGCAACAATTTAAGTCTGTCATAATTGTAGATTTACACATATAAAGTCACTAAAGCAAATACAAAGTATAACTTTTAATTCTGTTGACTATTCAAAAATCTGTCTCTAAAATAACTGCAAATATTATCTACATGTTGAGTAATTGAAGATTTTAAAATTGAAATTGATTTCATTTGGAATAGTAAAAGACAGGTTTCCTGAACTGGAATGCGTAGTGTTTAACGCACGCAAAACATATAGCAGCGCTAACTTCTAGACAATAAATAGAGCTGTGTTACACATTAACTTATTATATCTGTGAGACGTTTCATTTCTGAAAAAGAAAAAAAAAATAAGAACACGAACTTCACTGCGTATAGCACTTTTTGTAAAATCGTATTTCTCCACGCACTATTTGTATTTACGGGATTTTCCCGGTGTTCTCAGAGTTTCAGATGCTTCTTTTTCCATTCTAACACCGAACAGCCGAGCCCCTCCTTCGGGAGTTGTTCGGATTGGGATGGTCTCGAGGGTCAGTGTGTTCCCGATACCCGTGGGAGATTGGGTACGTCTTCGGACGGGGTTGAGGGAAGTCATTAAGTTTCCGGGTACTAGCCTGCTTAGCTAGTAGAAGGTGTGCTAGATCACCAGGCGGCCCCACCGAGGTCATATCGGTAGTCTTCACCTTGAGTGTTGACGCGCGTAAGTGGCGTATCCACTTCCGTCCCGTCTTGTGTCCCTAGGACCAGATGGGGGGGCTTGTTAGGAAACTATGTCTTGCCCTAATGGAAAGCCCCACGGAGGATGCCGGGCGCCCTTTAAGGGACAGCTCGGATAACTCCCTGGTTGAAAGAGGCCCGGGTCTTGTTCCTACGGGTTCAAGGCTAATGGGAGTAGAACCTCTGGACTCAACTGTTCCATTCTAACACTATGTACACTACTTGCGGAAACACCAAGGAGATCAGCAGTTTCTTTCTCAATGCTTTTATAGACGATTCCGGTTTCCTTTCTTTCTTTAATGTGGCCGCGTCGTGGCTCAGTGGTTAGACCGCTTGGCTATCACCAAGGTGGCCCGGGTTCGATCCCAGGCGACCGCAAAATGAGATTTGTGGTGGACAACACGGCGCTATGGCGGGTTTTCTCCGGTACCTCCGGTTTCCCCCGCCACTTCATTCCACCGGTGCTCCATCTTCACCTCATGTATCATCAGTGTCACCGCCTGCGGTGCCGTATGTAGTAAAAGCGGGCGTTAAACACTACACATTCATTTTCTTTAATGCGCACCCATTCGCCTCTTGCCACATTTTGAGGTTTGCTTCGATTGTGTTTTATTTTGGCTGAAGCACCGGCCTGCTCCATGATGAAAATCTTACTGATTTTAAATAACATATACATAAGTGTTGTTGGGCTTGTGAGGTACGCCAGATGTACAGGAAATACAGTGTTAAATATCAGAAACAACTCCACACTATAAACAATAACATCTTAATCAGCATTCAACTCCATACAGACCTCGTTGTGAGAGAGCTGCCTGGTATAGGAATGCAAAAATATTGTATAGCAGTGTCCTTTTGTAATTGTTAAATAAAATGCAGCTGAACTTAGCACAATAAGTTAATAGTGTGTATAATTTCATCTGTTTTCTTTCTAACCTGTATATAGTATACTGAACACATCTATGTGGTATGTGAAAGCAGAAATATAAAACGTTTGGCCATTACCTTTATAACAATCGAAACATTTGTATACTTTTCTCTCTCCGAAATTAGCTCGCACAGAGCAGTGATCTGAAAACTACTTACAGTACTGTACTTAAATGAGGGGTTTATCGTACTCATGCAAATAAAAGAAAGCCTGCATCAACTTCGCTAAATCAATCAACAGCTTAACCCTTTTCTGTCCCACTATCTCTCTCTCTCTGTCTCTCTTCCCACCGAGATATTTACAACAGGATTAAACTAGGTTGAGACAGATTATACATGCGGAATGACATGGCGGAGGAAAGCAGAGATCCCAGAGAAAATCCGTCTCAGCGCCGTGTTGTCCACTACAAGTCTCACTTTACGGTCGTCTGGGATCGAACTCCGGCCGCTTTGGTTAGAGCCAAATGGTCCAAACACTCAACCACGCGCGGCTACGGGTTTGCTGTGTGAGCAACAGCGATAAATATCACTTGTGTCACATCAGCCTTTGTAAGTCTCTAGAGTGTACAAGACAGGCTGGGTTTAATAAACATGGCTCAGTTAACCTCAGCATTGTCCCATGGGTACCTATACAGTTAACGTGACTGCAATACTGGGAATTATATCTAGCTCAACGGGCCTCTCTCTTCAAAGTACCTGCAGCAGAAGTCTGTACTGAAAAGTTCGTACATTTCTTATTTCTAATGTAACAGTACTTCTAATAGATCTCCGATGACTCATTGAGCATCACAAAATACACTAATGTCCCATTTCACCAACAGATGTTAAGACTTAACACGAGTTAAATTTGCATTTCTCCAACAAGTGTTAGCTTAACACACGTGTTAAATCTCTTGTTAAACCAACCAGTCAAATTTCTGTTGTTAAGTCTTTAACAACCATAAATATTTAGCATTTTAAAAGAGGCAAGTTGTTATAAAGCTTTAATGTGGAATTCATTACTTCAAGAGCAGTTGGAAACAATAATTTGTGATTCATTGCAGAAATTTACACAAAATGAAGTCCGGCAGTGCAAACAGTAGCGCGTCTGCTTCGCATTCAAGAGGTCCCGATTTCGAACCTTAACTTATCTGGATAAGGCTTTATTCTGGGTTTCCCTTATCCTGAAAGATGAATGGATGGTAACTAAGATCTATGGATCCTGTACTCATTTGATCATTTCAATCATCGTGCGATAACACTTAATGTTGGAGGACAAATTTAAAAAACAAAACACATACACAATTACAAGTATTCAATATCATGCATATTGTGTTATGAATCTTTGAAATTAGCGATAACTATACATTTAATCCAAAATAATCTCGTCTGTTCTTACCAACTCATTCAAGCACGTTTCCCATTCAAAACAATTTCAGCCTTCTGCTGTGATGGAAAGATGTTGCAGTGGCTCAGTAACAGTTTTGATGCGTTAATAAAGCTGTTATATCCCTCGCAAAAGTTTAAGGCATATGAACGCTAGCCGATGCAAGAGCGGAGCGCTGTTGCCAAGCGTAGTACGTATACCAGCAGAGTGTCTGTACATAGTAGGACGTTTACACGCCTGCAAAGGCTCTGCCTCTTCTCCCGTAATTAAACAACGTATTAAATATTCCTAAAACATTAAAATCTGATCTTGACAAGGGTCATAGCACTGGAACAGCAAGCCCGCCTCGGCAGCGTAGATGGTAGCATGTCTGCCTCACGTTCAAGAGGTCCCGAGTTCGAATGTCGGCCAGGGTAAGTTACCTGGGTAAGGTTTTTTTCCGGAGTTTTCCCTTATCCTGAAGTGATGATGATGATGATGATGATGATGATGATGATGATGATGTGTATAAGGGCACTCAACTACGGCGGTCATCAGCGTCCTTTAAAAAACTTGTCATGGCAAAAGCCAGATAGAAACTTTTTAAAAAACTATACAACTATAAATAAATCTATTAAAACTAAACGTACATTATACGAGCTCAGATACGCATCCCTCAACCACCAGGACAAACCTTTCCACCGACATGGATCTCCACGCACGGCCTACACGTGGGTGGGCCTGTTGACCATCTGCATCAACCACGAAGAGGATCCCACACGAGTTAGACTGTTGGCTCGGGACCCCGGGTGCGCCAAACCCGTACCTACCGAAGTAGGCCCCTAGGGGGAACTTATCCCGAAAGACGAATAAACGGGTAGCTCTAAGCTCCATGGACCTTGGACGCATTTGAGCATCATTTTACCCATTTCATTGACCGTCCGACATGACCTAACCTTGGAGGACGTAAAATTACACACACACACACACACACACACACACACACACACACACACACACACACACACACACACACACACTACAACAGCAAGCACGGTTTCCAATCCAGTAACTCGCTTTCCGACCTTGTGTTTCTTACTCGAAGGTTACCGAGAGGGATGGCTCAGTCTTCTGCTGTCCGCATTTGGGAAGCTGACCTACCTGGTCCATGGATTTTTCCGGGGTTTTTCCGGGTCACTAGGTGACTGCTGGATAGGTTAATTGCATCCCCCGAATTTTCTGTCTCTCGATTTCATCTCCACTATCATTTCACATCATCTCTCATCTGGTGGTCTCTTTCAGGGTAGAAGTGTCGGTGGGTGTCTCGGCTATGATATGCTATGAGTTAAACTACTTCCTCCTTCGGTAGGTCGGTTGTCGGTCTCCGCTCCTCTGCTGGTACCATTTAGAGACCGCCTGCCAGGGAACTTTGGGGCTCGACAGCTGGGCTCGTTGCCGTCCGGCAGTAGGAGAGCGTGCTCTTTTTCCTGGCCTGACGGAGAAGTCTCTATATAAGTAAACTGTGGGGACCCTTTCCTCTGCTCTCTCGTGGCTCTTTGGGTCGCCGCCCTCTGTCTTCTCCCACCTCATTCTTCCTCCCAGGGGTACCCCAGTTGAAGGCATAGGCACAATGGGCCCAGCATAGTGGCCTACGTACCGAATACCCTTCAGAGTGCAATCCTAATCCTAACCCGCGCCGTGGCTCAGTGGTTAGACCGCTTGGCTCTCACCAAGGCGGCCCGGGTACGCTCCTAGGCGACCGCAAAGTGAGATTATTGGTGGACCACACGGCGCTGGGGCGGGTTTTCTCCGGGACCTGCGGTTTCCCCCGCCAACTCATTCCACCGGTGCTCCATCTTCATCTCATGTATCACCAGTATCATCGCCTGCGGCGCCGTATGTAGTAAAAGAGGGCGTTAAACACTACACATTTTTAACCCTACCCGGAGATTGAAATACAGGCGTCCTCGCTTTTTCTAAGGATGAACCTGCTTCACTGCAAATGCGTGACAGTATGTACATTATCTACACCACAAACTTCCACCTGTAATTGCTGGGTCTTGTAAAGAATATACCAACACCAACTCCAATACTCAGACCATAATACAGATTCCAATATGGCGCCCGTCGAAGCCCAGCGACTCTGGTTACGCAGACTAGGAAACTATACATCATATAATCCAACTTAAGGAGCAGCAAGGTAACTCCTAAACATTTATCACTTTATACTTTCAACTAAAACGTGTAATAACTTACATAAAATGTATCATGACAAATCCTAAGCATTTATCACACATAGTAGCACGACCAGCACTATGCATTTTCCACCTTATACTTCCAACCAAAATTTAATTTATAAGGCACGACAACTCATAAGCATTAAACACTGTAAACTTTATCTTATTGGACTGTATCATCCTATCGTCTGTAGCAAGCAGTAAAGTTTCTTTAATATTGTTTACATAGTAACCTTTTCTGGTAAGGACATACTGCTTATACTATAATATTTAAGGAAACTCGCCAGATTGTCCAGTTTACTCCAATGCTCACGTTTGAAGGTGTCAGTTCCCTCACAATGTAAGATCCATTTAAAATTTTCCAGTGGTAGACTCATAATACTGCAAAACACACTAACTTCTAGGTTATGAAATACTTTGAAACTCATTTAATGAAGGAAGATCACTGAAGCTGGGGTCTTGAATGTTATTGAAAGGAACGTAACTAATCGTATTTAATAACGACTATCAATGGGTTAAAATCTCTTCTCACCACTTCGGTTTTTAAGGACTCAAAACTGTCAATAACATCTTGTGCACACCTAATCTTAAAACTCTCTTCACTCTCTGCATTCTTCAGGATTTCGTCGTTTCTGGTTAAGCTTTAATATGTGATAGGATGGCTGAGTCTTAAAAATCATGGCGTAGGCATCATCTATTAATTTTGGTACTTTTCGAAGGGCACGAATTGGTTCATCTACATTTACTGGCAAGATGTCTTCGTTAACCTCAAAGCACTGTTCAAAATGATGAATACAAACTACAATTGTCAATTAATTTAAAATCTTTAGGATATATGTTCCTTGTCCACTTATCCAGTAACGATGTTTCCTTAGGAAATTTAAATGTCGTGTGAGCTACACTACCATAAATAGATTGCAGCTGGGAACACAGCAATGCATTTCGAAAATGCTTCACAGTATATATTTAAATAAACAATCACTTTATGTTAAAAGCTCAACTATAAACTAACTCGGGAGTCTCTAATTGCCACTTTAATGTTATTTACATTAATTCTGCAAACACACAATCAAAGTAAACAAACACACGCTTCAATCTGTAGACATAACCATAACATAAGCTGGGCTACGAGCGTCGCCATTTTTCCTACAATCGATTCTCGTATTATGGTCTGAGTATTGGAGTTGGTGTTGAATATACAGTATCACAGTATCACCCACGTTAGCTAATCGAAGAATCACTTATCCCAACTTCGAGGGACATGTTCACGCACTCGTATCATGTACACTGGAGCAGAGATATGTGTATAATAATAATTTACAGTAATATTAACAATATTGCAACTCGAGTTCGACATAGGACTTAAAGAAGCCGTTCACTTTAACAAAATAACACACAAGTACTTCGAAAACAAACTGCACATTAACTCGGTCTGTTTAAAACTGCGTGACTTCTATTTTCACAGTAGGTTTACTTGTGCTTGAGGTAAGTGTTGTGAGAAGGAATGGTGTTGTTTTTTAGGCTTATCTCCGTTGAATGGATGGATGCTAAGTAGCCATAACTATGGGAGGATAAAACGTGAATCGCTTGTGTTATAAGTATCGTAGAGGCAGCATTTTTGTACGGTCATGGTCAGACAATAAAACTCTATCTGTTATCTGACTTACATCTGTTATTTTCAAATGTTTATCGGAGAGTAATTAATGAAGATGTTCTTAGTTCAGGCGCGCCTGATGCGTGTATTATATCGCTGCTGGAACGCTTTCCATGGATTTATCTTTGTTAATAGAAACCTTTCAGATAACGCACTGATTATTCTTCTAAGAGTGAGAGGAGTACTGACGGGCCTCCCGGTCATGTGCAAAGCACCAATGAACGTATCAGAAATCACAAATGACACATATATGTTCACTCCACGTGGAGTAATCAGTGCGTTATCTGAGAGATATCTATTACCAGAGATAAATCCATGGTAACCGTTCGAACAGCACCACAATACCACATTCGGCAGCGCTGATAGGCGGGACAAGTATTCGCTGGAGTCTGCAGTACGGCCCACCTCCAAATCCCTTTAACTTTTGCGAAGATTATAATAATAGTAATGAGATACGACGTGAATGTAACAAAGGGGAACACTTCGTTCGTTGTGACTCATCATGGACAAAGAAACCTCAAAGATAACACTAGAGAGAAATGAGGAAGGGAATGAAATGAATCTGTGGATTAGAGAATCAACCCCAGAGCTCGTCTTGTGACGAGGAAAAACCGCGAAAGAAACAATGTCTAACGCTACTGCGGGGCCACTTTACTACCTGACAGTGTAATGTTATTTAGTGGTAGCAGGGACCAGTAAAGTGACAGAGCAAAGATGTAACAGAGTGAGGCAATTTCAATTACAGCCGCAACATTTGTTGATTTTGATGCTATTTGTTGTGCTTTGCGCCGTACATTGTTGTGCCGCTTTGAAGCTGTACGTAGCAACGGTGGTAATTGTTTTTGTTTACGTGCTTGTGGTCTCATGGCCTGACGCCCTCTTCTATGTTTCATTCGCCGTTGTTCAGCTATTGTTGGTTCAATGGCCTATTTCGTGTAAAAGAATTTATTCTGATGAGAAGGAACGGCATTGATATGTTCGCGAAGGTATGGATGGCTGAATATTTCAGACTTTCTTAAATGTTTTGCTTTAATGACACTTTTTTCTATGAATTACTAACATATATTCAGTGTATACTATTAGAATCTTGCTTAATCGGGAAACAAATCACGCTTACGGATAACGCTAGTGTTTCACTTGAGAAACTCGCCGTACTTCTTCCCTGTCACAGCGACAAATCTTATGTGGCTCGGTCCTCGTAAGAATAGTCGTTAGAGCATATGTCTATGGCGTTCCGCCGAGTAGAGGGTCGCGGGTTCGTGTTCCACCTTGGGCATGGGTGTATATTGTTACATGAGGGTTTTGGGGGTTGATAGGAATTGTGAGAGCTGCAAAGGTACAGGGTTTGGAGCCCGGTGCCGAGATCATACGCTACATGACAAAACTGCGAAATGTTGTAGGCGTTATAAAAGTTAACGGGTTTTACCCTTTAACCTCGTGTAACTGGGAGCGTAGCTATGGATAAGGTAGAGCAGAAGGAAACATCTAATTCAAAATTAACTTAGTAACTGTATTTCGGAGATGCCTAGCGTTTCTACAGGGCACTCCCTGGATCTGGATGAGAACAGGGGCGCTATAGTAACATAGTCCGGCCGCTCTATCTCCGGCTCTGACGTTTAGTGGCTGCAGGAGGTGAAGGAGGAAGATTAATAGAACCAACTATAATATTGAGTAATTGAAACCATATCGTCAGAATTATCTTTATACATAATGAGAGTATATGACTATATTAGCTTCAAAACATTGAAATCCAACTTGTAATTTCATTATCATGCAAGAAATTCTTTACAACATCACTCTATTCGAATATTTCGTTCACAGCTTTCACGCACACCAACTGCTTCTGTTGGTGGTACTGAGAGTCTGTACATCCGGTGTCGTGGTCAGGAAATTAAAACTGTCTGCTAGCACCAATCAGCGTTGTCGCTGCTAGGCGTGGCTTGCAAATCCAGCACCGTGTTGCCGCTGCAATTTTGTGTGGACCACGTTGCTTTTAGTTTGCTTTAGGTGCCCGCGATGGTGGTTTGCTTTATTTTTTGTGTATGCGTGAATTCCGATTTGTAGCGTCTGTAAGTCTTATTACTATCGCTATTATAGTAATATGGCTACTGGTTCGTCAGAATTCAGGACAAAAATCGGCTCTAATGAGAGCCAAAGCCGTGAATTTATATTCAGGCTACGTGAGTACTTCGAGAAGGAGCGGGACATTTTTGGACCTCTACTACCTGTTACCAAGGTGCTGGACAGAGTTTGTGAGGTCTTGAAGGTGGGAAGAATGTGACCAAGGAAAAGTGTCCAGCCGATTTAAGTTCGTCGTCTGCAGTTCTGCGTACACCGGGAAAGCAAAGGCAACGAGGCAGCCTTAAAGCTTCACTTGATGCTTTTCAAAAGGATGCTATAAGGCGACATGTATATCAATATTATATGAGAAAGGAATTCCCCACTCGTGCGAAGTAGCATTTTGTTATTTCTTTTCCAGTAAATGGTATATTGTCTCCATATGCAACTATTCTGGGATCATGTATATACACAATGTCCACGTACATTTACGAAGTTGCGATCTGCAAATGCGTGAAATATTTAAAATACAGATGTTCCTCTGCCTGAAATTCCCGCTAAAGAAGTGGCAACAACGCGCTTCCCCCACTCGAGAACTGTCAGAGCCGGAGATAGAGCGGCCGGACTGTATACCTTTAGAGATGCGTTGGTTGTATGGCTGAACCTTGTGCAACCGGCAAGAGGTGTACGGTCTGGTGCACCCTGCTGCCGATCTTACTCGTAGTAGCACTTTAAAATAAACTCTTGTTAATTTTTATACAGACCATCAGCAAGTCCCCTCTCAAATGTCTCTATCAAGTCCTCCGTGTGCTAACTAAAAAAAGTTTAAATAGGGCTCCTACCCCAAAACCCAACTCAGCGATTCCCATGCTAACTATTAATTTCCTCCCAAACTAATGCAACATATAGTTCAATCATTGTTTATATCACTGAGAACATGTTTAGACCTGTTACTGACCACATAAGCATTATTTCCCTTTATCAGCAGGATGTGTGATTCATTGTTTACACCATGGAGAACAAGTCGAGGCTTGTTACAGACCACCTATGCATTGTTTTCCTTGACCAGCAGAATTTGTGATTCACCAGTCCAAAGTACATGTTTTGGCAGTCAGACGGATTTAAGCTTAATCATCAACAAACAGCTTTTCCCAAACTCAAGCCACCGGAAATAAATGTTATATAATAATGATTATAATAATTTCCAGATGTTGCTCAGCCTAGACACGCATCAATATGTGTATGTGTCTGTGGTTTGTGTATATGTGTAAAACTAGAGCAAACATATCCCTTCGATGGCCAAATGAGTTCTCCCTCAAAGGCCAGAAAAAAAACGAAAGTTGGCAGATGAGTCCCACATTTTGTTCTTTATTTCTCAACATAGTCTCCAGAAAGGCTAATACAATTGTCATATCGGTGTTTCATCATCATCATCATCATCATCATCATCATCATCATCATCATCATCATCATCATCATCATCATCATCATCACCATCATCATCGTCGTCGTCGTCATCATCATCATCATCATCATCATCATCATCGTCGTCGTCATCATCATCATCATCACTATTATTATTATTATTATTATTATTATTGTTGTTGTTGTTGTTGTTGTTGTTGTTGTTGTTGTTGTTGTTGTTGTTGTTGTTGTTGTTGTTGTTGTTGTTGTTATTATTATTATTATTATTATTATTATTATTATTATTATTATTATTATTATTATTATTATTATTATTATTATTATTATTATTATTATTATTATTATTATTATTATTATTATTATTATTATTATTATTAATTTATCCCATTTTGTAATTCGCATTATAACCAAAGGTATATGAGGAATTTACAAATTATAAAAAGAATATAATAAAATTAAAATACATAACCAAATACAATACAATGAAGATTAAGAACAGTAAATATAAAGTTAATAATTTACTTTCGAAATATTTTGTTGAAGAAAGCCACGAAATATTGATAAGTTTTGATACTGATTTAAGGTGGTGGGTGTACACAAGTTCCACGTTGTAACGCCAATTTGATGCAAATATAATATAATGGCGAACACAGAAGTCGGCGAGCAATGAGGTTTCTCTCAGGGTATGCGTGGATGTGTGTGAGAAGGAAATTTTACAAACTGGAATGCCCGTTTCCAAATTATTTATTCACTGCTTCTTATTTCAAACCTCGAAATGGAAGCTGCCGACTGAGGGTTACCAATCACGGTTTATAGTGACTGAATGCTAATTATATTTCTCGATAAATTTTGATGACCTGACAAATATTCAAGACCGAACAAGTTGACCACCCTAATAGGCTTCACGTCTGACTCTTCCCCTTTTCTCATATCGGCTACACGCCGATAAATGTTCGTCATGGCTTCCTAGCCGCGATATAGCCATATCGGCCATACACCGACGACTGACTTCACCACAGCTGCGCGTGTGTCTTTATATAACTTTCACTCTCCAAATTCCTTTTTCAAACCAAAGACCCTTTGTGGCTGTTTTGGTCGCCATTGTAAACAATCCAAAAGAATTCCTATTCATATACGTGTGACAATTCCTTTAGAAACCTTCTAAGGACACAGCGTCTTTCATGGCTTTGTTACTATACTTTCCCCAACTCACTGACCTTGCCCTGGGTCGTCACAAAGAACCAACATTCCTTCGACGTCTATCATTATTCTTTTCTTCTGGCAACCATAATTTCGGTATCAAATGCCCCCATAGATATTATTTTATTATCCCATAATGAAATAATATATATGTCTTGCCCGAATATAACGCAAAATATTAGACCTTTGCCAGCAACTTCCAATTCGTTTTACAATTTCTTTTCACAAAATTAATTTTTTTTACATGATATTTCCTAACAATTATTCACATGGTTACCTAACAACATTTCATTTAAAATTTACTAACATTCTGTTCTGCAATTTTCAACTTTTAAATATTACTCGGAAAATATTTCAATCTACCTCATCTCTCTTTTTCTCCATCTGATCTACTTAAAATTAATTCATATTGTTGTTACACTTGAAACAATTCCTAAATATACACTCCCATGTTTAAATGAATGGTACATTAATAAGATTATATTTGTATACAAAATTTCTGAGTTCTTCTTCTTGATTCTATATAAATATTCTTTTCAAAAGTCTTTCATTGTTCTGATATTTTTTTAACTGGTTAATTTTTTTATATACATTTCCGAATACTTCTTTATGATTCTATATAAATATTATTTTCAAAAGTCTTTAAGTGTTCTAATTTTCATTACTATATTTTTCTTTTCACTTGTTTAGTTTTAAGTTTCACTGCACTGTCACAACACTGTTTATACTTAACTTATACATTTTACACTACACTATTTATACTTAGCCTATACATTTTACAAGTTTGTTTCTTCTCCTTTTACGATTTGTTATGGCAATTTTAAACACTTTAGCCTAAGTTCCTACCATTTACAAGAAAATTCATCATCCCACAACGTACTTCGAAAATACAACAGAATTTTGCGGACTTTTCCATGTATAAAGGACTTATTTATTATACATCCCCATGATTTTTCCACATTTAGCTTAGATATCGGACATCGACCTTTTTTTCTATCTTTCTTAGGCATATTCTGATGGAACTGTGCCCCTTGCCCGAAATATTTTAATATTTCTGTTTCGTTTATCCCTGTATTTTGAATGCTTTTAATGTTTCTTTCGTCGCCATGATATCTATTGCTACCTCATTCATTTGCTTTTTGGTTTCCTCCAAATACCTCGTCGGTTTTCTGTTTTCCCATTCTGATCCTTCTAGTCTACTCCTAGTTTCTTCTAATTCTTTTCTAGCTATTTGTCTTTCTTTACCTACTTTCTGTACGATTTCCTCCCTCAGTTTTCAGTTTTCGCTATCTGTCCTTTCATTAACTAGATTCAAAATTTCAGTTTCCTTTGTCACCGTGATCTCCATTGCTAACTCGTTCATTTCATTTGTGATTTTCTCCAAATTCCTCGTCTGTATTCTATTTTCCCTCTCTGATACTTCTTGTCTACTCCTAAATTCTCCTAACTCTTCTCTAGCCATTCCTATTTCTTCGTCTAATTTCTGTACTATTTCCTCCCCAAGTTTTCTGTTTTCACTATCTAACCTTTCATTAGTTAGATTCATAACTTCATTTTCAACATTCTCCGTCTCCTCACTAACATCTTTTCCTACATTGTCTGTTACCTGATCAGCTTCTTCTCTTACGTTCTCTACTTCCTGACTAACTTTCCCGAAATTTTCTAACGACTGTTGTTGATTGTCTAACTTCTTTCCTAGTTCTATTTGTCCTACCTCCAACTTCTGAAAACCGCTTTCTATCTTTCCCTCTATCCTTTTTAAACTTTGATTATTATCCTTCATCTCTTTTATTAAACTTTGAGTATCATCATCTATCTTTTTACTTAAATTTTCATGCATATCATCTAACTTTTTACTTAAAGTGTCACCTAAACTTTGATAACTATCATCTATCTTTTTACTTAAACTTTCACTTAAACGTTCAACACTTGCGAACACTTTTCTAATTTCCTCTAACATATTTATTTCCCTTTCTACATTATCTAGGACAGTTCTACTACGCTCTGGTACTTCGACTACTTCCTGCCTACTGTTATTACTATAAACCTCCTGAACTTCCATTTTCTTTTTTTTTTTTTTTTTTTTTACAGATTTTTACTCAACACATTTGTTTTCCTCCTCAAATATATTCACAACAATATATTAGATAATGTAACACTCTGTACCTTTAATTGTTTTTACTGGCTCCTGATAATGTCACTGATGACGATGCCGGCCTCCTTTCTTCTTTACAGTCGAACTGTTGATGAATTTCTTGATGGGTCGACCGTCCTCCTGTCGAACCACCTTCTCCTGTTGAACCTCGTTGTCGGGTTGAAACTCGTTCTCGGTTGAACCTTCTTCTCGGGTTGAACCTCCTCCTGTTGTCGAACGTCCTTCTCCTATCGGGCCCCGCGTTGGCGCGCCAGTTTGTAACTGATTTTAATGATGGCGATCACAGGTTACCACTGCTCTACTTTGTGCACCAGTTTGAAGCAAATATTATAGTGAGCAATGAGGTTTCTCTCAGGGTATGCGTGGATGTGTGTGAGAAGGAAATTTTACAACACTGGAATGCCCGTTTCCAAATTATTTATTCACTGCTTCTTATTTCAAACCTCGAAATGGAAGCTGCCGACCGAGGGTTACCAATCACGGTTTATAGTGACTGAATGCTAATTATATTTCTCGATAAATTTTGATGACCTGACAAATATTCAAGACCGAACAAGTTGACCACCCTAATAGGCTTCACGTCTGACTCTTCCCCTTTTCTCATATCGGCTACACGCCGATAAATGTTCGTAATGGCTTCCTAGCCGCGATATAGCCATATCGGCCATACACCGACGACTGACTTCACCACAGCTGCGCGTGTGTCTTTATATAACTTTCACTCTCCAAATTCCTTTTTCAAACCAAAGACCCTTTGTGGCTGTTTTGGTCGCCATTGTAAACGATCCAAAAGAATTCCTATTCATATACGTGTGACAATTCCTTTAGAAACCTTCTAAGGACACAGCGTCCTTCATGGCTTTGTTACTATACTTTCCCCAACTCACTGACCTTGCCCTGGGTCGTCACAAAGAACCAACATTCCTTCGACGTCTATCATTATTCTTTTCTTCTGGCAACCATAATTTCGGTATCAGTTTTGTAATTCATCAAAATATGGATAAGTGACTTTGAAAATGTGCTACATTAAGGTTGAAGCATTAAGTTCATATCCTTCAAAACAAAAGGGGGTATGAAATAAAATGTGAGATACCTCTTGAAGTTGATTACCATTGAGACCATTAGAGGTGAATTTAATTTTGTAACGAAATAGGTTACTACTGCATGCAGCCAAACATTTATGTTAAATATTTTGATTTGGATTAGGTCTGTTAACACGCGATACTATGTCTCTGTATCACGTATTTTAAATCATTTAATTTTTCTCCCCTTTCTAGACTATTTAGACTACTTAAATTTAATGATACAGCAGATACAAATTCCTTTGCTTTAGAGTACTTTGCATAAATCCAGAATAAAACGTTTTTGAATATGTATTTTCACGATGTGGAAGTTCTTAGTGAGCAACCCTTACACTGTAAAAGGCCCATGCTCCAAAGGAAGCATGCTTTGATATGATCCACTGAGTACGCTGTATCATCCCCATGGAAAAAGGTACAATATTTTATTTTTCACATATGTACAAGCTAAGAAAGATAATCTATTCTCGCCAATCAGTTGATACAAAAACTAACTACTACCTTGAACAGTGCCAAATTAAGAAATTAAGTTCCTTATCTTCTAAAGATGGAACAAGAAAGTTTTCAACAAAATTTCCCATTCCGAGGAATTCTTTGCGTGCAACATTTTTCGGAATTCATGATTTCCTCAAAATAGATCTAAAGATTTTGACTAATATATAATACTGTTACCGTGTGGCATTGTTGTGGCCGCGAAAGATCTCGGAAGATCTGCGACTTTCTAGAAACAAACAGAGCGGCAGTTGTTTGTTGGTTATTGCGACAGTCGACGATTGAAGTGTACCGCAGGACTTCTTTCATTTTTCTTCGTGCAGCAAAACACCAAGTCAGCCTCGAAGACAGCTGACTGCCAATTTCACGTCTTTTTACTGTAGCAAAAGTTGTTCTAAATTTCTGCAAACCAGTTCTCCGAATCTACGTAACTCACGCAGTCACAATATTAAATATAATTATATGTACATATACCTAGCTTTATTTGTCTCAAAGTAGTATCTTTCTCATTTTCATTTATCAATTCATCAGCACAATCATTGCTATACAAGTTGCGGAGCTGCAGATACAGAATAAAATTAAAGAATACAAGGAAAGAGGATACTCTTCTCTGAAGTAGTTTTATTCAGAATATTTTTTGTATATTCTTGTATAGCTGATACACAAGGGTGAACACACAAGCTTCCTTGTGACATAAGGTCATTTAAAAATCCTTTATTAATAGTTGGAATTGTTAACACTTCATCATTTCTTAAAGTCTTATTAATTTTCAGTTCTTTCTGGTAAAATATATATATACATATATATAAACGACCGTTGTTTCCATTGTATCTATAACAAGATGTACAATGCAGCAAATTCTGCAAAGGTTTATATAAATTTAGACTGAGGTATATATCCACATTTTCGTAATAATAATTCTACACCCAGTATTAAGGAATACATGACAGAAAAGGTCACCTGAATGTCACACAACATATTTAGTAGTGCTTTTGCGACATTGGGTGTCACAAGCAGTGGTCAGTAAGGATACAACAAATGAAATATGTTTGCGAAAGCAATTTTAGGAAATAAACTGTATAGGTCTAAGTCCCAGATATTGCCTGTGTTCAGGACCAAGGGAAATTTTAATAAAACCCAAAGCCAGAGAGAGTATTTGAATGACAGACCTTCTCATAACAAGTCCATGTGTCAACGACCTCGACCTCTCGTGGTACTGTCGGTCGCAAGAAAGTGACTTTGGAAGTTTAGATATAGCAGGAGAGTATTCTCTGTGACTATATCGCAAATTTAACAATGAAGCATTGTCTCGTGTTACGTGCTGTCTCTGAGTTCTTGGTAAATGTCGAAATTGCGCTCTTTGAAAGGAGATTACATTAGGGCATTCACGTGAGGGGAAACCTTTACAGATCAGCCTTCATTTGTCCCGTTTCTCGTTAGCTAGAGCTTTATTGTTCATCATTGTGTAAGTGTCGACATTCAGTTGTTCTGCACTGAACCTCTCAATGGGTAAACTCTACCCTTTTATTATATAAACGTGTCAACTGTCTTATGTGAAATTGCAGAACTCCTTAAGTAGCAGAACTTTTGGAAGGTTCTTACATCTCTGTACTATAGTTCAACCTTGTTCTTATACCTCTTACATGATTGATTCTTTATAGGTAAAAAGTCTGCACTACACAAAATCCTTCAACGTTTAGTCTCTGGACCTTCCTAGTTACATTCAACAACCGGAGCCTCTCAAGTATAATTCTAGTTAGGGGAGAGTAGGGTAATGGCTCTTACTTAGGAAAAAATTGTTCAGCAACCTTAAATATAATGACAAAAATCATTTTAAAACAACAAAGTGCAAGTTATATGAATAGGCTCTAGAAACGAATACAAATCTAGGCATTTATTTAAACAGAAAGCCATTAAAATAAATGTCAGAGGTTGGGTCGAGCGGTATTGTCCGCATTGTGCGGTTAATGGTGCTCGAAACTGAATAAACCAATTTAATATTTCTTTATGCAATAATCGCAATTTATAATTATCAGTTGTGTCGGCTCCACTGCATTCCTCATGTGCCTATTCCGAGCAGGAGACACAACAGAACCATAGTTCATTATTTTGTCCAAATTCTCCAAAATAAAACATATATCTTTTGACACAAGTACCAAACCGTCAAGTTCGTCTTCGTCAGATATATTTAATATGTTACAGAATCTTCGTCACTAGAGCTATCAGGCAAATTGATTTTAATTCTTGTTTTTCCGTTTCTTGGGATACTTTTTATCGGCCTTTTGGTGATATTCCTTTTTATTCCAATGCTTTTGAGCAACGTTTAAGGGATCGCCGTCTGTCTGCTTCCTGCAGTTGTTCCTTCATTGGAGAGTGAGTGAGTGAGTGTGTGGTGTTTTAGGGCCCGTCGACAACAAGGTCATTTGGGCCCGAAGTCAACACTTAAACCTAAAAGCTATAAAAATTTAGCTAAAAAGGTAAAATATAATAAAAACACTCAACTGTTAAAAGGACATTAAAAAACGATCTAAAGACTAATAGTTTAAAATCTCTAAAAGTAATAAATATAAAATATAAGTCAGACTTGTTTATTAAAACCTATTTCAGAAACAAACCGCAGTGCCTTAACCACGGCCACTGGGTCGTCCCCTAAAATACCCAGCAAGTTAGCTCCCAAGCCCAAAGACTGGCGAACGCGGGCGTACTGCGGGCAGTCGAGTAATATATGCCGCACAGTGAGGCGTACTGAACACGGAGCACACACAGGGGCCGGTTCCCCTCTTAACAGGTGGCCATGAGTCGCTCGTGTGTGCCCAATTCTCAGCCGGGTGAGTATCACCTCGGCCCGCCGGTTATCCCTGCAGGAAGTTAGCCAGGGTTGTACGCATTCCTTTATTGCCCGAAGTTGTGTGCCTTCCAAAGCTGTCCAAGAGTGCTGCCAAGCAGATAGGAGTTGGCGACGGAAAAAACGTTGCACATCCTGGTATGGCACCGTAGCTGTTAAACTCCGGGGCAAACGGCAAGTGGACTTAGCAGCCGCGTCCGCCTCCTCGTTCCCGGAAATCCCCACATGGCCTGGGGTCCAAGTAAAAACAAAACTGTAACCGCGACTGAGCATTTGCGAGATCTGGGTCTGTATTTTTAAAACAAGGGTGTGAGCGGCAGTGTGCTGTTGTAAGGCCTGAAGAGCACTTAGACAGTCATTGCAGACAATAAAAGACCCAGGAGCTAACTTGCAAATAAAAAGGAGCACATAGAAGATGGCATACAGCTCTGCGGAGAAAACTGAAGTGGAGTCCAGAAGGCGAAACTTATGAGTCTCACCGTTAATGAAGAACGCGCAACCCGTAGTGCTACCTGAGAACCGTCTGTAAAGACCGGAACATAATTAGGGTAACGGCTCAGTAGTTCGGCAAAAAGTTGTTGGAACACCGAATGTGGAGTAGCGAGTCTAGAGTTGCTTGAAAGAGCGAGATCGAACCGCGCACGATTGAGCTACCATTCAGGATAAGGGCAGATGGACGGCCTCTCCACGCGAGGCATTCGGAGGCCATGCGAATGTAGGAGATCCCGAAATCTTATTCCCATGGGGCGTGTCCGAGAACCAGGGCGCATATAACGGTGGATTAAATCTGGACAGAGAACTGGTTTAAAACAAGGATGATTGGGATATTTTGCCATCTTCGAGACGTACGAGCAGAGTAACAGCGAGCGACGAATATTGAGTGGAGGTTCGCCTGATTCTGCATACAGGCAGTCGACTCGACTGGTAGGCAAAGCTCCTGTGGCAAGGTGGATGCCAGTATGATGCACGGTGTCTAAAAGGCGAAGTTTAGAGGCGGTCACTGCGCCATAAATAAAACTGCCATAGTCCAGATTGGACCGAACCAGAGAGCGGTACAGCCTCAACATTACCGTGCGATCGCCCCCCCCCCCAAGATGCTCCAGATAATACTTTCAGCACCCGAAGTGAACGATCGCAAGAGGCTCGAAGGTGACGAATGTGGTGCTCCCAGTTGAGTTGTCTGTCCAAGTAGACGCCCAAGAACTTCAGGTGCGAGAGAGTCTGTTAGAATCTGAGACTTCATTTTATTTGGCTTTCGTTGAGTGGTCATCTTGGAAACATTTGAGGGACCTTAAATGGGAGAAATATCTGAGAAAGAAATTTTGGAGGAGCTTTCGGGAGTTTCTGGGTCTCTGGAGACAGAAGTGAGGGACAGGAAGAAGGTAGGGACAGGCCTAATTCTGCTAATTGGAACAAGAAATGGGTAGAGCACTCTGATATTGTTGGTTCAGTGCTGGTAGAATTGATTGTTGCTGAGGTCCTGTCCAATACAGGCGTTTCTTTATGAGTAAGACCACTAGGGACATCTCATGATCTTCGTCCGCAACAGAAAGTACCTGTTATTCTCAGGTTGTTGGCCTACCGGTATTTGTAAGCCTTCTGCGGCCATAAAATCTTCATCACTGAACTGATCTGGGTTGAGAGGCCAGACACCAGTGCACCGAAACCCATGAGCTACCATTTATTTGCATTTTTGTATAAGATTAATGGAAAGTAACAAATCACATATCAGTTTAAGTTATCCTTGGATAAACTAATTCAGCATTCAAATATATGTTGGACAATGGCACTCGCCTGACGGGTAATAGTGCTCAGGATTGAGCGCCATTACCCGCTGACGACATGTTGCATTTGTCATGAGAATCACGCTTCAAGATTGACTAAAGTGTAAATTGGCAGCCATAAACAGTGACTCTCAACTAATTTACTTTTCAAAATATGTTTAGAAATCTATTCAGTGTTACCTTGCAATGATCTAGGTGTATCTGTACTAAGAAATTCACACAAAACACGCTTCTTCTCAATAAACCCGCATACACAGCTCCACGGCCACAACACTCCTGTGTGTTACCTTGACTGTCCGCTAGATGTCGGTGGTATGCAGTATCTGCTTTATTGCGTCTCAAGAATATTACATGAGCACCATTACCACTGAGCACTATTGTACTAATTAATGCGCGCGATATGTAGAGTGATCGGGTTCCAAATCCTCATTTGGTAAGTTCTGTTTAACTCCGTCAACATATATGACAACTTTCGCTGACATCTAATGCCTAATAGCCTAAGCTTTATCATGTCCGCCATATTTCGCTTTGATCAATTTCGAGGTTAATTAGCTGACCAGTTCACAACAATCGTATGTTAGAATTAGTATTCTAGTTCGTCCTTGGCAACATACACATGTTATGAGACTCGTCAAAATGTATAAATACAGTATATACATCAAGTCAAATTGATTACATACAATATACAAAGTAAGCAGCTTTTCCATGTTTTCATGTAGTATTTGCTTAGATTAATTTACTACAAGAAATATCACAATATGAATATTACAGATTTGTGAACGTACTATGCTCATAGTTATATGGTTATAGGTCTAAAAATTCATTAACCGTATAAAACAATCTGCATGTCAAAGTTTCTTAACCTTATTCTTAAAGCGTTTTAGTGATGTAGCTTGTTTAAATGAATTTGGAAGTTTATTATATAACATTATCTCTTTGTAGTTAAAGCTTCCTTCATAAAGGCTCGTTTGGTAAGCTCGAATTGCCAGTTTATCCTTGTTACGAGTGTGGTGGTGACGTACATCAGCATTTACTTGAAAATGATTTATATTTATATTAACATTTGTGGATATTATGGCTCTCAAAAGGGGACACATTATTATTCGTCTACCTCCGTATAACCGTGATCTGAGTGCAATTGAGTTGGCGTAGACAAAACCAAGAATGTTTTCATAGGATGAAACGTTAGTTGTGATATCTTCATTTATCTTACACGCCATTTTGCTGAACTGTGCTTTTCAAGGTTGACCACAGTGCAGAAACAAAAGAGCGTAAACGCTCACTTCTTCCCCTCTGCCCGTACAACACCGTAAATCTAACACTCAAGTTATCTTGCGCGTACTGTACTCTCCCCTACTGCTTGCATGTGACAATGAACTAGAAATACCGTACCAGTCAATACTTACATAATACTTAGTGTTGTGAACCATGATGTAAGATATTTTAATGTAGGTAGCGATTGACGTATAATGTGATAGAAATTGAATGACGAAGACTGAGATGTCGATTCAAGCACTTCCTCCTGATCGGAAACAGGAAAGAAGACTGATTATGTTTCTAAATTCTTCGTAATGAGTTCCTTAACATTATTTCAAGCCTAGCAAACAAATGTCAAAGAAGAGAACAATCCAGAATTTTTATCTGCAGTCAAAAGGCCTGAAATCCTACTTGACTCATATACTTCTCCATAAAATCTCTACAGGAGATCAGTTAGAGACTGCTGCCATTACTGCAAGTCACACTGTATCATTACCAGTAACAATTAAGTGGGAATTTGTTAATGACACCCCACTGGGAAGTATATAGTTAACTTATTGTGACTTTGTGAGTACGTAGAATTAAAAGTCCAATTTGCCGAAATTCTAAATGTTCTTTATTTGCGTAGAAATACACTCCGTAGCAGCAAAATTACATCACATATCACAACACAATCTTCCAAGGTCGATGACAATAACAAACAGCGTTCAGTTTAGAACAACACTCTCAGCTGTTCTCTGCTTACCTCTCGCGACTCGCTCACTCTGTTTACAACTCTACAGTTCCTTAAATACGTCCTGATAATTTCCAGATTATTCGAAAATAGACCAGAACCCAAACAGTCTGTATCAGTCAAGAAGTAGCTAGAAATTACCATTTATTTCAGTTTGTTTCGGCAGACCCTTATCTGCATGTTATCTTCGTCTGCCAGCTTTTCGTTTTCACACTGCCCACCTATCAGTTCCTTTTGTGTAAACAAGCCACGCGATCGTAGATACGGGTTCGCGACATTATGTTGGAGAGTATAAGCTGCCCAGCAGTAGAAGCTTCCTAACCTCTTTTTACATAAACCATAACATTTGATCAATGAATAATCTTGCTAAATCCCACTTTAGATTAAGGTATTCAACGGGGCATCTTACTAATCGTGACTTATGAGAGATATATGACGGCCACCCTCCAGGAGGAAAGGATGAATGAAAGTAACCACCGAAGCTGGAGGCATAGCGGGAGTAACTAAATATTCGTGGCTCAAAAACTCTTCAGGGATGACCCACCAATTAATCAGCCTTGCTATCAGCGGAGAAGAGTTAAGCATCCGTGTCATTCACCACAAAGCATAGAAGCATTAAGAAACATGAAAGCAAAATACCATGAAAAGGAAGTTATGGAAGGGAGATACCCATAGATGCAAGAACCACCTCACCTATCGATAATGGAAAACAATGAAAACTCAGAAATCAGACAGATTATCGACAAAAATTGAGAGTCCGATCTCCCAAAAGCAAGCCTCACACTTACCGCCTAACTATATCTCTCTGTCATGTTCGGTATTACGAGTTTGATAATTTCGTAACATATCGTGAGATTTACCTATGGTTATTGTCGTATTTAATACAATGTGACAATGTACGAGGTGCCTTCAATCATCACGCCTCCTACTATTTTTTCAGGACTGGGTCCAAATAGGAAGATCTGCTTTTTTAAATACACGTGGACTCTTTGTGAATACGTGACAGAGATGACAACACTGTACAGTGCATAAGATTTAGTGGCAGCGACGGGAGCTAGTACGTTTTTAATACTTAAAATGTCGACGTTTTCATTGCAAGAACAGCGTGTATCGTTCATTTTTCTCCATTTTCGTGGTGTGGCACCTAGTAAAATTCATCGTCAGTTGAGTGAGGCAAGTGGTGATGGTACCGTACATGTGTTTAATGTGCGTTCCTGGGTGTGATATTTCAATGGAAGTGGTACAACTTGTCACAAAAAATCCAAGACAGTTGCACACATCACCTCCAAAATTGGCATATCTGTGGGATCTGTGCACCAATTCTGCATGAAGATCTGAAAATGATCAATCGGCGATCCTCCAAAACAACCTTCTGAATACCCTGGATCATGTCGTCAGACCGGCTGGTGTGAGGCCGTGACTGTGTTGGTTTGTTGTCACACGATGTTCTGCCTTCATTGAACTGTCGCACCCAGGAACACACATTAGACACATACATGGTACTATCACCACATGCCTCACTCAACTGGCGATGAATTTCAATAGGTGTGACACCACGAAAATGGAAAAAAAACGAATGATTACACGCTGTTCTTGCAATGAAAGCGCCGCCATTTTATGTATCAAAACCACTAACCATGAAAAAGGTCAAAATATACAACTTTTAAGATCTGTACAATGTGTAAGTGAACTGGATTTTGTACTAAATAGTGAAAAAAATATCTCGAATTTTGATATACCAGCATTTAATAGTGTTCTACAATTTATTAAACAATTAATAACGTCAACATTGATGAAGTTCAGTCAACTATTATTAAAACATCTACTACAGATCAAGTTAACTGTAATCCTGATTTCAAGCAATCTAGGATCTCAGTGAAGGAGATGTAAGAGAAAGTACATGGCATTCAACAAATATCTGACAACCATTGTAAGTTTCCAGTCACGGAGATAGAAGAGAAGTACCCTCAACAAATATGCAACAGTTTAATCTCTTGACATCCAGAGACGATGCAGCTCCAACTTGTCAATATCACAGGTGACATCGAATCATCTGTGTCCAGTAAGATCATCTCTTCAGTCGAGAATTGTACCATTTCCAAAGGTTGGCATTGGAAATAAGGAGACTTACAATCAGCAGAGCGGTATAAGCTTCTTGGAGAGGAAGAAGGAAAACCACATTCAGTAGCTGCAGGATACTTCGCTGAAGATGATCACGACGGTAATCGAAAAACGTTTTCGAAGGAAACTTTTAACAGCTACCAGTCTGAGTTAGTACTCTTATAAATTAGAGGATGCCAGCCACTCATAATAAATATAAAACATGTGTCACTTTAAATACTTTGAAAATTATTTATAATATCAAAAAAACAGTCCTAACTAGAGTTCTATGCTCTGTACAGTGCTGCCATCTGTGTCACTCACTCACCAAGAATGCGCGTGCATTAAAAGAAACAGAACTTCCTATCTGGTCCCAGTCCTGAAAAACTATAGGTATTTTAGCTAGAACGCACCTCTTAGCCAATCCATCTGTTAGATGTGCACTAAATTGCTAACTCCTAACTTAAAACAGTTGATTAATGCATCGCGTCTATGAGTGGATATACATAACTTCTAAACGTGGACTGTCATCCAGTAGAACCAAGTACCTCACGTCATCAATACGGACAGAGCAATAAAGTATCTGAAGAGTGGAACGTTAGATGTCAGTATTCACGATACATCACTTTCTCTGGCACACTTGTTATATACTACACATCGCAGTCATAGTCGGGGCACCTCGAGACCTACCTACACGGTTCATCTTTGCTTCGCAGAGATGGCCCTCAGTCATGAGAGCCACCAGGATCACGTCTCGAAGGGGCCCCACTACATTCATCCGGCTGCACTTCATCGAGGCAGGGGAACGCAATGCCGCCCTGAGGACCGGGCTGACCTTGCTGGGGCAATGCCTGAAAATCGAGACGAGTAAGCTTCAGCTGCACTTCCCCTGCCGAAGGTGCTGTGCATTTGGGCACGCCAACAGCACTGAACCGCCGAGATGCCACTACTGTGGCAGACCTTCTCTAACGTCGGAGTGCAGGAGCCATGACCTTCGCCGGCGCTGCCGGTACTGTGCTACGGGCTGTGGCACTGGCCACTTCACTGAGCAAGCGCAGTACCCTCTGTGCCCCCGCCTAGGCGAGACGAACATTAGACGGACAGCACCCAGCTCTGCCGAGCGCGTCACATCACCAAAAGTACTGCTTCTTGTTCAAGAGCTCCAGGTAGAACTTCGGCAGACCAACACTCGCCTCAGTCGCCTAGAACAACACTTCGCTACCGCAGCTTCGCCCAGATCCCCCACGGAGGAGATACAGGACCTCCACTCAGAGGCCCTGCACATCACCAACCGACTGGGGAACTTGGAGGACGCTGTCACCGCCGCCAATACTCACCAAGAAGCCGCCAGTGAAGCTCTTCTTAAACTATCGACGCGACTAGATGACATCACTTCACAGAACGATCTACTTACTGACATACGCTCGGACTTGCAAAAGACACGGGCCACAGCAGAAACAAACCTATTCCAACTTCACGACAATTTCGACAGCACTGGACAACCATCTTTAATCTTCATCAGAACACCTTAACAAACACAATATAGCAGCACAGGACCGGATCTCTACCATCACACAGCAACTCACAGCACCGCAGGAGCAAGTCACTGAGATCTCCAAGACCACAACACGGCACCAGCAACTTCTGGACTTCATACACCAAAAACAAGGAGATCTACAGTTTGCATTCGCAAACTCCTCCTTCGACACCGAGACATTCATCCAAGACTTCACACAACTTCACAACAAGATTGATCTCCTCCACTCCAGATTGACAAGCGTCCAACTGGACACATCTGGTACGCACCACAGACCCCGACGCCGCTAGGCGTCAATACAACCCCCCCCCCCCAATCACCACATCCTTCCTTCAACCTTCTCACATCCACGTTACTTCGCAGGCCATGGTCAGGGCCTTGTGTCATGGTCCATAGCCTGGTAAGCCAACCGGACCTGCGCCTCTTTTCCGAGCGCAGGAGCATCAACAGCCACTAACGGAGGTGCTTTTGCGGAACTCCGCTACCTACCTGACTTTCTCCCCTTTATTTTCCTGAACTTTCCTTGTTGACTTTTTCTTTCTCTCCTCCTGTCCTTTTCTCTTTCTTGTTAAACAAATTGTTATATACTACCCTCTACTAACACGTTGACCTTTGGTTTTTCATGATGAGTTATGGGTGGACAACTGCAGCACCTGACATGTAGTTCAGCGGCGCTGAACCACAGAACTGCAGATATTTGAATGGTAGTTAAACATTGCTATGCCTAAAAAGTACTGAAAAATGATCTTTGACAACAATTTTTATTATGTCTTTCAAATGGGAGGGTGCCTGTCCTTGAGCACTACTAGGTGAGCAACCAATCGGAGGACTGCGGTGTTGTCGTATTGCATTGCCCGTAAGTGATGTGTGTCGACCGCCAAACTAATCAATCTCTAATAAATACAATACTCGCTAAGACAAAAATTCAGATTTTGCCAAAACTGATCCACTAGGAAGGAGAGAGTAATGTATTCAACATTGTTTTAGCTCAAATAATTTTCCTAATACAAATAAATAAAGTAGGTACCATTATATTATAACAATGCATTGCGAGGTAAGCACTGTAATTAATATCATTATTGATTGGCATGTATACGTGAACGTATATTTGTAATTACTCAGAACTGAAACGTAAACATTTTACAAGACTTGATAAAAGAAAAATGTACTTTGAATAAGCCAAGATGTTTGTTAAATTCGATGAGAGAAAACGACACACTTCTTGCTAGTCTGGCAGAACGTGTCTCGTCACAATATATCTTTGTTTATGAATGGTTCCTAATCTGTATTTACTAAAGAGGGTCCAAAGCATCATTATTCACTTACTCTTCCATGTAAAAGTGTATCAGCTGAATCAATGAGAGACGATCCACCTTTCACCCCTTACTACTGCTAGAAGAATCCAATAGAGTTAATGTGGGATCAAATTATTTTGCAAACAGAAATACTATTTTTAAACTAACTGGAACTGAATGACTTATTCACGAAGTAATTGACATGGAACACAACAAGACCGGTAAAACTGCGTGAGACATCAGATAAACTCAGGGGCGGTTTCTGAGGTAGTGCCGCTGTGCCATAGCACCATCTGTATGAAAACGAAAGAAAGATAAGTGTATAGGAATTGTGCAGAAATATTGTTTCTGTGTATCTGCTCCCTCATGTGAATAGGCGCGTTAAACGCAAGCGCTCTCTCCTGATTGTTTTCCGTGGTTTGGTGCCGATTCCAGAACGGCACCGTCTACGCTCATAAGCACCTGTGTTAAGGTCTAGGATGTCTGCTTATACAAGGCTTCTTGTGGGAGAAGGTAGGGCCGAGACTCGACTGGCGCATAAGTTACGCTTTATCCGCTAGAGTGCAGCAAAGCACGGGACTTAAGATACCTGTCTCTCTGTCGCGAAATCGTACACCAACGCTCCGTATCGCATTCTCCATGAATTGTATTATCAAACTTTTACTGTGCCCGTTACACTTGTGCGTAACAAAAGTACGGTTGTAATAAATATCTATTTCCGTTTCCCTGTAAGTTCTGTTTGGTACAGTATATTATAAAACAGGAAGGTTTATTTATAAGATTACCTAAATCGTTCCAAATTGGTACACATATTTATACTTTAACAACCATTATTTATTTATTTTGTATTTATTTATTCATTCCTTAATTTATTATTTATTTATTCATTATTATTTATTTATTTAATTAGTTATTATGGCACTGCCAATACAATGCCTCACCAGCCGCCCCTGGATAAACTACAAGAAGACAACTTTTGGAAAGTAATAACATGCAACGAGATTTTGGAATCTATCATCATAAATTTGCAGTAGTCGGACGTTGAAGACAATGACAGTGACGAATTATCTATTAGCGTAAGTAACATTCACAACTATACGGATGCACCGCTAGTATTTTCGTTGGATTAGAAAAATAAGTAATTCATAAACTGTAATTAACTTTAAGCGAAATATTTAGAATATTTTCGTAATATAAGAATATTCGTGTTGGAATTGTTATTTCAACAACTGCATTGTTATACAACTTTACAAAATTCAGTTTGCGTTCCCTTACGTTTAGCGCCACGAACATTCGCAAGTGTGCGAGAGAGAGGGAGATGTAAAAAGAGGGAGTAACGAGGTGACAACAGTGAAGGCTCTAATGCAAAACATTGGCTACAGGAGAGAACTCTGTCCATTTGAAACACATAATAGTATGTAGAATTTATCTTCAATTTTGAATACGGCCCAGACATAAAAACAGTAAACAGTTTCATATATATGAGTGTTTGTTGGAGACTTACTAAAGGATCTGTCCCTCCAATGAATTAAACTGTTGCCTGCTAGTTGATTTTTTGTTTGTTGTTTGTTATAGAGCAATTTAACAGTTAACTGAATGTAATTGTGGTCTGTGGCTTGTTTTATTGCTGTTGTAGTTGTGAAGCACGTAAAACAAAAGAATATGCATTCATTGAACGAACAGTTGCATAAAATTATAGCCTTGCAGATGAGACTGCATTATCAACTGAGGTTTATTTATAAGGTACCGCAACAGGCAGTTACCTTCACATGAGTGCTTTCACAAATTCATTATCGCTTGAGAGGACAGAGAGAGAGAGAGAGAGAGAGAGTCATTTGAGAGGAAATATTCCTAATGTTGAGAGAGATATAGAGGTAGAGGGGGTCGCCTAGGTATAACTTACAGCATAACAACTCACTATGCGACTCGTTGAATTCTTTCTCCTCCCTCCCCCCAGTAGTTTAGTAGATAGCAACGCAAAGTAAGTCCCTGAAAGGAATGTGCCATTGCCGCCCTTACACAGTGGGGCAATTACAGCAAATGTGTGTGACAGGGAACGCATGCTACACAGTTAAATGTGTAGTGTAGTGTTTAACGCCCGCTTTTACAACATACGGCACCGCAAGCGGTGACACTGAATATACATAAAATGTAGATGGAGCACCGGTGGAATGAGATGGCGGGGGAAACCGGAGGTCCCAGAGAAAACCCGCCCCAGCGCCGTGTTGTCCACCACAAATCTCACTTTGCGGTCGCCTGGGATCGAACCCGGGCCGCCTTGGTGAGAGCAAAGTGGTCTAACCACTGAGCCACGGCGCGACCTTAGCTACACAGGGATCAGAGCCGTTAGAAAACTTGCGCCCTATTCACTCTGTACACTAAAACAGAAATTTATTCACAGAAGTAGAAGCTGTCAGAATGTTTTTTGAATGGTCTGTAACTGAACTGGCATGGTGTGTCATAAATCTGTCGAGGTAGGGTGTGGGAATCTTCCCCACATCCCCTGCGTCGCAGGCCCCGGAGACAATCTCTCCTGTGGTATACAGTAGCAATATTGTTTGAGGAAACGTACTGTATCTAGGATCGGTGGGGAAATTGGACTTGCAGTCACATACACATGTTAAGCTTTCTTGAATATATTTAAGACTACAGAATTGTATATAATACATAAAAAACAAAGATTCAAACAATTGAAGAAAGGGTTCTAGTGATCGTCGCTGACGTGACAATTGTAATAATTCTATAATCATATAAAATAAATACCCACGATCAAATTAATGTCTGAACTAAATAGTCCTTGAACTTTCTCATCCTGCTGGTAATTAACAGTAATGAAGCAGTAGACGATTCCGATGTCTGGAACTCTCCTGGTACCAATGTTACTTCCGACATAGCTGCCACTCTGTAGTATGGCTTTGCGTCGTGTACACTTATATCCTAGTCACTTTATGACTGACTTCCAGCTGTGACTCATGTACCGGGCGAACTCTCGTCATGACTGCCTGCCCGTAATGGGCGAACTCATCTCTTGGCTTTTTTGTGGCGAAAACGGGAATAAATATAATAGGAAAAACAACAACAATGTTTATTGGGTATGTGGGTAGGAACAACAATGTGGAATGGGAGGGATGTTGCTCTGAAGTGATACTATTTATTGGGACCTTGTGGTGCTAATTTAAATCGGAATTTGTTGGTAAAGGTGGTGGCGGGTACCGCCGAAGCAACCCGGCTGTTCGACTGCCTCGGTAGCGTAGATGGCGGTACGTCTGCCTCACGTTCAAGAGGTCCCGAGTTCGAATCTCGGTCAGGGTGAGCTACCTGGATAAGGTTTTTCTGGGGTTTTCCGTTATCCTTAAAGACAAATGTTGGGTAACTCTAAGTACAATGGACCCTTGACACATTTGAGCATCATTTCACCCATCTCATTCACCGTCCGATATGACAACGTTGGAGGACGTAAAAAAACCGCTGTTCGTGGGCGATAACTCAGTCGTTGCGGTAAACCGCTGTGGTGGTAAAGTAGCAGCCATGTTCCAGTGGACCCTGACTACGACCTGGAATTGTGTTAATATTTTATGTTCCTTAGTGGTAATCTTGTATGCCTCGCAGGACATAGCTCAGGTGGGGGCCTAAGCCTTAGAGGGCCTGTATCAGGGGAGGGTTGATTCGAGGCAGGTCTTGTGGCGGTGGCGTCCCATGGGCGCGGAGTCTCTGCGAGGCAGGAGGTGTGGAGGTGCCCCGTGATATGGAGCCAGGGATCTTCTGAGACCTTGGATGCTCTGGGAGATGTGTTTTGGTGCGAGTGGAGAGCTTCCTCTAGCTTCTTGCTAACCATTCGCGTGTCGTTGATGTATCCAACAATTTTCTCAAGTAAATTAATTGTTCTTTCACACTAGCGGTGTGTAGGTCGCACTATGAAGGGGTTGAGCCAGACTGATAAATTCAATGCCATAGCCGGGATTTGAACCACGGATCTTCTGGTTTCCGTCCAGCCACTCTATCCATTTGAGCTATTATGGCTAACGTGCCAATATGACATTAAATTTTCCAACTGATTCGTGTTTCTCCCGGTAAACCACTAGGAGTTCTCATAAACATATGAGAAAACTACTTTAATGACGACTTACTATGCTGTAAGTACTTTAAGGCCCGGGCTTTATAGTTCGGACCACTATTAGGTACAACTGACTCGTGTTTCTCCCGGTAAACCACTAGGAGTTCTCATAAACGTATGAGAAAACTACTTTAATGACGACTTACTATGCTGTAAGTACTTTAAGGCCCGGGCTTTATAGTTCGGACCACTATTAGGTACAACTGACTCGTGTTTCTCCCGGTAAACCACTAGGAGTTCTCATAAACACATGAGACAACTACCTTAATGACGACTTACTATGCTGTAAGTACTTTAAGGCCCGGGCTTTATAGTTCGGACCACTATTAGGTACAACTGACTCGTGTTTCTCCCGGTAAACCACTAGGAGTTCTCATAAACGTATGAGAAAACTACTTTAATGGCGACTTACCATGCCGTAAGTACTTTTAGGCTCGGGCTTTATAGTTCGGACCACTATTAGGTACACTTAATGGAAATTAATTGTTCTTTCGCACTAGCCATGTGTAGGTCGCACTATGAAGGGGTAGAGCCAGACTGAAAAATTCAATGCCATAGCCGGAATTTGAACCACGGATCTTCTGGTTTCCGTCCAGCCACTCTAACCTTATATCTAACTATATTAATGTCCATTAATTGTACCTAATAGTGGTCCGAACTATATAGCCCGGGCCTTAAAGTACTTACAGCACAGTAAGTCACCATTAAAGTAGTTGTCTTATATGTTTATGAGAACTCCTAGTGGTTTACCGGGAGAAACACGAGTCAGTTGGAGAATTTAATGTCATGTTGGCACGTAGGCCATAGTAGCTCAAATGGTTAGAGTGGCTGGATGGAAACCAGAAAATCCGTGGTTCAAATCCCGGTTAAGTCATTGAATTTTTCAGTCTGGTGCTACACCTTCAATCTTCTCAAGCCTATCTTCAACAATCTTGGCTCGAGGAAGAAGGCCTTATATAGTAGCCTGAGGTGGGCAGGGCCAAGCCGTACAGGTTTGCGGCAACTTAACGGCACCAAATATCTTCGGGCCTAGGTAACATCCATAACGTTACAAGGGCGTTAAGCCTTAAGAACGAGTTCTTCGTGAGATGAACCTAAACCCTTCAGCCATTTCAAGACACACACACTAGCAAGAAAATTCATTAGAAGTCTATCTGAAGCATTTTACAATAAAATCCTTTGTGCCTTATCACTTTCAGCTGGTGCATGGATTAAACTTTACAGACTTCTGAGCCAGGTAGAACTGTGTGCAATGAGAGGAATGTTTCCTAGCATGGACCTGCCTGAGTCCTGCAACGGTATGTTCAGTGTTGTTAATTCACATGACTGGACTTCAATAAGTACGACAGGGCAGGCATCAACAAAAGTTACGCCTACATTTTCGGGGTAAATTCACTTAAGATCACCTTTTAGATCCGTATTTCTTTCCTGGCCCTTCAATGCAGAGATATATTTACAGTTCCTCCAGAAAAGAGTTGAATTATGTAGCTGGTGATGTCTTTCGAGTCATGCAGTAAATGTGATTTTTACAGGATGGTGCACCAGCTCATCACAGTACGTAATTTTAAGAATTACAAATTTCCACTTATTGAATGACTCAGGGACATACACTGCAGGGATTAATAAATCTCCTGACTTCAATACAGGAGTTTCTTCGCCTGGAAACACTTAAACTCCCTGATTTATGCAACTTCTGTACCGGATATTCACACAACACGAGAACATGGTATATAGGTTTAGGAAGTATATCAAAGCAGGAGGAATGCACCATACAATATTTGCGAATTTAAACTTTGTCTTGGAGCTCAACAATAAATGATTTTTTCTGGTCCCGTAGCTCAGTAGGCAGAGTACCTGCGGCGGTGGAGGTGGGGATATTTCTCTGACCAAGATAATTCCTCATATTCCCCAAAGTCTGGAAGTATGGAAGAGAGTGTGAATGTGTGCGTGAACTAATGAGTAAAACCCAACGAATACAAGTTAACACCTTCGATATGATCCAAAGGGGAACGGCCGCCGGTATGACCATTGAAATTAAAGGCGGGTTATAAATGTGTACGCGATCTAATGATTAAAACCCAACGAATACGAGTTAACACCTTCGATATGTTCCAAAGGAGAACGGCCGCCGATATGACCATTGTAGTTAAAGGCGGGGTATAAATGTGTACGCGATCTAATGATTAAAACCAAACGAATACGAGTTAACACCTTCGATATGTTCCAAAGGAGAACGGCTGCCGATATGACCATTGCAGTTAAAGGCGGGGTATAAATGTGTACGTGATCTAATGATTAAAACACAACGAATACGAGTTAACACCTTCGATATGTTCCAAAGGAGAACGGCCGCCGATATAACCATTGTAGTTGAAGGCGGGGTATAAATGTGTACGTGATCTAATGATTAAAACCCAACGAATAGAAGTTAACACCTTCGATATGTCCCAGAGGAGAACGGACACCAATATGAGCATTGCAGTTAAAGGCGGTGTATAAATGGAATAAATATAAAAAACAAATGATATTCAGTCCATATGATATATTTTTATTTACAGTTTTTATGTTGAAAGGGAGTTTTCGAAACATTTTACTCAACACTTGTTAACATCTGTTGTTGTTTAAACACTTTTTCATTTGGGAAAACTTTTACATTTTAGTTATAATGTCTTCTTCCAAACAAAACAGGAATGAGACTTGTTTGTGACACGATGAGGGCTGTTCCATACACCAGACTTTCATAAACTTTCATTATCTATGTTGCTTATATCTATGCTTCACCTGTGAGTAGTGCAACATCAGTAGCAACTTCCATGTAGTACATAACAAAGACGTGCTACTTTAGTGAATATTATATTATGTACTGCTCTTGTATTAATTTCTCTTTTATATTTAATGAAATTGGGGCGGAAAGACTGGTGTTTCAAAATAAAGTTAAAAAATGTCATATATAGTAAAGTGGCATACTTGCATACATGCCAAGGAAAAATGTACAAAGGACTTTTTAAAACACGAGTTCGGAATATCATTTAATATTTTCCATATAATTTGTAACTTTGTATATCCAGCATTCCATATGAATATAGCAAAAGCATGTTACTCACAGCTAAACTTATATACACATTTGTACATGAATAAACTATTATAATTTCTGTCAATTTTATTATTTTTATAACGAGTGAACTCGCATAAGATTCTCTATGCACTCTTGTGGAAATTAGTTTTACAAACTCATTACTTTATCTGCTTCATTTTAATTTAGTTGAACATCTGTTCACATTTGTTTATTCCATGTTCCTCTGTAGGTGCAATGGGAATAGGAGAATAAAGTAAACTGTGGTTATTTCAGTGGAGCTAAGGCAACTAAATGTTAATTAGTCGATAACAACTTAGTCAACTACAAAGATATTAATTTGAGGGTCCTTTAAATGAAATCAGTAATCACCGAATACAAATATTCCAAATATGATGTGGAACAGGAATTTGTTGTTGGACTATTCGTAGTTAATTCTGATTTCTTTCTTGGATCCTCCTGTACAAGGCATCCACGCCAACATCAGCTCCAAAATTATGTTCGTACGTTCACTTCCATGATTATTTTGAAGTATCAATCGAATTCTAAATAAGTCATGAGACATGTGTTTCAAGGTGTGGTTCGGAATAAAGAAGTCAAATTATTTCGATGAATTCTTATTTTGTTATATTTATACGGATTCGAACTACAACTTAAAACGTTTTTGTTCTTGCAGCGGTATACATCACATTCGTCGTTACAACAAAAATCTCTTTCTCTTTATAACAAGATTATTAACTTCTCGCAATGTAACAAGACTGAAGTACATATCTGTCTCTTAAAGATTATTAACTTCTCGTAACTATCGTTACTTCTACCTAATTTTGTGATTGGCCCATCCAATGGGACGTCACCACATTTCGTCATATTACGTCATATAATTATTATTTCGGCCAATCACACAATTACATACATTTTTACATCTTTAAATTCATAATTCCTCCGAACATAACCCAAAAATACTGTTACAGATGGATTAAAACACAAATGTATGCTCAGAATTTAGCAAGCCACAGAGAAAGTAATAAATTTAGGTGTCTCTTCATTCAAGAAGCAACTATGTAAGGCAAGTATTGATAAAGTGTTTTTCTAAAATGTGTGTTTCTTTTGTGCCCTACAATTTTACTGCCATTAATTATAGGGAGTTACAGTTAAGTACCCAAAAGGCATATTCACTCTTTACCCTCTCAACACAGGATATATAAGCAAGCCTTTTAGGTTATCACATCTCAACAAAAATGTGCACATTTAATCTGTATTACCCTACTTTAAAACACAAAAATAACTCGTTCACACATTCATTGCGTTGTAGCGCCTTCACACGCGAGCGTTCTGTTAAATAATTTTTTCACAATTTAACTGATAATCCATACTTACCGTTATGGTTGCTATGCATCATAAGTTGACATTCCTGCACTACTGCGGTAAGGAATTTCTGCATATCACTACATATAGGCGATTTTTTTAATTTACGTCCTCCAACGTTAAGTCATATAGAACGGTGAATGAATTGGGTGAAATGATGCTCATATGAGTCCAGGGTCCATGGAGTTTACAGTTACCCGACCTTATCCAGGTAACTCACCCTGACCGAGATTCGAACTCGGGACCTCTTGAACGCGAGGCAGGCACGCTACCATCTACGCTACCGAGGCGGGCATATAGACGATGCACGTTCTAAAATCTAACATTTATCTTCAATTATGTTAATAATATTTCAGCTGATATCTTAAATACTAAAATTCACAGTGCAAAAAATGGTATGCAATACATACGTGGTAAGCACGTAACGCAATCTCAGAAATTGAAAAAAAAAAAAAAAAAAAAAAAAAAAAATCGACGGAAGCGGTTTGTTTTTTCAAACCTTTCCTCATTCCGTATAAAGTGCTTACCACATTAGTATCGTAATATACTATTATTAACGACTTTGTCAATTGCCATGTCCATATCAACGCCGCCGATATACCGGAATTTTTACCCACAGGAATTCTTTGACATTCAAGCGTATCTACTGACATGTGACTGTCGCTTTTGGTTGAAAGGAACAAGCTGTTCATTGATAAGGAGCAAACTCTCGTCTTCCTGTTCAAAGAATCCGCTAAGAAAACAGACAAATTCTCTAACTTGATATGCAACTATCACCCCGACCATAAGCTGACCTTCGCCTTGACCCATGAAACCTCCATTTACCTCTAATCCTACGGCCACTACGTCTTGCTTCCATAAAAACGTACTTTAATTTTGTTTTCACAAAGTAGGCTAAGAACACACAACGCAACTGAATACTCAAACTCTTGTTTCCCGCACAAAACTAGCCATAACTGACCTGAAGAGTACATGATTCACCAGTGTAACCAACCTGGCAACCTTTGTTGACGTTTCCATGACAACAATCTTCCCCTCTTAGCCTTCGCGTCCCTTGATTGATGAACCTCATGTACCTTCCTTTAAAAATCAGATTATAGTATCGCTTCAAGACTAGGCTCCACATTAAGAGTAAACGATTTTATTTGACGTCATCCCTATAACGACACAGAGATAGATTAAAAGAAATGGTTTTATACTATAATTAGTGAGAAAATAAGAGAGACAAATAATATGATTATAAACAGTAAATAACAGTCAAATTAAGAAAGAAGGAGTAAAAATATAGTAAAATAATAAATGAATGATGATTTGAAAGCAGTGGATGCCTAACGGACAAAGTTTGAACTAAAGTACTAATTCGTTGGTAGCGTCGCCTCGCTTCAATTCGCATCAGGCTGGCAGCGAGAATATATCTATATATCATTCTGTCTCTCAATTATTTTAATAAATCAATAATTTGTAAATATATTGGTTTTAGAGCACGTGAATTTATATGATCGAGGTTATCTTTATGTAAAATATTGCGTTTAAAGTTTTAAAGGAATAAAACTTGAATAAAGGAAAAACTTTAACTCTGTGCTATTTTTTGCAATACCTATGCAAACTCTCATTACGTCTCATCGCTCTGCAGAGAAATCGTGGTATCGATGCGGATGCTGATGAGATCTTATAGATAATTAATATCGACAGACGCCCATCTAATTCCCGCATCAGTGGTTTTACACGAAAACTTTGTGCTTTATATTTAAGCTACTCAAGATAAATTACATTTTTCGTTGTTAGTATGGAAACAATTGTTTTAAATTATAGATGTATTTATACGCCATAAGCTTTAATAGTTATAGTTTCCAGTGCCAAGTGCCAGAAGCAGCCAAACTCAATATCCAGCCATCTGTTGTCCATTCTACATTCTCTCACATTGGACATGGCTAAGGACGTGTCACCCACAGGGAAGTTGTATGAATGTATTCATTTCGATGATAAACTTCCATCTTTGACACTCTTAAGAAATTAATAGAGAAGTCGCATGCTTCATCTGCTATTTTGAAACTTATGTCATCGTAAAATATCGTTAAAATCAAGACTTTTAGATATCCTAAAAGCACTATCTTTGCCGAAAACAGAATAACTACATTAAATGTACTCCTATTCACCTCCAATTCTGAAACTGCCTCAAAACTTTAGACAGCACACTTTTCCAGAGTGTTAAATTATCCTCAAATGGTAAATAGTTTACTGAAAAAGAACTCAGGGTTGAAAGGTGATACACATAGTTGCTATGTGTAGCAAGCACTTTCAACTACATTTACCATCTAACTTCTTTATCAAATTACTGTTTAATGTCCTAGAGACGTTTCATATGAATCCTCTCCTCAGTTCCATAGAATTATAATTTTTACCGCCCTAATTATTCTAAAGAACAGCTGAAAATATCAGTGTTTACACAAAGGGATCTGAAACATGGACGGGAAACTTTGATTTTCGTACCAGCTCCCCGATAGCCTTGCAAGTTTTTGAAAGGCTGCATAGTCTAAAATCTACCTTTGCGTAAAATCAGTACGTTACGTATGTATAATATATCGTATGCCAAAATCTTCCACTCCTTCTTTGCAAAAACTTTATTAATAATGTTATGAACTTAAACTTCAAAGGCAACATTCAGCAACTGTTTAATTACTCAACGTCTACTCAAAAGCAATTTGCTAATTTCCTTGTTTTGAATTGCGACAGTAATGCGACTGGCCCTATGAAGAGCTTTCCTGATGCTCCTTTGTCTAAACCAACTCAACGTAAATTCCTTTGCTGAAACTGATTATCACACACAACAGCTTCACTTTTCGAGGCTGGCATGTTTTGGTTTAAATTCAGGTTTTCAAAGCAAATCTTTACACAACAGTGATCTTAGAGACATCTTTCTTCGTTTCATAGAATTTAACTAAGTAAATCTGTACATAGGAATGAAATCAGAAAAATGTGAGCATTGATAACATGATTACATGATAGCACTGCCAAAGTCACCGTAAATGTTCCTTATTTAGCAAACTGTCCATGTTTGGAATGAGATGCCTATGTAATGATATTCATTAAATCCGCTAGCTTTGCGAGTTTTACATTATTTTCTTCTTCTTTTTCAAGATAGTGAGAAACAGGTATATCATATGATGACGGTAAGTGTTATTCTCACTGATAGTAACGTAAACTAGTTCCATATTTTGTCTGGTTTACTGTAAGTAGTGCTAGAGCTATATGAAATCCGGTAATATCAAAAATATCTGGAATCAATTGTATTTAACGGTTGAATTTTACCATTTAAATCTTACTAACATACTTACATTCATTGTGTATTTTTCGTGTATATTTATAATTTCATTCATACTTCAAAGCATTCCCAGCAGCAATTTAGTAGTTTATTTTAAATTATAGGTAATTACAGAAAGACTTATTTAAGACAGGAAGTGATAGGCACAGGAATGAGGCTATAACAAAATATTGGAATCCAGATAAAGGGGAATAGGGAAACGAATCATCAAAATTGAGTAATACATAGGTGGTCTGAAAAGTTTACAAACCTAATAAAGATACAAAACATTTTTGCCGACTTGTTTTCAACATTGTCTCCTTGTAACTTTCCACACTTACCCCAGCGAAGCTCCCATCTCTGTAACCCGTCCAAAATATCCTTACACACTTCTCCCGGCGATGCTCCCATCTCTGTAACCCGTCCAAAAAGTACTCGGCGTTTTTGAACATAGTCTCCTTGTAACTTTACACACTTCTCCCAGCGGTGCTCCCATCTCTGTAACCCGTCCAATTAGTACTCGGCGTTTTTTAACATAGTCTCCTTGTAACTCTACACACTTCTCCCAGCGATGCTCCCATCTCTGTAACCCGTCCAAATAGTACTCGGCGTTTTTCAACATAGTCTCCTTGTAACTCTACACACTTCTCCCAGCAATGCTACAATCTCTGTAACCCGTCCAAATAGTACTCGGAGTTTTTCAACATAGTCTCCTTGTAACTCTACACACTACTCCCAGCGATGTTCCCATCTCTGTAACCCGTCCAAATAGTACTCGGCGTTTTTCAACATAGTCTCCTTGTAACTCTACACACTTCTCCCAGCGATGCTCTCATCTCTGTAACCCGTCCAAATAGTACTCGGCGTTTTTCAACATAGTCTCCTTGTAACTCTACACACTTCTCCTAGCGATGCTCTCATCTCTGTAACCCGTCCAAATAGTACTCGGCGTTTTTAAACATAGTCTCCTTGTAACTCTACACACTTCTCCCAGCGAAGCTCCCATCCCTGTAACCCGTCCAAATAGTACTCGGCGTTTTTCAACATAGTCTCCTTGTAACTCTACGCACTTCTCCCAGCGATGCTGTCATCTCTGTAACCCGTCCAAATAGTACTCGGCGTTTTTCAACATAGTCTCCTTGTAACTCTACGCACTTCTTTCATTGAAGCTCCCATCTCTGTAACCCGTCCAAATAGTACTTGAGCAAAATCTGTCCTCCGAGCGCAATTTTCAGATGAGGGAGCAAAAAGAGGTTGCTTGGGGTAAGATCTGGTCAGTAATTCGGATGGTCAAACTGTTCTAAACGCGATTCGTGGATTTTCACCATTGTAACCACTGAGGTGTTAGAAGGTGCGTTGTCTTGGTTAACAGGTTCTCCTTTTTCTGCAAATGTGGCCTATTTCCACATAAGTACTGCCTTCAGCTTGTCAATTGATGATAGGTAGTATGCTCCTGTAATGATTTTTCCTTTTTAAAGATAATGGATTAAAGTAACTAGACGACTCTCCCAAAAGCAGTTGCTATTACTTTCCCAGCCAAAAAGAAAACCTTTTGCTTTACTTGGATCCGGCTCCCCTTTTGCAGTCCACTGTTTGGACTGTATTTTTGTTTCGGGCGTATAATTCTGTATCCAGGTTTCATCTACAGTAATTAATCAGCGCTTAAACTCAGATTTATTGCACCTAAACTGCGCCAAACAGTGCGTTGGAAATGTTCATTCGAACACGCTTTTGGTCTAACGTGAGCAAACGCGGCACCTAGCTCACGGACAGCTCTCTCATGCCTAAATATTGATTTAATATGTGACAGAGACGTTATTTTGACAGGTTTATAGCCTTTGCTGTCTCTCACTTTCGTCTAGCACCATTTGTTGAACTTTGGCGATGTTGTCGTCAGTAGTTTCAGTTTCTGAACGACCGAAACGTCCATCGTTTCCCTAGCTCTTACGGCTACGTTTAAATTCAGCTCCCCAAAATGTCGCTGTGGTAAGTGATGGTGCGGAGTTCCCAGGCACAGAATGCATCTCATCCTTTTCTTTTCCTTTTTTTTTTTTTTTTTGCGTAGTCGTATTGCCTTTCAAAAGTAAATATTTAATGACAGCTCGATACTTGATATTTCCGTTTTATTAAAAACGCTCACATCAGCTCACTCAAATGACTGTTACATAACAACTGAGCGTCCAAAGTGGCTGAAACTTTGATAACTATCAACAGATGAAGAACGAAATTCACTAGATTTTATTTACGAGTGCTGCCGTCAGTGCAAAGCAGCAGAGATAGTTTGAGAAGGAAGGAGAGTGAATAAATAGGGTAAATAAAAGTAGGAATCAAAGGGAAGAATGGCAGGAGGACAAATTAGAGCAAAGGCAGAAAATAAACACGCCCTAATGGAAATAGGAAATGTGCAAGGGTCACCATACACAATATCACGATAATGTTCGGCAATAGCGAACTCTAAAATGAATTTGAAGTATTCTAATTAAAGAAAAAGTGTAATGTGTGTAAATGTTAATGTAACCAAATGTAGTCAATGGAATTCATTTATTCATATTCAATAGTTCGTTTGTGACTTCATCTGTTAAATGACACACAGTCGTAATGAACCTTTCTTTTCCCTAAATATGGCTTTGTTTTTAAATGAGAGGACCTCAAACCACACATTCAATATGGAATTTTTATATCAAATTTTTGGGTGAGATAAAATATTTTTTCTACCTACTACGTAGGTGGCATAAAAATAATAAATAGACTCTAGAAATTCAATCAAAATAGTGGATGGGAAAAATCATGTGCATATAGCTGATGGAATTGTGTATAGTGGTATAGCTATGGTATTTGACAAGAAGAATGTAATAACGCAGATGTTGGAAGAAGAGTACACAATTTATTTCTAGACGTTAAACAGAGGCCAAAATTGCAATATGTGTAAAACCAAGAAAAGGATGTTATCACTCTGTTACAGGACATGGCCATAAAAACATAGGATAGAAGAATTCGTATTCAAAACTGTTTAGATTCACTTGAGCATGTTATATTTGAGTGCGATAAATGTAGTGAATTAGTAGAAGGTCGAAGAAAACTTAAAGGTAAATAATTATGTAACATCTTAAGGGAACCAGAAGATTATGCTCCATTAGAAAATTTTCCTAAGATAGTATCCGCTAAGGTGTTAGAGGAATATATAATCCGCCACAAAAGAGTTCAAGAAATAAGTACAGGAATATTTCAACCTACCAGAAAGAAAATCATTATTTAACAGAGCTTCGGGGAGAGATATTAAGTCCAGAAGAAACTGAAGTGACAATGACTCAATTCAAGACGAACAACCAATCAATAGGAGCTGCCAAGTATGTATATCGGAAGCAAGAGCAGAAGCCGCTGAAAGAACTAAAGTAAGATCAAGTAGAGAAGTCCAGGAGAGTCAAAGGAGTTTTATGGAGGGGATGATTATGTAGAAGGGGAAAGAAGATGACCCCATAACTGGAACTGACCAACCAGCTCCCAGCTCCATCTACTGATGCAGTCCCTTTAGGAGATGGATTCCTATAGGAGGAAGCTTTGGATACCAGTTGCAGAAGAGGAAATTTAGAAGATAGGAAACAATCTTTTGCAGTTTGTTACAGCAGAGAAGTTAAATTGGTTTAGTACTGTAGAGTTGAATAATAAACAATTGAAGCTGTGCAGTAATGTTGATTAGAATTATTTTGAAGGAGTAGAAGTAAACCAGAAGAAATACTCTTTCAGGTATATTAGTTGAGAAGATTTGTAGGGTTCCTGGAATCCAGAAACCGGTAGGCTTACTTCGTTAGTGTGGCAGGTATGTTACGAGGGTGGTCTGAAGATTTTCTGACCTCAATATGAATGTGACAGCACTTGTAAATAAAAGATAGTGAATTTCGTTGTTCATCTGTTGACAGTTGTTCTCCAAAGTTTCAGGCACTTTGGACGCTCAGTTGTTATGTTAAGTCGTTTGAGTGAGTTGATGTGAGTGTCTTTATGAAAATGGAAAAGATTGAGTATCGATCTGTCATTAAACATTTGTTTTTGAAAGGCAATATGCCTACGCAAATCAAATATGAGTTGGATTCTGCGTATGGGGACTCTGCACACAGTGTCACTTTGTGCAGCTGAATTTAAACGTGGCCGTAACAGCTTAGGAGACGATAAACTTTCGGGACGTCCAGAAACTGTGAATACCGACGAAAACGTCGCCAAAGTTCTGCAAGTGGCACTATACGACCGCCAAATTAAAGCGAAAGAGATATCAGAGGCTATAAACATGTCAAAACCGTGTTTGTCACATAATACATCAACATTTGAACATGAGAAAGCTGTCCGATTTTGAGTGCCGCATTAGCTCACGTTAGATCAAAAATGTGTTCGAATGAGCATTTTCAACGCTATGTTGGCGCAGTTTAGGCGCAATAAATCCGAGCTTTGGCACCGATTAATTACTGTAGATAAAACTTGGATACACCATTATCCGCCCGAAACAAAAATATAATTCAAACAATGAACAACAAAGGAGGAACTGGCTCCAAAAAAAGCAAAAACCGTTTTTTTTTTTTTTTTTTTTTTTTTTTTTTGTGGCTGGAAAACTGATGGCGACTCTTTCTTTGGGGGGATAGTCATGGAGTTACTTTTAATCGATTGTCTTCAAAAGGGAAAGGCAATTACAGTAGCATACTACGTATCATTACTTGACAAGCTGAAGGCAGAACTTGACGGAAAAACGACCACATTTGCATAAAAAGAAAATCCTGTTTCACCAAGCCAACGTATCGTCTCACACCACAGCAGTTGCAACGGCGAAAATCCATGATTTACGATTTCAGCTATCACGTTCGTGAACAGTTATTTTTCAGAGAAAGACGCCGAGTACTACTTGGGCTGGTTACAGAGATAGGGGCATCGCTGGCAGAAAAATGTCGAGTTACAAGGAGACCATGTCGAAAAACACCGAGTACTATTTGGACGAGTTACAGAGATGGGAGCATCACTGGGAAAAATGTGTACAGTCTCAAGGAGACTATGTTGAAAACCGTCGAGTACTATTTGGACGGGATACAGAGTTGGGAGCATCGGTGGGAGAAGTGTGTAGAGTTACAAGGAGACTATGTTGAAAAACGCCTAGTACTACTTGGACGGGTTACAGAAATGAGAGCATTGCTGGGAGAAGTGTGTAGAGTTACAAGGAGACTATGTTGAAAAACGTTGAGTACTATTTGGACGGGTTACAGAGATGGGGGCATCACTGGGAGAAGTGTATAGAGTTACAAGGAGACTATGTTGAAAAACGCCGAGTACTATTTGGACGGGTTATAGAGATGGGAACATCGCTGGGAGAAGTGTGTAGAGTTACAAGGAGACTATGTTGGAAAACGCCGAGTACTATTTGGACGTGTTACAGAGATGGGAGCATCGTTGGGAGAAGTGTGTAGAGTTACAAGGAGACTATGCTGAAAAACGCCGAGTACTATTTGGACGTGTTACAGAGATGGGAGCATCGCTAGGAGAAGTGTGTAGAGCTACAAGGATACTATGTTGAAAAACGCCGAGTACTATTTGGACGGGTTACAGAGATGGGAACATCGCTGGGAGAAGTGTGTACAGTTACAAGGAGACTATGTTGATAAACGCCGAGTACTATTTGGACGGAGGTACAGAGATGGGAGCATCTCTGGGAGAAATGTGTAGAGTTTCAAGGAGATTATGTTGAAAAACGTCGAGTACTATTTGGACGGGTTACAGAGATGGGAACATCGCTGAGAGAAGTGTGTAAAGTTACAAGGAGACTATGTTGGAAAACGCCGAGTACTATTTGGACGGGTTATAGAGATGGGAACATCGCTGAGAGAAGTGTGTAGAGTTACAAGGAGACTATGTTGAAAAACGCCGAGTACTATTTGGACGGGTTATAGAGATGGGAACATCGCTGTGTGAAGTATGTATGATTACAAGTAGACTATGTTGAAAAACGCCGAGTTGTATTTGGACGGGTTACAGGGATTGGAGCATCGCTGGGAGAAGTGTGTAGAGTTACAAGGAGACTATGCTGAAAAACGCCGAGTACTATTTGGACGTGTTACAGAGATGGGAGCATCGCTAGGAGAAGTGTGTAGAGCTAAAAGGATACTATGTTGAAAAACGCCGAGTACTATTTGGACGGGTTACAGAGATGGGAACATCGCTGGGAGAAGTGTGTACAGTTACAAAGAGACTATGTTGATAAACGCCGAGTACTATTTGGACGGAGGTACAGAGATGGGGGCATCTCTGGGAGAAGTGTGTAAAGTTACAAGGAGACTATGTTGGAAAACGCCGAGTACTATTTGGACGGGTTATAGAGATGGGAACATCGCTGAGAGAAGTGTGTAGAGTTACAAGGAGACTATGTTGAAAAACGCCGAGTACTATTTGGACGGGTTATAGAGATGGGAACATCGCTGTGTGAAGTATGTATGATTACAAGTAGACCGTGTTGAAAAACGCCGAGTTGTATTTGGACGGGTTACAGGGATTGGAGCATCGCTGGGAGAAGTGTGTAGAGTTACAAGGAGACTATGCTGAAAAACGCCGAGTACTATTTGGACGTGTTACAGAGATGGGAGCATCGCTAGGAGAAGTGTGTAGAGCTACAAGGATACTATGTTGAAAAACGCCGAGTACTATTTGGACGGGTTACAGAGATGGGAACATCGCTGGGAGAAGTGTGTACAGTTACAAAGAGACTATGTTGATAAACGCCGAGTACTATTTGGACGGGTTACAGAGATGGGGGCATCACTGGGAGAAGTGTATAGAGTTACAAGGAGACTATGTTGAAAAACGCCGAGTACTATTTGGACGGGTTATAGAGATGGGAACATCGCTGGGAGAAGTGTGTAGAGTTACAAGGAGACTATGTTGGAAAACGCCGAGTACTATTTGGACGTGTTACAGAGATGGGAGCATCGCTGGGAGAAGTGTGTAGAGTTACAAGGAGACTATGCTGAAAAACGCCGAGTACTATTTGGACGTGTTACAGAGATGGGAGCATCGCTAGGAGAAGTGTGTAGAGCTACAAGGATACTATGTTGAAAAACGCCGAGTACTATTTGGACGGGTTACAGAGATGGGAACATCGCTGGGAGAAGTGTGTACAGTTACAAGGAGACTATGTTGATAAACGCCGAGTACTATTTGGACGGAGGTACAGAGATGGGAGCATCTCTGGGAGAAATGTGTAGAGTTTCAAGGAGATTATGTTGAAAAACGTCGAGTACTATTTGGACGGGTTACAGAGATGGGATCATCGCTGAGAGAAGTGTGTAAAGTTACAAGGAGACTATGTTGGAAAACGCCGAGTACTATTTGGACGGGTTATAGAGATGGGAACATCGCTGAGAGAAGTGTGTAGAGTTACAAGGAGACTATGTTGAAAAACGCCGAGTACTATTTGGACGGGTTATAGAGATGGGAACATCGCTGTGTGAAGTATGTATGATTACAAGTAGACTATGTTGAAAAACGCCGAGTTGTATTTGGACGGGTTACAGGGATTGGAGCATCGCTGGGAGAAGTGTGTAGAGTTACAAGGAGACTATGCTGAAAAACGCCGAGTACTATTTGGACGTGTTACAGAGATGGGAGCATCGCTAGGAGAAGTGTGTAGAGCTACAAGGATACTATGTTGAAAAACGCCGAGTACTATTTGGACGGGTTAGAGAGATGGGAACATCGCTGGGAGAAGTGTGTACAGTTACAAAGAGACTATGTTGATAAACGCCGAGTACTATTTGGACGGAGGTACAGAGATGGGGGCATCTCTGGGAGAAGTGTGTAAAGTTACAAGGAGACTATGTTGGAAAACGCCGAGTACTATTTGGACGGGTTATAGAGATGGGAACATCGCTGAGAGAAGTGTGTAGAGTTACAAGGAGACTATGTTGAAAAACGCCGAGTACTATTTGGACGGGTTATAGAGATGGGAACATCGCTGTGTGAAGTATGTATGATTACAAGTAGACTATGTTGAAAAACGCCGAGTTGTATTTGGACGGGTTACAGGGATTGGAGCATCGCTGGGAGAAGTGTGTAGAGTTACAAGGAGACTATGCTGAAAAACGCCGAGTACTATTTGGACGTGTTACAGAGATGGGAGCATCGCTAGGAGAAGTGTGTAGAGCTACAAGGATACTATGTTGAAAAACGCCGAGTACTATTTGGACGGGTTACAGAGATGGGAACATCGCTGGGAGAAGTGTGTACAGTTACAAAGAGACTATGTTGATAAACGCCGAGTACTATTTGGACGGAGGTACAGAGATGGGGGCATCTCTGGGAGAAATGTGTAGAGTTTCAAGGAGATTATGTTGAAAAACGTCGAGTACTATTTGGACGGGTTACAGAGATGGGAACATCGCTGAGAGAAGTGTGTAGAGTTACAAGGAGACTATGTTGGAAAACGCCGAGTACTATTTGGACGGGTTATAGAGATGGGAACATCGCTGTGTGAAGTATGTATGATTACAAGTAGACTATGTCGAAAAACACCGAGTTGTATTTCGACGGGTTACAGGGATTGGAGCATCGCTGGGAGAAATGGTAGTGTTACAAGGAGACTATGTTGGAAAACGTCGAGTACTATTTGGACGGGTTATAGCGATGAGAGCATTGCTGGGAGAAGTGTGTAGAGTTACAATAGGACTATGATGAAAAATATTTTAAAAATATCTGAAAATATGTCGGGTATCTTTATTAGGTCGGAACATCTTTCGACCACCCTCGTATACCTACAAAATTTGTAACAGCTTTTATATAACTAGATTTTGAAACGAATAAAGCTACAAACAAGGTTTGCGTAACAAGTCCTGTCCGTTTCTTGTCTGGTATAATTGCATATTATAAGCAAGAGAGTTCTGAACTCTAATGCGCTAGTGCTTCACTTCCAATCTCATTATAAGGAGATTTCACGCATATGAAGCTAGATGCGCAAATGTTTCAAAGGAGAATAGAAAGCTTCACTGCCCCAAATCTCTGAGTAATGAGTCGCTGAGAAGAGTAGCAATATAATAATTTGCATGTAATAGGATTTACGGGTCTCAGGAATGCTTGACTATTTGAAAATAATTAAGTCTAGGGTTTTGCGCTGCTGAAGCTGTTTTCATTTCCCACTTTCTAAAGTAGATTAAACGGTTTGCACGAGCACTTTGAATACTACAGGATGGAAATGAGAGCAATCCAAATATGTTTACGTTCTCTACCTCGTGTGTAATAGACAAGCAGTGAAACACATATCAAACTTTCACTGCAAATATACGTTTTGAGTTTCTCTGTATGATAAATGCCTAAAACGAAAATTCATCAAATAAAAAAGATAAAAACCTATTGATAATACACACACGTTATTTACACTGCTTTAATAACGATTCTATAAATAAAAAATAGAAAAATATAAAGGGTGCTTCTACCATTAAGGTGACACTTGGTAGTGATTTTGGATACAAATATGGACTTTTTTTCCTTAATACATATCTAAATAGTTCGGAGAATATACCCATTATAGGATTTTGTGTTTGTGGCAATTAAGCGTATTTAAATGTGGTTTTAAATATGGTGGCCAGGCTACCACACCCTCTTTTTGATCTGCATTTACTCTTCTGCTTATAACAAGCAGAGCTATTTAGGGGATGGGAACTCCAAAGGCTTTCTAAGGGTGCAAGAAGCCAATGTATATGGACAAGAGGAGCAAGTGAATAAGCTAGAGTGTGTTGGACAAGAACAAAAAAGAATGGGCAGAAGACTTACAGAAAAGAGAAATAATAATTAAGGGTACCTGGTCGTATCTACCAAAACCCAAACGAGAGCTTTAATCACCTAACTTGGGAAATAGTTACAAAATCTGCCTATGTTGTCAGTAAAACCATTAAATTTGTTGTAATGGATGTTGTGATATCTTTTAATAATGGTGCTACTAAAAGGGAAGCTGTATTTAGGAAAATTGAACTGGAACCAGTTGTGCCTTTAAAAGCATTGATGCATCAAAAGAAAAAGATGCAGAAAAGCAAGTGCAGGAAGGGTCTAAGTAAGCAAGAATTGGGATGAGAGGTGAAAAGAGGAGGAGAGAGGATGCTGAGACAACTGGGGTGAGGAATATGGAGCAAGAATATTTTGAATTTTGGGTATGTTACATAAAAACACAACATTATCTTATTTGGCCATTTACCTAACTTACTTTTTATACCTTAGGTACATTTTCCAGAAAACTATAATAGATAGAGCTTTGAATTTTTATGTATATTGAGAATATACTGCTCGAAACAGAAGGTGAAAGCTTCATATGTTTCACTTTCATTAATTTCCTCAAAAATAGTTTCATATATAGTGCGATAAATTAAACCTGAACTACTTCAATAAGCCATAACTTTTGAACCAAATAATAGGACACACGTGCAATTTTGGGAGAATATAATACACAATTAGGAGATTACATTACACTATTTACATCTCAGAAAAAAAATATTGTAAGTGTCCTCCACCAGTATCTATATATGTTTGTACTTGTCTCACCATATTCTCTGAAGTGTTACGGAGATGAAATCAAATTCAGAGTAGGTTATTTCCAGCAAGATAGAGCAACGTGCCATACATCTAATGACACCATTAAACTTGTAACCAGTTTCTTTGATAATCGAATTACCTCAAAAGGTCTGCGGCTCCCAGATCACCTGACCTAACCCCACCGGATTTTCTGTACAAGAATAGGCAACGAACAATTGATGTTGTCAAGGAATCCATTCTAACAGAAATAAGCAACATTGGCGAGAATACTCTCCGTAAAACTTCAGAGAATATGGTGAGACGAGTACAAACATGTATATATGCTAGTGGAGGACACTTCGAAAACTTTCTCTGAGATACAAATGGTGTAATGTAATCTCCCAATTGTGAATTATATTCTCGCAAAGTTACACGGGTGTCCTATTATTGGTTCAAAAGTTACGGCCTAATGATATGGTCCAGTTTTATATGGATCGCGCTGTATAAAAATAAAAAATAAAGAGTACATCATTATTTATTTTTTAGACTGCTATTTTTGATTAAAATATCTTAATGGTTCACCAGCTATGTTTAATAGTATATTTATAAAGTGAATACAAAATTTGAAATGTGTTGCTTTAACTGTTTAAGAGAAAAGGGCACCTAAAGAAGAAAATGCGTGAAAATTTTAGAAACTTTTATGTTTATTGAAATATCAATAGATCAAAGCTTATTAATTTTATTTATTATTTGATTATGTTTTATGGATTAAAAGATACTGATATATAAGTGGTAACCGTTTCATTATGATATATTGCATTACAATTCTACCTGAAAATTGTTACTCTGATACTACCAAGTGTCCTACAGGAAATAGAAATTCGATTTTCGCGATTTGATTTCCATTGTGATGTTGAATTGAATTTTAATATTTCGAATGTTCCGCTTATTTTGGACCAATTTCATAGTAGTACGCTAAATGTAAAAGGTTTAAAGATATTGTTGAAGATAAACCTACGTAGCAGTTTTCAGAAAATTTTGGTACACTTGGCAATATCGTCAATGATAGAGAAGTGATTTCTTTTATTTTGATCAGGATAATGATTCAAACTCCATCAAATCAGTGATTGCGGCTAAAGTTTAATTAGATATACCACTAATCAAACTGGAATATTTCTACCTTGTACAATACTGGGAAAACTTACTAAACTTCCGAAAACAAAATTAGCTGATGGGAAACAGTCAGAGCACAACGTTTCGTTGGTCTAAACACTGTACATCTTAGTGCAAATGGCGCAGTTATGACATTCAGTGAAGTAACTGCTGGTAGAACAAATGTACCGAGTGAAATTGGAATAACTATTCAATATAATGCCAGAAAGACTCCAAAATAGCTCTTGCGAGAAGAGTACGTAAGGCAGAACATATGCCTCCGAAGGCTAGGCCACTAAAAAGAAGAAAAAGTAACCTTATCCAAGTATATGACACAGAGGACTATGAAGCTGGAGGAATTTGAGACATTCTGTACATCGTAGGTGCTGACCGTTGTGCAACTTTATGTTTGAAAGCAATTTCTGATAAACTAAAATGCTCTGTTCAAATGCCCCATTATCTAAGAAACTACTTGACAATAATGAATGAAATTTTACCACAGATTTGCATCTAAAATGGGGACAAGGTTATGGCGAGTATTTTCTTGGTGCACAGGGTATTATTCTTAATGATTACTTGTAAAAGAGTAAAAGTATCACTGGTGACTACTGCGCAAGCTTAGTGCAACGTTTAAGAGATGAGCTGAAAAGAGAGAGAAAAAAATGACTTCATTTGGTAAAGAGAATAATCTTGTTTATTCACGACAATGCTGTAGCCCATTGTTCAGTGACTTCAGTAGGGAAAAATGTGCGAATTAAAGTTCGGATTGCTTTAACATCCATCCTATTGGCCAAAAATTTGGATCCTAATCTATGTTTACATTAAGTTCAACACATGGCCTTTTTGCACCTTCTAGAACAATTATGTAGAAAACAATTTCATAAATTTACGTATGAATCTATAACAGATGAATGAAACTTGAATTTCTTTTTCATTCTTAATTTAGGAAGAGGAAGCTCCTGAAGTATAGCGAACCGGTTTATTGAATTATAAATCCAAATTTGTGATCGCAAACCTCGTTTATATTTTAATATGTTAAAACGTGCACTTCTTACACCTTGAGTTATGCTCTCTCTCTCTCTCTCTCTCTCTCTCTCTCTCTCTCTCTCTCTCTCTCTCTCTCTCTCTCTCTCTCTCTCTCTCTCTCTCTCTCTGTCTCTCACACACACATACACATATACACGGACCCTTATCTAAAATTGTTTTGGGGGGTTATATTAAAGAGAATGTCTGCCAAAATATTATAACAATTTTTCGGTGGAATGGAGCGTACGTATGTATGCACATATTACAGAAATTGGGAAAAGAAAAAATGTAAGAATAAATAATAGAAAGAATAAAACAAGAATATAATAGAATAATAAATATAGAATATAATAATAGATAAGAATAAATAATACAAAATTTAGTCAAATATCAGAGACAGTTTCGGAAATAGTTCACTGAAGATGTAGTTCACTCCCAGTTGGTGTGGGTTCTTTTCGGTTCGTTGTCCTTTTGAATGCTTTGGTAGGGATGGATTATGAAGGAGTTTGACGGTGAGATGGAAAGGTTGCTGTTTTGTCTAATAGTCGGTGAGCTGGGATCTCTTTCTCAGGGTTCGGTTATGAAAAGTCGTCCTTACCGTCTCTCTATTCCTTTATTTTCTTTAACCTGGCTATCTCTTTACTCTCTTGCTAGCATTTTCGTTGCCTTCCTAGTTTTCCTTTCCCCTTAAGGTTTTTACGTTGCTTTGATAACTCCCCTTTTCCCCCTATTTTGCACTGTCTTCAAGACCATAACTCTGCTTCGGACAGCGACATCGGATCCTACTTCTCTCCCAATAACACGCCTCCTTCCCGTCGTATGAAATACCAGAGTGACGCTTTTTCCCCCATAGTATTCCCAGCTTTTCTTCTAGCTTTTCTCGCCTATCACCGCCCATTTTCTATTCCTTTACTATTTAACGCCTATCACGTGGTTTACTCTACGTTTTATTGGCAGGGTTTATTTCTTTAATTGTCTCTTATTGGTCACTTTCGTCTGTCTTTACTATGCAGCAGTCACATTCCCACCCCTTTGGGTTTTGTGACCTCTCAGCGCCATAACGGTATTCTGTCATGCTTGGCTACGTTTCTCTTAAGCTTCACATACCTTGCTGGCGTCTCAATGTCAGGGTAACCTTCGAGGGTTTTTGTTCTATTGTTCTATTTCCTGCCTCGTGTCTTTGTTCAGAAGCAGCTCCTGTCCGATTTTTCCTTCGTTTACACTATATTGCTATTTCGAATATTCTTTTTAACTTTATTTCTTATATCATTTATTCCCTTTTTATTCCCACTATGCTTATTTATGATCTCTACTGTTGTATTAATTTCTAGTTATCTTTTCCCTCTTGGAACCTGGGGTTTCTGCTTCACCGTATATACGAGTTCTTTGTGTTTTAATATTTTGTTGTTTAGTGTTAATACTTGCGCAAATGTCATCTAGAATGAAATGGAGGAAAATCCTAAACCATCTCAAATATGCTACTTCACATTTGTTGTGAAAATAAAAGCCATCTTAACCAAAACAGTTGGAGCCACTTTTGAGGAAACCAAGTTTTTGAACAAGTTACATGTCAGAGGAGCCTTATGGGGGGACATTTTGTTAAAAATCTTGATATAGCATTCGTGTAAGCCGGTGAACTTCGTAAAGGTATTAAATGCAATATTATTTCGATGCTAAATTGACGGAATAATAATTCATTTTGTCCAAAGGACATATCCTGATAAGGTTACAATGTTTTATGTGCTTTCGTCGTCGCCGTCGTCGCCATCGTCGTGCTGTTAGCAGGCTGAGGGGCAGCCCAGGGTGTGTCATGGCCGTTTTTTTATTTTAATTTACGTCCTCCAACATTTAGTCATATCGGACGATGAATGAAACAGATGAAATGATGCTCAATGCGTCCGGGGTCCATGGAGCATTCGTCTTTCAGGATTAGGGAAAACCCCGGAGAAAGCCTTATCCAGGTAACTCACCCTGACCGAGATTCGAACTCGGGACCTGTTGAACGTGAGATAGACATACCATGCGTGTACCTGTCCCAGGAGGGACTTAACCACGTATAACGGGAATGTGGGTTTTGCAGGATGGCGGGTGGAATTTAGGTTTTTGTAAAGAAGGGAGGTAGCCTATGCTCCTCAACGGCTGAGAAATCAGTTGCAATGGCCTTTTGTGCCGCGCTGAGTGTAAAATTTTGGAAATACATTTTTAAATTATGAGAATTCGGCAGTTCTTGAGTGGGAATTATTTTGATTTGGAGTATAAACTTTAAGGTTACAGGTTATACCCACAAGCCATGGGGGAAAGCCGATACCGCTTTAGGCGGCGTTCATTTTGACGATGGTTCCTAAGAGACCTAAACAGGAGGCTCTGATAGCGAGCTCTCAGCGCTTTGTAGTTTTCAAAGGTTTTTATGTGACGGATCCTTAAATATCGTGACCGCAAAAAAGTAAACAATCACGGTGATGTAAATATTAGTTGAGTTATACACCAAGAATATCACGGAAATAAGAGATCAATCAAAGAATTAGTATCATTAATACATTCCGGAACGTTAGGTTCCATCAACTGTAGGCATATTAGAATTTAACATAACAAAATCAGTAGCAAATATTTTGGTTTTCGTAGGGTAGCAGGTGAACCTTTAATTCGAGAGATTTGGTATTGAAGTGTTATGTGGAGAAAGATTATAGCTAAATGGCACCTTTGTTATCATTAAGTAAAAGCAAAGAAAGAAATCTACAATAGCTATACATATTGTGACTGTTGGCTCGTAGAATAAAAAGGCCGAGTTGCCGAAATTAGAATTCTCCTTTATTTTCGTAAAAATACTCTTATGAATTACAGCAGCATTACGTTACATACACCATCAGTCTACCAAGGTCGATGACAATAACCAACCGTGACAGCTCATTACATTAGCTTTCATAACAACAGCTGTCCTGCTGCTTTTTTTTAATTTTTTATTTTTTTTTTTATTTTAACAAGAAAGAGAAAAGGACAGGAGGAGAAAAAGAAAAAGCCAACAAGAGAAGTTTCGGAAAATAAAGGGGAGAAGATCAGGTAGGTGGAGGAGTCCCGCTGAAAGCGCCTCCGTTAGTGGCGGTTGATGCTCCTGCACTCGAAAAGAGGCGCAGTTCTGGTTGGCTTACCAGGCTATGGACCATGACACAAGGCCCTGACCATAGCCTGCGAAGTAAAGTGGGTGTGAAAAGGTTGAAGGAAGGATATGAGAGAGTTGAGGTATTACTTTATTATGTTGCAATCGCTGCGCACCATGTGGTGCTTGGGGAGTGGCATTGACGCCTAGCGGCGTCGGGGTCTGTGATGCGTATCAGTCGTGTCCAGTTGCATGCTTATAAATCTGTTGTGGAGGAAATCAATCTTGTTGTGAAGTTGTGCGAAGTCTTGGAGGAATGTCTCGGTGTCGAAAGAAGAGTTTGAGACCGCAAAGTGTAGTTCTCCTTGCTTTCAGTGTATGAGGTCCAGAAGTTGCTGGTGCTGTGTTGTGGTCTTGGAGATCTCAGTGACTTGCTCCTGCAGTGCTGTGAGTTGCTGTGTGATGGTAGAGATACGGTGTTGTGCTGCTGTATTGTGTTTGTTAAGGTGTTATGATGTAGATTGAAGATGGTTGTCCAGTGCTGTCGAAATTGTCGTGAAGTTGGAACAGGTAGTTTCTGCTGTGGTCCGTGTCTTTTGCAAGTCCGAGCGTATGTCAGTAAGTAGATCGTTCTGTGAAGTGATGTTATCTAGTCGCGTCGATAGTTTAAGAAGTGCTTCACGTGCGGCTTCTTGGTGACTGTTGGCGGCGGTGACAGCGTCCTCCCAGTCGGGTGGTGATGTTCAGGGCCTCTGAGTGTAGGTCCTGTATCTCCTCCGTGTGGGAACCGGGTGAGGCTGCGGCTGCGAAGTTTTCTTCTAGGCGTCTGAGTCGAGTGTTGGTCTGCCGAAATTCTTGCCGGAGCTCTTGAAGAAGAAATACAACTTCCGGTGATGTGACGTGCTCGGCAGAGCTGGGTGCTGTCCATCTAACACGCATCTTGCCTAGGCGGGGGTACAGAGGGTACTGCGCTTGCCCAGTGAAGTGGCCTGCACAACTGCACGTAGCGCAGTACCGGCGGCGCCGGCGAAGCTCGTGGCTCCTGCACTCCGACGTTAGAGAAGGGCTGCCACAGTTGTGTCATCTCGGCGGGTCAGTGCAGTTGGCAGCGGTGTGTCCAAATGCACAGCACCTTCGGCAGGGGAAGTGCTGCTGAAGCTTACTCGTCTCGATTTTCAGGCATTGATCTAACAAGGTCAGCTCGGTCCTCAGGGCGGCGTTGCGTTCCCCTGCGTCGATGAAGTGCAACCGGACGAGTGTAGTGGGGCCCCTCCGAGACATGATCCTGGTGGCTCTCACGACTGAGGGCCATCTCTGTTAAGCAGCGGAGAAGATGAACCGCGTAGGTAGGTCTCGAGGTGCCCCGACGATGACTGCGGTGTGTGCTGGTACTGGGTCTGCCGGCTGGTGTTGAATGGAGGCGTCGGCGGAAGTGTTGGATGGTGACAGCAGCTGGTAGGGACGGCCTGCAGGTGGCTGCGCGGTTGCCAACTGGCGGCTCAGCTGGACTGCTGCAAGCAAGTACTGGTTGAGGTTGTGGTGAGCTTGTTGCGCCAAGGCCTGCTGGAGTTGTTGGCCTCCGGGAGGAGGCACTGGCCCAGAACTTCCCGTGCAGCTCTTCAGGCGTCTCCCCCTCCACTGCCGGCAGCAGCAGAGAGGCTGGAGACGATGCCCGAGAGCTGGCGGCTGAGAGCTGCGGCGGAGCTACTGGCTGGCTGGGCTGCTTGTGCTGCTTAACGGTCTGTCCTGCTGGCGTGTCACAATCCCTTTTATATCTCCATTCATGATTACCAGACTCTTCTGTCAATCACTAGAGGTTTCTGGAAAACATGGCACTTAATTACATAATTCGAACATTCTATCACTTTCGAGAAACGTAACTTAATCTACGCCGGCGAGGCCTTTGCCTCAGTTATCTTGCTTGCCGGCGCTATCTGTTTACATAAGTTCGTTACCTACGTGAAACCTATCCATCTATTATTTATTTGTGCCGAGACTTTAATGCCCGTACGGCGAAAATATTTATTTACTCCTTTTGTAATTTACATTCACCAACTGTAAGTCATATCGTACGATGAATGGAATGCGTAAGATGGTGCTCAAATGAGCCCAGGGTCCATAGAGTTTAGAGTAACCCCACATTCGTCTGTCAAGATAAGGGAAACTCCGGAGAAAATGTTATCCAGGTAACTAACCCTAACTGAAATTCGAGCTCGAGACCTCTTGAACGTGAGGCAGACACGCTACCATCTACGTTACAGAGGCGGGCAATTACTCATTTGCTAGGCTAGTTATTATCAAGTGTAAACCTTTAAGTTACAGCATCTATCTTCAGTATTTCTTAAAATTCCACGTGAAATGTAATAATGTAATGTAAGATATATTCTTGAAGGAGGCGTAATTGTTATGAGTAGGGAGATGGTGGGGTTACCAGTTAGAGCAGAGAATTGTCACAAGAAATACTGGAGAATTGGAGCAGAGCAATTGTCACAGAATTTCTGCATGAAGAGAAACGTACGGTTTTCACCCTCACACTAGAAACTTCACACGGAGACTTGTAAGCAACACAGTTGAGATGAGGTACGACACTGTAATAATGGAAAGCGGTAAACCATTCCAATATACGCGGTTAGGGCAAAAAGTAATGCCTCCTATTTTTTTTCTTGTTTATTTGCCAAGAAATTTGAATGCAATTTACATAGCTTGAAAACTACAACACTGACGATTAATTTGTCAGTATTCAATATAATCTCCGTCCTTTTCCACAGTTACGGTCCACCGTTTAACTAAGGCATGTATTCCAGTTTGGTAAAACACACGGTCTTACTTCCTAAGCCATTGACTCACGGACGTTTTCACAGCCTCCTCATCTTCAAAATGAATTCCACGATGAGCTTCCTTTAGTGGCCCGAACAGGTGGAAGTCTGATGGTGCCAGGCCAGGGCTGTAACACTTGCCATCCCAATTTCTTAATTTCTGCAGTGGTGTAACGGCTGGTGTGTGGTCTTACATTGTCATGCAAAAGAAGAACATCGGCCACAGGTTTTGTCAGGCGAACTCGGCGAAGAGTGTTTTCAGCATTTTGAGAGTTCTGACGTATTGGACAGAATTTATTGTGCATCCCTGCTCCAAAAATTCAATCATAAGCACATTCTCTGCATCCCAAAACACTGTCACCATAACTTTCCCTGCCGACCGCTGAGTTTTGAATTTCTATTTTCTTCGGTGACGTTGTTTGATGCCATTCAATTGACTGCTTCTTTGACTCAGGTTCAAGGGAGAAAAAAAGAAGCACGTTTCGTCGTTGCTTATGCTGGGGAACTCCGTTGATTTATAACAAATTTTGATTTGAAGTATCGAAGAATGATTTGAGTACTCCTTTAAAGTATTCAATAGTTGCTCTCTTACTTCTTGAACCTTACTTCATCACAAATGTAATCATAAGGACAACGTAACTGTACCAAAACTGTTTACTGAGAGAATGGCTATAACAAATGATGTTAATGTTATTTCATGATAAATATGAATCTTATCTTAATAGGTTAAATACCTGAATGATTAGTTATCAGTTTCTTAGATTACAAAACGTAACGCATTAATTGCTTGTACCATTGCGTCCTAATGTGAAACACGCCATCTATGATTCTTTAACGACAAGTTATGTATCGGAGGTTCACTTTAGTGCAAGAACTGAAATGTACCGTCATCAAATTAATAAGCGATCAAGATTGTTAATCTAGTGATTTAATGACTGCCTTCAAACACAATTCACAGACCTTACTCTCGGCAAATATAGAGAGCGATGGTGTAGCATTAGGAGAGAAAATTAATAATTTAGCTGGTGGCTAAACATCAGGGTAATTACTTATTAAGAAGATATTTTCCAATTTGCTGTCATGAGAGTGTACAGTAGTGATGGGAGTAAAGCAATGAGATAAGGAAAGCCCACTTCCTATCTATGCAACTTAAATGCCTACTCTTCGTTTTACAAAATTAATTTTTCCGAAAGGTAAAGACAGCCTAAAAAACTCAAAACCATAACCGAAATTTGAACCAAGGATCTCCAGTCTCCGTCCGGTTGCCTTAATCACTTAGCTACCATGGCAACTTGCCAGCATAATATTAAATTCTCCAGTAGACTCTTATTTTTCTCAATAACCAAAGGAAGTGTCACATAGAGTGGGATACACAAACTTAATTGTAACTTACTGTACTCTCAGCCTTCAGAGTTTAGATCACATTTATATCAAGTAGGGATTCAATTGTTCTACGCTAGTCGTGCGTAGGATGTTTGCAAACGTAGAGACAGACTGAAAACTGTAACACTGTTATCAGCATCTTATTTTCAAAAGCACTTAACTCCCTTTTCAGAAGTTGATGGTAGGCTTAGAACAGAACCTACACAAAGGGATGAGTCAGATAGAATTAAGGCGCTAGATTCCTGGCGGTTGGGGTGGGGATTTTTTTTTCCAACCAAGATAATTCCCCATCTTCCCCAGAGTCTGGAAGTATGAATGAGAGTGTGAATGTATGCATGATGTAATGATAAAAAACCCAAATATAACGAGTTAACACCTTCAGTGTGTTCCAAAGGAGAACGGCCGCCGGTATGACCATAGTAGTCAAAGGCGGGGTATAAATGGAACAAGCAAAAAAAAAAAAAAAAAAAAAAGGCGCTAGAAGCAGAGAATTTGAAGCTGACTATTATGTAAATAAGTCGGGGGCGGTTCTTCCTTGATGCGTTTGGACTTGAATCACCTACTTGTTTTTCAATAACTTACAGGATTATATTTTATTTTCTAACATTTGATTTTCCTTTATAAAAGTTCTGCAAGCTATATTTTGTAATGGAACCGCTCTCTTGGCACTCTCTTGTTTCATATAACCTTGCCCCGCTGACATGTATCACTCCGCGTGCAACTACCTCCCCCCTCATCCTAATTGGATAATGCTTTCACGCCATAGGCGGTGACTTCCCGTCACATTTAAACCTGCAGTAAACCTCATAATAATTGCCAGGAAGATAGATAAAATCATACAAATAAGAATATGAAGGCATGCACAAATAATGAAGTTTATAATGAAACTGAGCAGGTTGAAACTGAATGATGGAGCAATGAAACTGAAAGAACTTTATAATGAAAGACCTTCGGCCTTTTCCACTGGGATTTTTTAAACCAGCACACATGCCTTGCAAAAATGCTTGTCTTTCAGTCTTAAAAGTCGGGTCACGCCATACTTTTCGTGTGTCCTTCATTCACACAAGTCTCGTCAAGGTTTTATTTTGCGACTTTTATCTCGGTACAGTCTGTTTTTCCTGAAATAACGTCTGCGCCACACAGCAATATCGCCCTTGGAGTGGTAAGTTTTCCTGTTGTCTCAATTTTATGTCGCGATGTTCCTACGCATCTAACACTCACACCTGTAACTTCAGGGCACAGCTGTTCGACTTCTGTCACTGATAAAGACGGATACTTCTTTGTGAGTCCATTAAACACATGCACCACAATTCTTTTTTCGACGCTTTGTAAAGGTTTACTCTTGCGATGCTTCAGCGAAAAAACTGGCGCTAGACTCTGTCATTACACATATAATAAGTACAAGCGCAGTAAACGATCAATAAAATAATTTAGCTCTCGCACTCGGCACAGCACACCTTCGAATGGCGATATATGACTAATCCAGTTCAAAACAAGGTCAGCGATAAAAGTCGTGTAAACAAATATGTCATCACTACCGCTAAATCACGTGCTATCGTGCCATGTGCTTGAGAGCAAAGGAACCTTCTCTTTACTTCGTTTAAGAATTAACATACATTTCAGATAAATCAACTCTGTTGCGTAATATATATATCTCATAAAAACAGTTACGAAAATATACATTTGACAATTCTTCAAACATATAAAGATATATGACCATGTTAAATAACGAACTAATTTTTACCGCACAACAGTCTGCACCACAACAGCCAATGAGAGGTGATAGGTCACGTGGCCGTTAAGAGATACAGGGTAAGCTTATATAAAACAAGGATTAGCTTACTTTCCGACTAGTGATTAGTTATTTAAAGGCCAACATGATTGTAACACTCCCGGTGAGCGCGGAGCGTATGCTGTGCTGGTTACCATGGCTACGGATTCCATTTATAGAAATCGTATATTCCGCACGAACTTGCGTTGCCAATAGTAAACAGCAGCTTTCTCCTTCTTTTTCGTTTATTTGAAAAGAAATTTGTTGATAGAAGTGGTAACCCGTTTGAAGCGAGCCCTGCATACCACGTGCTACTGTTTATTATCAGTTTGCATTCTGTGCAAAAACGTAATTTTATGTGACCAGCGATTATTATCTGATGAGAGAAGTGTTTAATTATTCATGTTTAACGGATTTACAATAAAGCCAACACCCGACTTGGTGTGTATTCAAACACTCTTTGTTCTATGAAAAAATGATTTCAAACATGGTAAACGTCAGTAGGTACCAGTGCTATGTTTAGAAAAACTTTGGGGTGAACCATCTTCAAAATACATTAGGAAGTTTAATACTTTTTTTTTTTTTTTTTTTTTTTTTTTTTTTTTTTTTTTTTTGTAATTTACGTCCTCCAACGTTTAGTCATATCGGACGATGAATGAAATAGGTGAAATGATGCTCAAATGAGTTCTGGGTACATGGAGCTTAGAGTTACCCGACATTCGTCCTCTAGGATAAGGAAAAACCCCGGAAAGCACCTTATCCATGTAACTCACCCTTACCGAGATTAGAACTCGGGATCTCTTGAACGTGAGGCAGACTCGCCACCATCTACGCTACCGAGGAGGGCATTAAGACTCGTTGGTACGTGGAACATGATTGTGTCGGATTGAAGGAGCCGAGATAAAACACTAACAAAATTGCAGACGCTCTTCGGGAAAGCTAGAGTCTATGTATTGTGACTTTGTGGGTTCCTGATATTAGAAGCCCAGGTTACAAATACCAAAAGTTGCGCTTTATTTCCGTAGAAACACTGTTAAATTTTACAATCGCTGAATTACGTCACATATACAGTAAGTGTAAGGATCTACTCCCATTAGCTGTCAGTGATATTGGTTATGAAAAACAAACTTCGAACTGGAAAATAGTAACTCATGGAGTACCCCAAGGTTCCGTGTTAGGGCCTTTATTATTTCTTATCTATATAAATGACCTCTCACATTATATAAAGGACATTGCAAGTACAGTTCTTTTTGTTGATGACACTAGTGTCCTGGTGACCAGTACAAATTTAAACGAGTGTACAATTAAAATGAATTATGTTTTGAACTGTATGTCATGCTGGTTTAAAGCAAACAAATTATCTGTGAATCCAGTTAAAACAAAAGTGGTCAAATTTATAACCTGTCGTACATCACACACTGAAATAGAAATCGGGATTAATGATAAGTTATTAGAAGAAATTGACAGCATAAAATTTCTGGGCCTTCAAGTGGACAGATGTTTAGATTGGAAAGCTCACATAAATTTTATCTTACCTAAACTCAGCTCTGCCTGTTATGCTCTCCAAGAGCTGGTTAATGTGAGTTCTATTGACACACTTAAAATGGTATATTATGCATACTTTAACTCTATTATGGAGTATGGAATATTATTTTGGGGCAACTCAGTAGAAAGTAAAAAAATATTCCTTATGCAAAAGAGGGTTATAAGAATCATTACTAACACCCACACCAGATGCTCCTGTAAAGATCTTTTTACAAGATTGAAGATATTAACGCTTCCTTGCATGTATATATTCTCGATCCTAAAATTCTTTGTATGCAATCGTGCCTTATTTGCAACAAATAATGTAATTCACAAAATAAACACTAGACAAAAGTATAATATACATTATCCCAGTGCTAAACTTTCTTGCTTCCAGAAAGATGTGCATTATGAAACTATCAAAATATTTGCCGCACTTCCTAATGTTCTTAAAGAAAAAGTTGATAATTTCGGTGCTTTTAAAAAAGCTGTTAGAGAGTACCTTTGCTCAAAATCTTTTTATTCTGTACAAGATTATCTGAATGACAAATTATCCTGATAATGCTTCTGTAGCTCTATAAGTAGTATTTAACTATTCCAATGACAAATCATTACTTATAAATATTTGATGCAAGTTGAAAGTTTATTTTTAATGTATATGTATTTAATAAATAACAAGAATGGTGTCCATTGCAAAAAGGTTGAGACGTACTGGCATAAGCCAAGTGAAAGCTGGTTTAAAAAGTGTTTCATTTTGTATCATATATAATTATCCCTGCTTTGTATTCCATATTGTTGTTGATATTGCCTGTGTACTATAACATGTGTCTTATGTTAACTTTTGTACATATATACACTATTAAACTTTATACCTCTAGACATGTTCAATGTTCACAGCCTTTTCTGGCTACAAGTGAACCTACTGAACGCAAATCAATCTAATCTACTCCCATTAGTCCTGGACCCGTAGGACCAGAACACGGGCCTCTCGGTTTTATTATTTTTTTCTACCGTAGGACAGTACCTATTTTATAAACTGCCCCCCCCCGCTGCACGCGGCAGACAGGACGGAAGTGGATATGCCACTTACGCGCCGGTCCTCAATGAACCGGCTACCAAATAACTTTGGTAGGCCCACCGGTGATCTAGCTCACCAGCTACTGGCTCTGCAGGTTAGTACCCGGGACTTATGAGGCAACCCTCTACCCCCTCCTGGCGGCCGGAGCCTGGCCGGAGGTACCCAATTTCCCGTGGGTGGCGGGAACACACTGCCCCGTCAAGACCAACCCAATCCAAACAGCTCCCAGAGGGAGGGGCTCGACTTTTCGGCCCGAGGTTCCTCTAGTAACGTCTGAGGTACCACGAGTGCTAGGGTCCACAGCGCCCGAATCTTGGCAGCTGAAAGGGACGAATCCCCTCCCCTACGGGAACGTCACATATACTAAAAAAAAAAAAGCCGAGGCCCTGCCCAACGGCAGAGTCCTCGGCTCACCTTTATTTTTAAACCTGGTATCTTATTTTTTAAACCAGGTTGGTAATTACAATTTATAATTTTTACAATACAAAGTTATTTTAAATAAATTAACTAAGAATATTTTGTGAGATTTTAATTATTATTATACATTTGACCTATTAGTTTAATAATATTTCTTCTCAAACTAGATTCAAATCTAGAACACCCTCTAATTAAATTAAAACATAAATTACAAAACAAAATAAAGATCTCCAGCAATGATTGAAACAAAAATTATATACTAATGAAAACAGAAACTAAAACTCAACGCCTTACTCCAGGCATCAAAATCTCAACTAATATTCTTACTAAACATTTTCTTCAAAAATAAAATAAATTTCTCTTAACTTATAAACAAAACATTTCTCCAACATACAAAATTAAATCATAATGTTTTGAACACTTGTTTATTAAATAATAATATAGGCCATTATCAACCCAAAAGATTATTCCATAGCTAAAAGATAAGTCCTAAATTATATACAACTCATTCATTCTCTCTATTTCTTTGAATATATTCTAGTCTTTTTTCTTCCGAAGCTATATTAACTATGCTAACAAAATGACGTATAATTCTCCTGTCTCTAACTATGTCAAAAATGAACCTATTTTGTAAAAACCTATGTTCTCTTAGTATTTTTGAACTCCTATCTGGACATTCAAATACCGCATGTTCTGGAGTTTCTCTTTCTCCGCATCTACAAATTTCAAATTCTCTTAGTCCCATCCGGTATAAATATACGCCATTAGGGCCATGTCCTGAAATATAATGGACCATGCCTCTATTAATTTCAAGATATTTCAGTCTAAACCTTTCATTTATTGATGGAAAAATTTCAAATATTCTTCTACCTTTGTCCGAATTATTCCATCTATCTTGCCATATATAAAATATTCTCTCTGATATTTCAGATTCTTCATTAAATTGTCCTTCTAAGAGTCTACTTACATTCTCTAGATTTCCTTTCTTTAACCAATATCTCGCAGCTCTTCGGCGTATTTCTAAATCTAAAGGCAAAACTCCTAGCAAGACACATAAGCCATCTCCTGGTGTCGTTGAAAAAGCCCCAGATGTCCTAATTAAAATCTTTCTTTGTAGTGATAAACTTTTTCTTTTAGGGATTACTAATAACAGTCTATTAGCCCAAACACTTGCTGCATAACCTTTTATGGAAGCAAGAATACTATTATTATATATTTTAATTATATTACCTGGTACTTTCCATCCATATGAATTTAATATTAAAATTTTATTCATAAAGGCCAACGACCTGTTATAAATTTCGTCTACGTGTAAATTGAAGAGAAATTTTTCATCAAATACTACCCCCAAATACCTTATACTTCAATATGGGGTCTCTATCTAATTTCCCTTTAATTAGCATATATTCTGTTTTATTAGGTGATATTTCTAGTTTCATTTTTGAAAGTAACTCTAACAATTTATTCAAGGCAATATTTGATTTATTTTCTATCTCTGTTCTTGAATTACCTTTTATGCCCATGACCAGATCGTCTACATATGCTATATTCCAGTTAATTTCTTGCCAATTTTCTAGTTCATTTAAAGCCTCATCAAATGCAATATCCCAAAATAATGGGCCGCATAAAGAACCTTATGGGCATCCTTTACTAACTCGTTTTAGAAATTTGCTGTTCAATGTCTACATAGTTTACATATCTATTTTTGCAGTAATCATTTAAAATATCATACAATATACTAGGGCATCCCAAATTTCTTAGACATTTAAATAACCATGGCCACCACAAATTATTAAAAGCACCTTTAATGTCTAAAAAGATGGCCACCATGATCAGCCCCTCGCGCAGCCTCAACAAAACGGTTAATTGCATCTTCAGCTGAACTACCAGATCTAAAACCAAATTGATTCCTATTTGGGGGCATAATTTCTCTAAAATCATTAATTTTGTTTACCAACACCTTCTCCTGAACTTTTGAAAGTGAAGAAAGGAGACAGACTGGTCTATAGGAGTTAGGTTGTATAGGATCGTTATTGTCATTCTTCTTTAAAATTACCAACTTTGCCTGTTTCCAAATGTTTGGTATCCTCCCTTTATTAAACATTTGTTAAACTATTTATATAAAAAGGGTTGTAGTTTACCACTTAGTGCTTGTAAAATTTCTACAGGTATCTTGTCTAATCCTGGAGCTTTTCTTCTTTTTAAATGCCAAATGGCTTCCTCAATCTCCTCAAGCAATACCACGTTACATATACAGTACAACTTGCAAGGTCAATGACCACAACACATCTCATATAATTTGTCACGCACGCGAGTTCAATTAACAACTGACTGTGGCAGGCGGCGGCTCCCTTTTTATAGAATACTCATCATCCGGAATGCTCTCGAACTATCAAGACAGCACTAGAAGAAAGACGAAATCTCTAGAAATTCGTTTCTTTCCCCCACAGTTTCGGCGAGCTTTTATCTCCGCACTCCACTGCAGTCTCTTTGAACTAGTCGGCCGCGCCACCTCAACAATGCGTTCGTTACAGTATTATAACATACAACGAGAACGTTAAGCTTAACAGGCTTTTAATGCAATATCTCAGTGGGAGATTAGACAAAAAATGACATTTCGTGGACATAAGAAAACGAGATAAAGGCAATTTAAGGGAGTTTTGGATTCATGTACAGAGGGAAGCACTATCGAAATTCAAAACTACTATTGCTGTATAAAATCCGTTTTGCGATGCTGATTTTGTAAAGTTAGGTTAGACAATTTTCTGAGTCACCTAACCAATTCACCCAGGGCCGCGCCAGGAGAGGAAGATGAAAGGTTGGAAAGGCAGGCTGATCTGATTGCGTAGTGTAAGCCTACCTAATGCCTCCAAATTACGCATTCTAACGGTGCTTCCTCAACCTCACAGACAGGTACCATAAACCTCAAAGCAAACTTAACACTTTCAAAAACACCGTAAACATCTAATTCTCACATTTTTCTTTAGGAAAAGGAAACTACAAATGAGTTTTCTTACACATATTTTCAAACCGAAAAACGAAGGGAAAAGTCTACGAAAACGCATAATTTGTCATTATTTGGTTTCATAATGGTGTGAAATACGATTGGACATAGAACTACAAAGAGAGAAGTAGTTAAATTTAAAATTAATATTGAACATTTTCGCTGAAGGGTTGAAGCACCCGACCAGGGGAGCGTTGTCAGTTGGCAATAGTTCGTGTTTCATAGTTGACTTGGTCCATGTTGTAGTCTTCACACATCACACCCCTTCCATTTGTTATGTGTACAATCCAGCTGGCCTATTCAGCATTGCATCTGTGCCATTTTTACCTGGACTGACGAATTTACCAATCTACTTCCCACAGTTATATTTATAAAGTGAACCAATATTAGGACAAACGTGCAACTTTGGGAAAATATACCCAATTGGGAGGTAACATTACACTATTTACATCTCAGAGAAAATGTTGGAAGTATCCTCCACCAGCATCTATACACGTTTGTACTCGTCTCACCATATTCTCTGAAGTTTTACGGAGAGTATCCTCGCCAATGTTATTTATTTCGGTTCAAATGTATTCCCTGAGAACACCAATTATCCGTGACCCATTCTTGTACACTCTATTTTTAGATACCCACACAAGACAAAATCCGGTGAGGTTAGATCAGGGGATCTGGGGGGCCACACATTTTTTGAGATTATTCGATTATCAAAGAAACTGGTTACAAGTTCCATGGTGTCATTAGATATATAACATATTGGTTCATCTTTCTGGAAATAACCTTCTCTCAATTCGATATAAACTCCGTAAAACTTCAAAAATATGGTGAGACGAGTGGAGACATGTATAGATGCTGGTGGAGGACACTTCCAACATTTTCTCTGAGATATAACTAGTATTGTGACTTTGTGGGTTCGTAGAATTAAAAGTTCAACAGTACAAACTCAAAATGTTCTTTATTTCCACCGATTACAGTTGATACACTTAACGATTACATAGAATTACGTAGTGCACACAATTATAATCCACCAGTTCGTCTGTCACAGGTCCACTCCACACTCAATTACGCACAATTCCTCTGATGCACGTACGCAGTATTCTGATCAGTTCGCTAGCACTGCGCTCTTCACGGCTAATCGCCAAGAACTGAACTGACTCCAGCAGACCAGCAGAAGTTTCAAGGCATCCAGGTTTACTGGACGGAGTGGTTGCTGCCCAGCACCCAGTAGCTTATTGCGGCTTTATCTGGGCAGTATAATAGAGTCATCTTTGTCTCAGGCGGTTGTCTTCGGCAATGGTATGTCTAGCCTTATGCGCGCTGATGTCCCGTGGGGGGTTGTGCGCCTAGTGCTGGCTGCGCTCTTCCGCCTGCCTGGGAGGCATCTGAGCACAGTCCGTTTAACAGGATAAAAGGAAATGAACTATGTTCAGGTACTGGACTTACCAAGCGCATTTCTGGGCTTGGTGGGGTTGAATTCAGGGGAATGTGGCCCTGTACAGTTCTGGTTACCCAAAGCATCTTTGGGCAACCGGTAGCTCGGTCGGCGGCAAGGAGCCCTGTGGCCGTAACGGCCAAGGGTGTTCACCAGTATGTTGGGATTGGAGTCTAGCTTATCGTAGATGGTGCGGGATCTCTCCCGCACCACGTCCACGATGTACTGCACCGCGGAGTAGGTGTGGAGGATATGGGGCGGGAATCTACGCCCGGTATCGTAGATCATGCGCAGTGCCCTCTTCTGGACGCGCTGCGAATGGTGGTCGGAGCCGCTGATCCCCAGACTTCGCAGCCGTACAGAATCAGGGGCGGTATAATCGCCCGATACAGGCGTAGTTTGAAGTGCGTTGGCATGGTGTATTTAAGAATCGGGTACAACTGCGTTAGTGCTGCATGCCCTTGTCCGACTTTGACCCGGACGTGAGGTGCGTATGTGAGCACGCGATCGATGTGGACGCCAAGGTATTTGGCAGTGGGAACCAAAGGGATTTGCCTATGCCTCAACCTCAGCGACCAATCCGGTCGCCCAGCTTGGACCTTAGCCAGGATAAGTGCAGAGCTCTTCTCGGGGCTAATGGCCATCCCTCACTTCTCACTCCAACGGCCAATGGCTCGGAGCTGGCGCTGCAGCGGTGGATGACAATACCTTAGGTTTTTGTTACGTGCCATTATGAGGACGTCGTCGGCATATTGGCACGTACCAGTCTGTGGTTCTAGGGGGAAGTCGGACATGTAGGCCGCAAAGAGTAACGGACACAGTACACTGCCCTATGGGACTCCCGCGGCTATGGGTCTGATAGATGACAGCCGTCCTTCCACTCTCACCCTGAACGTGCGGTCTCTGAGGAAACTACTAATCAGGGCGAGATAGGGAGGAGGTACGTTGGCCTCCCTGAATTTGTACAGTGGGCCTTGGTGCCAGGTTGTGGCAAAGGTTTTCTCTACGTCTAGCAGTACCGCGACCGTCTTGAGGTTTTCCTGGAATCCCAGGGCTGTCCTCTCGGCCAGACGCAGTAGCTGTAGGGTCGTGGAGTGTCCATGACGAAAACCAAACTGGTGATCGGGTAGGAGCTGCCTTTCCTCGAAAAGAGGGGTCAGGCGAGATAGGAGCAACCGCTCAAATAGTTTTGAGACGGTTGGGAGAACAGTTATGGATCGGTAGCTAGACGGAAAGACCGGATACTTGCCGGGCTTAAGGATGCACACCACTCTCGCTTCTTTCCAGCAAGCCGGAAAGTGGCGGAGGTGGAGGCACGCATTGAAGATCCGCGTCATGAACTGACTCGTCCACTGCATTCCCTATATATATGCAGATCGCTGTATTTGGAAGCACGGAATTTCATCCCAACTGTTCCAGATGTCAGGGGGAGGGGAAAGAGACTCGTGCCGCTCTTCTAACCATCCCCTCCGTGAGCGCTACACAGACAAATGGGTAGGCGTGGGCTGAATGCTTCCCGTCTGGCCTCTACCCGTCAGCTGGTTCTCTCGGGAGTTCCGATGTTCGTGTGAACGTATAATGTAATCTCCCAGTTGTGTATTGTATTCTCTCAAAGTTGTACGTGTGTCCTGGTACGGGAGTGCTCTGTCTCTCTGCTCCCATCCGTCTTCTCAGGGGTGCCCCACTTACCAAACTTTCATAATCAGCTGAGATCTTTGCGAAATTATGGATTTCAGCAAAAGCATATTTTATAGACTTATAAGGCTTTTGGAACATTAATGTAATCTCACACTGCCATCTACAGGCACACTAGTGACTTTGCGTTGAACTACCTAGTAGTTATATGTAATTATAAGATGAGAACACTTTCTCTGGGAAATCGTATATTGTTGGATGTATGTTAAAGCTACAGTGTTTCTAAATCTAAAGTAGAAAAGCGATGCTAGTTCCTGAAAGAGTAAAGTTACATAATGCACGGTTCTAATATCTATTTCTTGGATGCACTAGACTAACAAATACATTGAGATAGCCCTATCGCGTATTTGCAAAAACCCAAGGCCTCACCTGACCTCGATCTTGAGTAGGACGGTGGACTGTAGCGGCGAAACATAGGCGGCGTCTCAACTCCATTCAGATGAACAGACGTCTTCCGTCGTGGACAGTGCCATTCACATACAGCATCCTTGAAGTACTGCCTAAACCTGAAAAGATCAAACAAAATTATCCCTTAAGTAACTAGGATAATAGCACTTATAGAACGTGTACTGTCTCATAAAATAATTTTGTAACGAAATGGTCAGTTGACATCAGCGTTGCTGATATTCTTTTACATTTGCCGAAACGGGATTCCACTTTTAAGTACAGTAAAGCCTCGTTAAGCTGGACCTCTTTGACCCGAACCGTATTGAAGAACTGTTGTTTAGTGAAGTAAATGAAGACTTGTTTTACATACGATAAATTGCTGTCCTCATTAAGGTGGCTAAAAGGTAGGAATGAACATACGGCGGGGCTAGGCCTGGCGGTTCTATCGCTACTAGCGAATGCGGTGTGTGCGACGTTGTACAGCTCGCTTTGCCGAACCATATGGCTAAATTATTTGCACGCTCTAAACATACTTATTATAGAATTGTTTTGTTTTTCCCAAGTTACAGAGCTATTTCTTCAGAGGATTACTGTCCAAACCCCATGCTTGTAGCACATCTGGTTTCGGAAATATGGAAAGATAAGTCGCCAGACTAGAAAGAAAAGAATTATTAACTGTCAGTGAAGAAAAACACACACGTGGTATGCTGCAGTTGTATTTTGTACCTTGCATTCAGTAAAGTGGTGATCTTTTAAGAGTGTACACGTGCTTTTCAAAGATAGTAAGTATATCGCTTAGCAAGTCTAGTATTGGTGTGCCTAGTAGTAACTGCGAAACAACTCAGAAGATTTTACATAAGCAGGCTAGAAATATTCTTGTTAATGCCTATTCCTTTACAAACAGTTGTCAAAGACAATATTGAAAGTACAAATTTCGCTCAGAGTGGATAATTAATGGCACAAGCTTGTCACGAGAGTGCTAATACTGTGACAAACATTGTTAAAGAAGGCAGACAGCTAACCAAAATGGAAGAAGTTTCCATATTTATATCTCCAGGGAAACATCGAGCAGCCAAAACGTGCTACCAACTTAGGCGATTTTCAAAAGTGTGTTTTATGTAGAACAACTAACGATGTATACGACAATGGTGGATATCCAACTGCCAAAAGCCTCACCAATTTAATGTGGGGGAAAATAGAGCATACGGACTCCGTATCTTCTATGCATAATATTCTGAAATCTCTTGGGTTCAAATATAGGAGGACCAATAATGGGTGCACATTTCTACCTGAAAGAAGGGGTATTGTTGCTGCAAGTCTGAAATTTCTGTGCACAATGCATAACAGGTAATTCGTGGTTTATAAATAGCTACATAAACACACAAGCATATCTTCTGTATTTGTTAAGTACTTTAATAAAACAAAAATTGGTTTAAAGTCCATACAGGCAGCGTAAAAATGTGGCATCATTAAAGAAGAAACTATATTCACAAATCCTTGAAATGTCTCTACTTTATTTTACTGTAGCAAACGCCTTCTTTCGTCGAACGCATCTAATTTGAGTCAGTTTGTTTTGTGTACATATGAACGATAGCTACGTAAGCAAATTGTTTTTCTCCGGCTGAAGGTTTTAAGATTTAGATTATGCTACCACAGGATAACCATTGTATATGTGGGAAAGATTGAGTGAGACTGAAAAATGCAATACCATAACCGGGATTGAACAACGGATCTTCTGGTTTCCGTCCAGCCACTCTATCCCTTGAGCTACTATTGCCAACGTGCCGACATGACCTTAAATTCTCCAACTGACTCGTGTTTCTCCCGGTAAACCAGTAGGAGTTCTCATATACACATGAGACAACTACCTTAATGACGACTTACTATGCTGTAAGTACTTTAAGACCCGGGCTTTATAGTTCGGACCACTGCTAGGTCAAATAATGGAAATTAATTGTTCTTTCACACTAGCCGTGTGTAGGCTAAAGTATGGAAAGATAGAATTAGACTGAAAAATTCAATGCCATAGTCATGGCCAGCAAATCATGGTCGTTGTCTCATGTGATTATGTGAATTCCTAAGTGGTTTACCGGGAAAAACACGAGTTAGTTGGAGAATTTAATGTCATGTCGGCACGTTGTCCATAGTAACTCAAGCGTTAGAGCGGCTGGAGCGAGACCAGAAGATCCGTGGCTCAAATCCCGGCCGTGGCATTGAATTTTTCAGTCTGACTCCATCTTTTCATACTTTAGCCTACACACGGCCAATGTGAAAAAACAATTAATTTCCATTGTATGTGTTGTCACATACATGATGAAATATTAAGCGACCTTCTCTGTCAGCACTCAGATCGCTTGCTACGTGGATTCTGTGAGACAAACACAGACTTACCTTCCATCTCTGTCGCTCGCTAGCTGCGGAACTGGCCACTCCAAGACATGTTCATTCTTATTTTGTAGTTACTCTAAGTACATTACCCGAATTCTCTTGCCAGTGCGCAAGTTCATTACACTCACCCACCTGCTTGGGACCAGGTTGGAAGGGAAACCTTGACAAAGCCATGGTGAAGTAGTGGCCTGGTGTGTGTGTGTGTGTGTGTGTGTGTGTGTGTGTGTGTGTGTGTGTGTGTGTTTGTTTGTTTGTGTGTGTGTGTGTGTGTGTGTGTATTTGTAACTTGTCAGAAAGTAAGATTGAAGAAGAAAAAATAATGTGGAAGAAGATTTTACAGATACTAAATATAAAGGGCTGTTCTCAAAATAATTAGGACCACTTTTGATAAAATCAGTCTTTGAAAAACTTTCGATGTTCATCTGAAAATTGTGGTCGGAGGACAGAGATTTTCTACAAATGAAGAGGAAGTCACGTTCGAGAACAATTATTTTGCATAAAAAACGCCGAGTACTATTTGGACGGGTTACAGAGATGGGAGCATCGCTGGGAGAAGTGTGTAGCGTTACAAGGAGACTATGTTGAAAAACGCCGAGTGCTATTTGGACGGGTTACAGAGATGGGAGCATCGCTGGGAGAAGTGTGTAGAGTTACATGGAGACTATGTTGAAAAACGCCGAGTACTATTTGGACGGGTTACAGAGACGGGAGCATCGCTGGGAGAAGTGTGTAGCGTTACAAGGAGACTATGTTGAAAAACGCCGAGTACTACTTGGACGGGTTACAGTGATGGGAGTATCGTTGGAAGAAGTATGTAGATTTACAAGGAGACTAAGTTGAACAACAAAATTTGTGTAAAAATGTCTTGTGTCCTTATTAGGTCGGAAACTTTTCATAGCACCCGCGTACATAGGCAGAGTCGGACTGAAAAATCCAATGCCATAGCAGGGATTTGAACCATGGATCTTCCGGTCTCCTTCCGGCTGCTCTTAAACACTGAGCTGCGATAGCCAGCATGAAATCAAATTCTTCAACTGACTTGTATTATTCCGGGTAAACCACTACAAGTTTTCTTAAACAAATGAATCAAGTAAATTAATGACCACTGAATTTATCAGTCTGCCCCCACACTTCCATATCGTAGCCTACACACGCCTATTGAAAAAGAACAATTAATTTCTATTAGTTGTCCTAGTAATGGTCGGAACAATAAATTCCAGGCCTTAAGGTACTTACCAGCACAAGAAGTTGTCATTAAGGGAGCTGTCACATGTGGTCATGAGAACTCCTCGGAGTTTGCTCGGAAAACTAGTCAGTTGGAGAATTTAAAGTCATGTACGCATGTTGTCAGGGTAGCTCAACGCTTAAGAGCTGTCAGGCGGATACCGGAACATTAATGGTTGAAATCCCGGATGTGGCATTTATTTTTCAGTGTGACTCTACCTTCCAATGACTATTTTATTTAGAAATCATAAAGATGTAAAGAGATAATGCAAATATCAAGGAAAGCCTCAATAAGGTATAATAAAAAAGAAAATATTTAAGAATAATGTACATTTAAAAATAAACATATAAATAAAAGATGCACGTTGGCAACGAGAGGTGATCCTTTGTCGAGGGAAGGTTGAGAATAAAAAAGCCATTATTATGAGGAACAGAAGGATGTCATTGAATAATTTTGTGTATCCGACGCAAGAAGCTGCAGAAGGGAAACTTATAAGACTAATAAGGAATTGTGAATGGATATTTGAAGTAAGTAGAGCATATATTTCGTGGAAAATAATTAATTAAATTCGGTAAGCTGCGTGTCGTGATAAATAAATACTTATGTTCTGCGAAACACATATAATAAGTATACGCAGCTAGAAAGGGATATTAACAAAGGTGTTCCACGGAATATATTTTGATTTAGCTTGTCATAAATTTTGAAGCTTTAAATTAAGAAAGTAATTATGAAGTCAAGTTCCTGCCTCAGAAAACACAAACAATAATATTGAATCACAATGGAATCTAGACGGTAAAACGAATAGTGCGCTTTCTTATGGTTTGCTTAATAAGTTGTCAATTCAAAAGGATGGAAGAATAAAATTGTAATAATATAATGAATGTAGAGTATAAAATGTTAGAGAAAATTTCAATTAACAAATGCAAAATCGGCAAAGAATATAATTTCTCTCATAAAGTATATGAGATATATATGACAATATTTTCAGTGTTTTGTTTCGTCTAATGTAAGTCCATCGTTCTAAAAGTAATAGTTCATTTTGCTACGTATATAGTGTGAGCGAGACTTAGAGATTACTTTAATCATTGTTGTTTAACATTCATTTTCTGTGCTTTAAGTTTGAGCAAAGCTGTGTGTTGTGGCTGACGAAACATCTACTTTGTACTGTAAATCACGCATCCTGCTGACTCATGTCAACAGCACACAGATAGTTTGATACAGGGATTTACACGTTCTCAATTTCGTAAGCATTGATTGCACCAGGTGATACAATATTGTCACTTTATTATCGGAAGGCACTGCCAGCTAGTAGCAGCAGGGTAGCGCAGCAGACTGGAATCATTCGACCACGCCTACCCATTTTTATTGTAGGGTAACGAGGGGGGTGGTTGGAAAAACATCGTTAGCCTTCTCTTTCCCCCTCCTTGACGTCTGGAACCTGCAGGATGATTCACTGAATCGCGAGACTTCGTGAAACAGCGATATTCCTATAAAAAGGGGCTGCAGTTGGCGAGTGAGTTCAGTTCTTGACGTGCAGCCGTGAGGAGCGGCGAATGAGTTAACGGACCGGAAGACTGTGAACGTGCATCAGAGGAGTTGTACGTAACTGTGAGCGTGCAGTCGACCTGTGTCAGACGAACTGGTGAATTGTGTTTATGTGCATTACGTAATTCTGTGTAATATTTTTGAGCCAAGAGCGAGAACAAGTCGTCCGGGTGCTCCCGGACGGTGGGTAGAGCGCCACGGAACCTATCCGCTGCGCGGATTTACCCTTGCGGTCTTATAGAGTTTGTGTTTCCTCCAAAGTTTGGATGTCCTTTTTAACTGATGAACCTGATTCGACCTCTGCTAGTGCTCCTGGCGGCGGGATGAGCTTCCAAGTAGGAGACCAGTGCCCTAAACCGCAACGCTAGGGGCGGCCTGCGTTGCAGTGTCCGTCCAGCGTGGCGGGGCCAGGAGCACGGGGTCGGGTGGTTGGGGACCGGTTAGGTTGTGGTTCTCATCGGGGTCACACAGGGGGACCTGACTGCCGGGGGTCAGCCGACGGGCCAGATCCAGCCCTAGTGTGGCCCGGTCAGAGTGTAGTGTTGAGGGGATGAGAGGCTGATCGCACCACCCAAGGGCGTCCTTGGGGAGGCGGTAGCTCTTTCTCCTCCTGTCACACGGTGGTCATATTGTCCTAGTGTGTTCACTAGGTGGTTGGGATGGAATGTAATCCTGGCATACAATGTGCGCGAGCGTTCACGCACAACGTCCTCAACGTATGCCAGAATGGGTGTGTAGGATGTGTGAACGAAACATACGTTCGGTATCGTAGATCATCCTAAGCGCCCTGTACTGCACGGTTTGCAGTCTGCGGATGGTGGTACGAGCCACCGATCCCCAGACCTCGCATCCATACAGGATCAGGGGCGGGATGATCGCACGATACACCCGTAGTTTCAGGCGAGTGGGCATAGTCGATCGGAATATGGGGTACAACTGCCTAAGCGCTGCATGGCCGAGGCTGAATTTTTCACCGGCATGTGGAGTGAATGTGAGGCTGCGGTCCAGTCGGACACCCAGGTATTTGGCAGATTGGCAAGTGTTCCGACTGTGATTCGGTGGAAATAAGGAACATTTTGAGTTTGTGCAATTGGACTTTTAATTTCATGAACCCAAAAAGTTATAATATTTTGGAGAAAGACAATAATGCTTAGCTAGCGTGGGAAATGCTGATGTAGCTGTTATTTGCCATTTTGACAGGACCTCGTATTTAAGATTGGTTAAGCTAGCGCACGGGGGGATGTTATGCTGGAAGATTATTCAGAGAACATGCGGCGGGTCACTCATTAAGTCTAGTTTCTCCGGAGGTCATGTTGGTCTTCAATTCAGGCTCATCGTACCTCCGAAAAGCGGTGGCTACTCTACACCTCGCATCCTCAACCATATGCACACAGGCCTCTCCAAGGTAAGCCCGGTTGGGTCTTTGAGGTATTAATATAATTACTAAAAACATTCTACCCCAAGTCTCCTCAAGACTTCGGGAGTGACTTGTCTTGAGAACCAATCATTAGCTTATAGTAAAATTGCATTTTATAGGACCTCGTGTTGTCTATACCTTTGACCTGACTACAAACTCCCTCTAACGTTTAGTTCTACCATCTGATCCCCTATCGTAACAACAAAGTTATTGAACAAGTAGACATACTCAAATACCTTGGCATATATATATCAGCAAAAGGTTGAGATTCAGCCATCATGTTGATAATCTACATGAAAAAGCAATAAAATTGACACATTCATTATCCAAGACTGCAAAACTTACCTGGGGGCTTGGAAACAAAGCATTACACACCATATATAAAGGTGTCATAGAGCCAATATTAACATATGGAGCCCCAATTTGGGGAGCGGCACTACAAATCCAAAAGAACTTAAGGAAAATACAGAGAATACAGAGACTATTCAACATTAAAATCATAAAAGGGTACAGAATGATATCTCATGATGCTTCCTGTGTCATAGCTGGTATTGAACCCATTGACAAAGCCATCAATGGAAAGATAGCACTATACAGGGCTATACATGAAAGGAATAACTATGATGCCCCCTTATCACTAAGGAAATGGTAACATACTGCAGAAGTTCCTGAAATTACAGAAGCTGAGGAAGCCAGTAATTACATATTCAGAACCTACACGGATGGAGGTAAAATAGCGGACGGGGATGGAGCAGCAGCAGTGGTGTTCAAACATGAAGCACTTATTCTTCAACTAAAATAGAGATTGGATGGCAAGTGTTCAAATAACGAAGCAGAACAAATAGTTATATTGAAAGTGCTACAAGAGCTTCAAAACGATATAGACTTAGCACTTGAAGAAAAGACAGCAGCAATTTACTCAGATAGCAAGGTAACGCTGGACACACTGGTAAACAACATCAAGCACAACTCAGTCGTGGAGGACATTTAAGCCGCTCTAAAATCCCTGCAACAAACTAATTGGAGAATCCACTTCAAGTGGGTAAAAGCCCATGTAGGAATACCTGGCAACGAGATGGCTGATAAATTGGCCGAGGCAGCTGCTCAAAATGAAGCACTGCCAATCATTTACAATAAGGTTCCCAGGTCCATGGGAACATAGGTGGAACAGCACAAACAAAGGGGCCCTCTGTAAAACTTTCCTCCCAACAATCAAAGACAGGTTAAAGAGAAAACTTCCCATTACACCAGAACTTACTGCTATACTCTCAGGTCATGAAAAAACTAAAGACTACCTATACAGTTTCCACATTATTGATGATCCAAAATGTGCATGCAGTAACCTTCGACAGTTAACCATTTAATCTTTGAATGTAAGGACACACAACAGCAGACATCTCTATTGGTGGCAGAAGTGCACAAACAAGGAGGAAAATGGCCTACGAACCAACCAGGAACTTATCACACAATACTTGAAACAATTCCGCAAATATATTCATTCAATTAACTTATAAAAGTAGGTAACTTTAAACCAACATATAGGTTAGAAAAAGCTCAAAGGTGTACAAATCAAACATAGTTTAGGAACAAGTCTGTTAAGCTTATAAATTTCAAATTGAATCTGTAAATTAAAACTGAAATTACGTATTGTAATGCATGTAATATTACCATGTAATGGGACATGCAGTAGATACCAATAAAGAGAAAAAAAGATCCCCTATCCTTTCAGCTATGCTCCCGGTTACAAAGTGGATTGTAAACCATTAACGTGAAACCCCTTTAAGCATACACAATTCTATTCACAACATATAGTGTAATCTCTCGTCTTACAATCTTATTTGTAAAAATGTAGTGCGTTTTTAAGTAAACTGACATCAAAACTTTAGTTTTATGAATTTAAAAAGGATGTAATATAGCTTAATTCGTATTGATGGAAAGCTTTTACTTTCTAAATCATCATCATTATTGATCCTTCTAAGTTAAGTAGCTAATTTCTTAAAATTGGAAAACTTTTAAAAGCCTTATCTGTTACTCTTTCTCTACTATTGTACAAGTGCCCTTACAAATCTATCTCCTGCATTCTAATCGATAGAAATATTTAAATATATTATCTTAATGCTTGTCTTCTTCCATTGAAATAAAGTAGAATTAAACTGATATATATATATATATACATATATATATTAAAATCTTCTGACTATGTGATGGCTTTGAAATTATATATTTTCAAAGAGAAGAAATAAAAAACTAAGTAACTACTTCACATTCTTTTATTTATCCAGATTTATTGAACCCTATTTTACACAGTGGTATATTAGGGTTAGAGTTGATACATAAAAATATACAATTTCAACAAAAATATTTTAAATACTAGAAGGAAGAAACTATGTTTTATTCTGATGAATATTAATTTAAACTATTTCAGACGTTTAAGCACTGAGTTTATAAACATCATGAAGTACTTATACTGTTGTGGCTTCATTAACAAAGCAGAGCAGAAAATTCAGTTCCTAGAGAGTCTAACTTGAATATTAATTCTTGTCTTTCTCTCCAGAAAATGGGACAACAGAAAAGGAGATGAACCACAGTTTGGAATTCTTCACCACACATGCACTTGGGCTTAGATGTTAAGTGAAAGCGTGATAATTATTCATCAAATTTACCATGTCCACTTAAAAATTGTGTCAAATCAAAATTTGGTACAAATTGTGTCAAATCAAAATTTGGTACAGGAGTTTCACATTTTCCTCTGTCATATACACTAGGGAAAAATAATGTTTTTGTTAAGTTTCCATTTGTAGTTGTTAGCGATTGTTGGTTCCATTCTTCAAGAATATGTTGATGTATTATTCTCCTTACAGTAGAAATAGGACATAAAGGGTATGTCACAGGAAGATTGGATTCTGCAGCCTTCATAGCTAAGCAATCAGCTCTCTCGTTACCTAAATTTCCACTGTGCCCTTTAACCCATCCCATGCAAATATGTACTGGATGGTTTTGAAGCAAGGTTCTGATTTCATGTGCTAATGAATTTAAATTGTAAATTAAATTTAAATTTAATTTTACTTCACATTTCAGAAAATAAAGGTGTTAGAAAATGCGGATAATTAGGAAAGAAAATCCTAGTAATGGTTCTCTACGCGAAAAGGCGCAATCGAGTTTATATAAATGGATATTTACCCAGTTTTACATGTTATGTATTGTGTCATATTTTCTGGTAGGTTAGACAGCCATGCAATAATCATCCAGAGTGAACAGTACTTCCCCAAAATTGAAGATATACATTTAACTTGGGATAAAAAGTCTTATAGATATTCTATTTTATGCTCTTTACAGGCACACATACATATAAAAACAGAATCTTTTCTCAAAATTCTTTGAGGCAGAGGGGGTCCAAAATAATATATTTCCAGTAAAACTTATAATAAAAGAATTGGGTGGAATGCCGTACCTCTCTTGTTTGCTATATCTATTAGAAAAGTAAAGACGTATACGGTCGGTTATAAGTGCATCTTTCAGAGGCAGTCATTTGTTAAACAAATTAGAGTATATAAAATTTTCTAAAAATGTTTTCGGTCTGATATGTCTGTCGATGTAGAGCTTCAGTTAATTCAGTTTATATGCCCCAAATAAAAACAAACTCAAATGAAAAGTTAAATGTCTTCTTAAATGATAATATTAATAACGTTACATTAAAGAAAAACCTTTAATGTTTAACACTTAGGCATTTTTTCTCTTACTTTACAATTTAGCCACTTAACCAGAAATGTGTGGTGCTTAGGAACACCGTACTTTTGATCTATCCTAAGGAATGGTATAATGATGTACTGCTTTAGTATTTATGAAAGTGTAAGCTCTCACACAAAATCTGAAGCTCGTATTAACTCGACAGCTCGGAAAGAACAGGAGCTGTCCAAGACGTCATTTCCCATAGCACGGGGCAATTTATCAAATGTGTGGAGCTGACAGTTCCTTCCTTGCACCTCCAAACTTAACACACAACACCTTCTGGCATGTTAAAGAGAACTTTGTTAGAGAAGCTTACAGTCCCCCAGCATTTTAAATTGTAAAAATCTGTTTAGTATTTGAACCTTAAAAAGCTGAACTTTACAAAACAATATTTAAATATAAACTCTTACAAGCTTTTACTTTTACAAAACTTTCGAATAAAAATCAACTAATAATTTTATACGCTTTAAGGTATATCGTTAAAGGATGCATACCGTTTAAAAAGGATACTTAAATATTTTAGCCAATTTTAAGAAGAATTCTGTAACACAAATAGTAAGTATACTGCTGTCCTGCTACAGAAGTTTTGTTCGGAGTGACCTCTATAGTCAACCACTTACGTCAACGACTACAACAAACATGGGCAGCCTCCTATGAATAATGCTTTCTTATTCCAATAAGCAGAGATCATTTGTTCCCAGATACTGGTGATATGTTCCTTTGGG